>CM061360.1:80000-82500 GCA_030867105.1 Liasis olivaceus | reverse complement strand
CGCGCCCTCCGTCACCCTCGGGGCCTACCGCGACTCTTCCCGAAGGGGCTTCCGGTCGAGCCCACGGTGTGCACGTCCCGATCCCGAAGAATCCTCACGCGACCGGGCCTGGTTCAGAAAACGCTTCTTTCTCTCGTGGTACGTGAAGCTTTGAACAAAACATTTTGCTAAAGCTAAAGCCTAGAAAAAATTTCCCTCTCTCTCCCTCTCTCTCCCTCTCTCTCTCTCTCCCTCTCTTTCTATCTATCTATCTATCTATCTATCTATCTATCTATCTGTCTGTCTATCTGTCTATCTGTCTATCTGTCTATCTGTCTATTTTCTCTCTCTCTCTCTCTCTCTCTCTCTCTCTCTCTCTCCATCCCTCCCCCCTCCCTCCCTCCCCTAATCGCATCGGCGTCTCAATTCCCCTTCGCCCGGTGTGGTGGCGACCTCTTCCCTCCCTCCCTCCCTCCCTCCCTCCCTCCCTCCCTCCCTCGCACCCTCCCTCCAACAGACACACAGCTGCTTCCTGGCCAGCTGGCCCCCCCTCTGGCCTGGCCTGCAATGTGACCCCGCCTCATTGCCCACTTGAGGTTAAGCGCCTCACCGTCTCCCGTGACTACCCTTATGACAACCCTCAGCTGCCAGCCCCCCTCCCCAGTCACAATGGGCAGAGGCAAATCAAGGCAAGGCCCATCATCGACTGCTATGTTTTGGACATTAGCAGTCATGGGTCGAGGCAGCTGCTGACACTTCCGGTCGCACGAGCCCTAAGGCCGACCCCGCCTCCGTCCGAGCGTTCGGTCCCCGACCGGCAAAACTCGGCCGGCCCTCCCGACACGCCCCCTCCTTGGTTAGGGTTGGGGTTGGGGTTAGGGTTAACCCAAACCCAAACCCTAACCCTAACCCTAACCCTAAACCTAGGGATCGCTCCCGCCCACGGCCGGCCTCCCGGGGTTAGGGTTAGGGTTAGGGTCTCTGGGGAGAGAGAGCCGGGTGGACCGGGGGGGGGGCCGGGAGAGCGCCCGCCCGCGCCCCGGGGACGTGACCCCGCCGGGACGCGGCGGACCGGCCCCCGGGGCGCGCCGGGCCGACCGGGGCCCCCGGGCCCACGCCCGCGGCCGGCCTCCCTCCCTCCCTCCCTCGGCCCGGCGGACCGGTCTCGCCGTCGGCGGCGTCAGGGCGGCGGTCGGGCGCGGCGGAGAACCGGGGAGCGCGGCCGGACCGGGTAGACCGGCGGCGCCGGCGGGCGGGGAACGCCAGGGGACCGCCCCGGCCGGCCGCGGGCTTCCGGCGCGGCCCTCGGAGCGGGGTACGGCCGTCGGCGTGCGGCGCGCCGGCCGGAGCGCGCGGCCCGAGCGGCCCTTCCGGCCCGCGCCGGCCTCCCCCCGGAAAACACGCCCTAGCGCCCAAGTCCCGCGGGCCGCCGCGGTCTACCCGGAGGCCGGCGAGGGAGCCCGTCCGTCGCCCCGGCCGGGCTCGGAGTTCCAGGCGCCCGGCCGCCCTCGGCGCCCGGCCCGCCCTCCCCCGGCTCGGCCGCCGACTCCGTCCCCCGTCGGATTTGTGCGCGGAGATTTCTGGCGACTGGGCTTTCAGGACCCTCGGAGGCGGCGATCCGCTCGATCGTCGACGGCGGGCAAGCCAACCGCGTTCTCCCGGCCGGCGCGACCCGTCGGCGGGGCTGGGCCGGCCTTGTTCGGCGGTGGCCTCCGAGCAGCGGCGAGCGCCCCGGCGGCCCTCCCCCACGGGGGGCGGCCCACGGGCGGGTGGCGGCCCGGCGGCGGGCCGCCCCCGGCTCCGGGTCCGGAAAGCCGTTCCCGTGCCCACCCTGCCTCCTCGCCGCGAGCACACCCCCTGAGGAGGCGGGGGAGGAAGGCCCCCTTCGCCGGGGCCGACCTCGGGCGCGGGCGGTCGCCGGAGGCCGCCGGGCCTCGGCGGACCCTCCGCGGGGACGGGGGTTGGGGACCCCTCGCCACCGCCGGCAAGGCACCCGCGCCCCCGCGTCCGGCGTGACCGGCCGGCCGCGTGGGGCCGGCGCACGCCGGTGGGCGCGCCCCGCGGAGCAGCGGCGAGCAGCCCCGCGTCACCCCATTCTCGTCAGGGATAAGCGGGGGCGCGGTCGGCGGGAGCTTCCCACGGCGGCGGGAAGCGCCCGGCTCCGGGTCCGCCGAGGCCATTCTCGGACCGTCCCGCCGTCCCCCGGCCGCCCCGGCGCCCACGGAGGGGACGCGGGCGGGGCCGGCCCCGCGGAGAGGGCCGGCCCCACCCCCCGGTTCGTGCGGTGGACTCCGCCGTCCCGCGGGGACTTCCGGACCGTCGGAGGGAAGGGGGAGGGGCCGTCGCCCCGACCCCCGAGCGAGCTGGAGCGAGAGCCCCGTGCCGCGATGCCCTGCTTGGCCCGCGGGCGGTGTAGGTGCGCGGCGCGCTCCTCTTCGCGCTCCCTCCGAGCGGCGGCGAGCGCCTCGGCCTCCCGTCGCCCCTCGTTGCCGAGGGGCGGCCGAGGGGGCGCCCTCCCGGC
>CM061360.1:67500-70000 GCA_030867105.1 Liasis olivaceus | reverse complement strand
CGTCGGGGACGGGCCCACTTCTGCGCCTGCGCGGACCGGGCCCGAGAGGGACCCCCGACCCCGCGCTCTCCTCCTTCCCCCGGCCGGAACGGGCGCGCCCCCCCCCACGGAATCGCCTCCCCCTCGCCCCCCCCGCGGGCCAGAAAGACCGCCCCCCCCCACCCGCCGTCTCGCCGAGGCGCGGACCGACGGGACCGGGGGGCGGGCGGGCGTCGACCGTATCGGCGGCGGAGGGGGGAACGGACGGGCGTCTCCGCGAATACGCGGAGCGCGGCACGGGGGAGAGAGAGGCAGTACCCGCCGACCGACGTCTAAAGCGGGCCGACGCTTTCGGACGCGGCGCGCCGGTCGGACGCCGGTCCCTCCCCCCGCCTCTCCCCCCGGCGGGCGTCACGGTAACACGACGTTCAAGCCGTACCGGACCCCGAAACGGGGACCGCCACGGGGAACGGACGCCGTCGACGTTAAAACGCCGGAGACGGGTCCCAAGCGCGCGCGGCGGACCGTCGCGGGAGCGGACGGTCCCGCCCCCGCCCCCGCCCCGCCCCCGTCGCGTCCGGAAGGAAGCGGTTTCCCGTCTTCTTCTACTTCGGGCGCGCTCGCTCGCGCGCCGTCTCTCTCTCTCTGTCTCTCTCTCTCTCTCTCTCTCTCTCTCTCTCTGTCTCTCCCTCTCTGTCTCTCTCTCTCTCTCTCTCTCTGTCTCTCTCTCTCTCTCTCTCTCTCCCTCCCTCCCCCCCTCCCACTCCACCCCGCGCCCTCCGTCACCCTCGGGGCCTACCGCGACTCTTCCCGAAGGGGCTTCCGGTCGAGCCCACGGTGTGCACGTCCCGATCCCGAAGAATCCTCACGCGACCGGGCCTGGTTCAGAAAACGCTTCTTTCTCTCGTGGTACGTGAAGCTTTGAACAAAACATTTTGCTAAAGCTAAAGCCTAGAAAAAATTTCCCTCTCTCTCCCTCTCTCTCCCTCTCTCTCTCTCTCCCTCTCTTTCTATCTATCTATCTATCTATCTATCTATCTATCTGTCTGTCTATCTGTCTATCTGTCTATCTGTCTATCTGTCTATTTTCTCTCTCTCTCTCTCTCTCTCTCTCTCTCTCTCTCTCTCTCTCCATCCCTCCCCCCTCCCTCCCCTAATCGCATCGGCGTCTCAATTCCCCTTCGCCCGGTGTGGTGGCGACCTCTTCCCTCCCTCCCTCCCTCCCTCCCTCCCTCCCTCCCTCCCTCCCACAGACACACAGCTGCTTCCTGGCCAGCTGGCCCCCCCTCTGGCCTGGCCTGCAATGTGACCCCGCCTCATTGCCCACTTGAGGTTAAGCGCCTCACCGTCTCCCGTGACTACCCTTATGACAACCCTCAGCTGCCAGCCCCCCTCCCCAGTCACAATGGGCAGAGGCAAATCAAGGCAAGGCCCATCATCGACTGCTATGTTTTGGACATTAGCAGTCATGGGTCGAGGCAGCTGCTGACACTTCCGGTCGCACGAGCCCTAAGGCCGACCCCGCCTCCGTCCGAGCGTTCGGTCCCCGACCGGCAAAACTCGGCCGGCCCTCCCGACACGCCCCCTCCTTGGTTAGGGTTGGGGTTGGGGTTAGGGTTAACCCAAACCCAAACCCTAACCCTAACCCTAACCCTAAACCTAGGGATCGCTCCCGCCCACGGCCGGCCTCCCGGGGTTAGGGTTAGGGTTAGGGTCTCTGGGGAGAGAGAGCCGGGTGGACCGGGGGGGGGGGCCGGGAGAGCGCCCGCCCGCGCCCCGGGGACGTGACCCCGCCGGGACGCGGCGGACCGGCCCCCGGGGCGCGCCGGGCCGACCGGGGCCCCCGGGCCCACGCCCGCGGCCGGCCTCCCTCCCTCCCTCCCTCGGCCCGGCGGACCGGTCTCGCCGTCGGCGGCGTCAGGGCGGCGGTCGGGCGCGGCGGAGAACCGGGGAGCGCGGCCGGACCGGGTAGACCGGCGGCGCCGGCGGGCGGGGAACGCCAGGGGACCGCCCCGGCCGGCCGCGGGCTTCCGGCGCGGCCCTCGGAGCGGGGTACGGCCGTCGGCGTGCGGCGCGCCGGCCGGAGCGCGCGGCCCGAGCGGCCCTTCCGGCCCGCGCCGGCCTCCCCCCGGAAAACACGCCCTAGCGCCCAAGTCCCGCGGGCCGCCGCGGTCTACCCGGAGGCCGGCGAGGGAGCCCGTCCGTCGCCCCGGCCGGGCTCGGAGTTCCAGGCGCCCGGCCGCCCTCGGCGCCCGGCCCGCCCTCCCCCGGCTCGGCCGCCGACTCCGTCCCCCGTCGGATTTGTGCGCGGAGATTTCTGGCGACTGGGCTTTCAGGACCCTCGGAGGCGGCGATCCGCTCGATCGTCGACGGCGGGCAAGCCAACCGCGTTCTCCCGGCCGGCGCGACCCGTCGGCGGGGCTGGGCCGGCCTTGTTCGGCGGTGGCCTCCGAGCAGCGGCGAGCGCCCCGGCGGCCCTCCCCCACGGGGGGCGGCCCACGGGCGGGTGGCGGCCCGGCGG
>CM061360.1:40000-42500 GCA_030867105.1 Liasis olivaceus | reverse complement strand
TCCCCTAATCGCATCGGCGTCTCAATTCCCCTTCGCCCGGTGTGGTGGCGACCTCTTCCCTCCCTCCCTCCCTCCCTCCCTCCCTCGCACCCTCCCTCCCACAGACACACAGCTGCTTCCTGGCCAGCTGGCCCCCCCCTCTGGCCTGGCCTGCAATGTGACCCCGCCTCATTGCCCACTTGAGGTTAAGCGCCTCACCGTCTCCCGTGACTACCCTTATGACAACCCTCAGCTGCCAGCCCCCCTCCCCAGTCACAATGGGCAGAGGCAAATCAAGGCAAGGCCCATCATCGACTGCTATGTTTTGGACATTAGCAGTCATGGGTCGAGGCAGCTGCTGACACTTCCGGTCGCACGAGCCCTAAGGCCGACCCCGCCTCCGTCCGAGCGTTCGGTCCCCGACCGGCAAAACTCGGCCGGCCCTCCCGACACGCCCCCTCCTTGGTTAGGGTTGGGGTTGGGGTTAGGGTTAACCCAAACCCAAACCCTAACCCTAACCCTAACCCTAAACCTAGGGATCGCTCCCGCCCACGGCCGGCCTCCCGGGGTTAGGGTTAGGGTTAGGGTCTCTGGGGAGAGAGAGCCGGGTGGACCGGGGGGGGGGGCCGGGAGAGCGCCCGCCCGCGCCCCGGGGACGTGACCCCGCCGGGACGCGGCGGACCGGCCCCCGGGGCGCGCCGGGCCGACCGGGGCCCCCGGGCCCACGCCCGCGGCCGGCCTCCCTCCCTCCCTCCCTCGGCCCGGCGGACCGGTCTCGCCGTCGGCGGCGTCAGGGCGGCGGTCGGGCGCGGCGGAGAACCGGGGAGCGCGGCCGGACCGGGTAGACCGGCGGCGCCGGCGGGCGGGGAACGCCAGGGGACCGCCCCGGCCGGCCGCGGGCTTCCGGCGCGGCCCTCGGAGCGGGGTACGGCCGTCGGCGTGCGGCGCGCCGGCCGGAGCGCGCGGCCCGAGCGGCCCTTCCGGCCCGCGCCGGCCTCCCCCGGGAAAACACGCCCTAGCGCCCAAGTCCCGCGGGCCGCCGCGGTCTACCCGGAGGCCGGCGAGGGAGCCCGTCCGTCGCCCCGGCCGGGCTCGGAGTTCCAGGCGCCCGGCCGCCCTCGGCGCCCGGCCCGCCCTCCCCCGGCTCGGCCGCCGACTCCGTCCCCCGTCGGATTTGTGCGCGGAGATTTCTGGCGACTGGGCTTTCAGGACCCTCGGAGGCGGCGATCCGCTCGATCGTCGACGGCGGGCAAGCCAACCGCGTTCTCCCGGCCGGCGCGACCCGTCGGCGTGGCTGGGCCGGCCTTGTTCGGCGGTGGCCTCCGAGCAGCGGCGAGCGCCCCGGCGGCCCTCCCCCACGGGGGGCGGCCCACGGGCGGGTGGCGGCCCGGCGGCGGGCCGCCCCCGGCTCCGGGTCCGGAAAGCCGTTCCCGTGCCCACCCTGCCTCCTCGCCGCGAGCACACCCCCTGAGGAGGCGGGGGAGGAAGGCCCCCTTCGCCGGGGCCGACCTCGGGCGCGTGCGGTCGCCGGAGGCCGCCGGGCCTCGGCGGACCCTCCGCGGGGACGGGGGTTGGGGACCCCTCGCCACCGCCGGCAAGGCACCCGCGCCCCCCGCGTCCGGCGTGACCCGCCGGCCGCGTGGGGCCGGCGCACGCCGGTGGGCGCGCCCCGCGGAGCAGCGGCGAGCAGCCCCGCGTCACCCCATTCTCGTCAGGGATAAGCGGGGGCGCGGTCGGCGGGAGCTTCCCACGGCGGCGGGAAGCGCCCGGCTCCGGGTCCGCCGAGGCCATTCTCGGACCGTCCCGCCGTCCCCCGGCCGCCCCGGCGCCCACGGAGGGGACGCGGGCGGGGCCGGCCCCGCGGAGAGGGCCGGCCCCACCCCCCGGTTCGTGCGGTGGACTCCGCCGTCCCGCGGGGACTTCCGGACCGTCGGAGGGAAGGGGGAGGGGCCGTCGCCCCGACCCCCGAGCGAGCTGGAGCGAGAGCCCCGTGCCGCGATGCCCTGCTTGGCCCGCGGGCGGTGTAGGTGCGCGGCGCGCTCCTCTTCGCGCTCCCTCCGAGCGGCGGCGAGCGCCTCGGCCTCCCGTCGCCCCTCGTTGCCGAGGGGCGGCCGAGGGGGCGCCCTCCCGGCGGTGGGGGGGCGCCCGGCTCCGGGTCCGGAGGGCCCCTCCGGCGTCGACCCGCCGCGGCTCGCGCCGCCGGCGCCGGGCCGGGACCGTCGTCCCACGGGCCTTCGGGACCCTCTCGAGGCCTTCGAGCAGAGGCGGGCAGCCTCGCGCGCCGCTCCATTCTCGTCAGGGATAAGCGGGGGCGCGCGCGGCGGGGGCTTCCCGGCGGCGGGAGGCCCCCGGCCCCGTGTCCCGTCGGCCGTTCTCGCGCCGCCCCGTCTCTCAGCCGCGAGCCCCTCCGGGGGCGTTCAGGGGAGACGCGGGTGCGGGCCGCCTTCCCGGGCGGCCCCCCGGCGCGTGCGTGGGACGGCTCCTCTTTCTTATTTTCAGCCCCCCAACCGATCGATCGCGG
>CM061360.1:27500-30000 GCA_030867105.1 Liasis olivaceus | reverse complement strand
GCGGACGGTCCCGCCCCCGCCCCCGCCCCGCCCCCGTCGCGTCCGGAAGGAAGCGGTTTCCCGTCTTCTTCTACTTCGGGCGCGCTCGCTCGCGCGCCGTCTCTCTCTCTCTCTGTCTCTCTCTCTCTCTCTCTCTCTCTCTCTCTCTCTGTCTCTCCCTCTCTGTCTCTCTCTCTCTCTCTCTCTCTCTCTCTCTCTCTCTCTCTCTCTCTCTCTCCCTCCCTCCCCCCCCTCCCACTCCACCCCGCGCCCTCCGTCACCCTCGGGGCCTACCGCGACTCTTCCCGAAGGGGCTTCCGGTCGAGCCCACGGTGTGCACGTCCCGATCCCGAAGAATCCTCACGCGACCGGGCCTGGTTCAGAAAACGCTTCTTTCTCTCGTGGTACGTGAAGCTTTGAACAAAACATTTTGCTAAAGCTAAAGCCTAGAAAAAATTTCCCTCTCTCTCCCTCTCTCTCCCTCTCTCTCTCTCTCCCTCTCTTTCTATCTATCTATCTATCTATCTATCTATCTGTCTGTCTGTCTGTCTATCTGTCTATCTGTCTATTTTTTCTCTCTCTCTCTCTCTCTCTCTCTCTCTCCCTCCCTCTCTTTCTATCTATCTATCTATCTATCTATCTATCTATCTGTCTGTCTGTCTGTCTATCTGTCTATCTGTCTATTTTCTCTCTCTCTCTCTCTCTCTCTCTCTCTCTCTCTCTCCATCCCTCCCCCCTCCCTCCCCTAATCGCATCGGCGTCTCAATTCCCCTTCGCCCGGTGTGGTGGCGACCTCTTCCCTCCCTCCCTCCCTCCCTCCCTCCCTCGCACCCTCCCTCCCACAGACACACAGCTGCTTCCTGGCCAGCTGGCCCCCCCTCTGGCCTGGCCTGCAATGTGACCCCGCCTCATTGCCCACTTGAGGTTAAGCGCCTCACCGTCTCCCGTGACTACCCTTATGACAACCCTCAGCTGCCAGCCCCCCTCCCCAGTCACAATGGGCAGAGGCAAATCAAGGCAAGGCCCATCATCGACTGCTATGTTTTGGACATTAGCAGTCATGGGTCGAGGCAGCTGCTGACACTTCCGGTCGCACGAGCCCTAAGGCCGACCCCGCCTCCGTCCGAGCGTTCGGTCCCCGACCGGCAAAACTCGGCCGGCCCTCCCGACACGCCCCCTCCTTGGTTAGGGTTGGGGTTGGGGTTAGGGTTAACCCAAACCCAAACCCTAACCCTAACCCTAACCCTAAACCTAGGGATCGCTCCCGCCCACGGCCGGCCTCCCGGGGTTAGGGTTAGGGTTAGGGTCTCTGGGGAGAGAGAGCCGGGTGGACCGGGGGGGGGCCGGGAGAGCGCCCGCCCGCGCCCCGGGGACGTGACCCCGCCGGGACGCGGCGGACCGGCCCCCGGGGCGCGCCGGGCCGACCGGGGCCCCCGGGCCCACGCCCGCGGCCGGCCTCCCTCCCTCCCTCCCTCGGCCCGGCGGACCGGTCTCGCCGTCGGCGGCGTCAGGGCGGCGGTCGGGCGCGGCGGAGAACCGGGGAGCGCGGCCGGACCGGGTAGACCGGCGGCGCCGGCGGGCGGGGAACGCCAGGGGACCGCCCCGGCCGGCCGCGGGCTTCCGGCGCGGCCCTCGGAGCGGGGTACGGCCGTCGGCGTGCGGCGCGCCGGCCGGAGCGCGCGGCCCGAGCGGCCCTTCCGGCCCGCGCCGGCCTCCCCCCGGAAAACACGCCCTAGCGCCCAAGTCCCGCGGGCCGCCGCGGTCTACCCGGAGGCCGGCGAGGGAGCCCGTCCGTCGCCCCGGCCGGGCTCGGAGTTCCAGGCGCCCGGCCGCCCTCGGCGCCCGGCCCGCCCTCCCCCGGCTCGGCCGCCGACTCCGTCCCCCGTCGGATTTGTGCGCGGAGATTTCTGGCGACTGGGCTTTCAGGACCCTCGGAGGCGGCGATCCGCTCGATCGTCGACGGCGGGCAAGCCAACCGCGTTCTCCCGGCCGGCGCGACCCGTCGGCGGGGCTGGGCCGGCCTTGTTCGGCGGTGGCCTCCGAGCAGCGGCGAGCGCCCCGGCGGCCCTCCCCCACGGGGGGCGGCCCACGGGCGGGTGGCGGCCCGGCGGCGGGCCGCCCCCGGCTCCGGGTCCGGAAAGCCGTTCCCGTGCCCACCCTGCCTCCTCGCCGCGAGCACACCCCCTGAGGAGGCGGGGGAGGAAGGCCCCCTTCGCCGGGGCCGACCTCGGGCGCGTGCGGTCGCCGGAGGCCGCCGGGCCTCGGCGGACCCTCCGCGGGGACGGGGGTTGGGGACCCCTCGCCACCGCCGGCAAGGCACCCGCGCCCCCGCGTCCGGCGTGACCCGCCGGCCGCGTGGGGCCGGCGCACGCCGGTGGGCGCGCCCCGCGGAGCAGCGGCGAGCAGCCCCGCGTCACCCCCATTCTCGTCAGGGATAAGCGGGGGCGCGGTCGGCGGGAGCTTCCCACGGCGGCGGGAAGCGCCCGGCTCCGGGTCCGCCGAGGCCATTCTCGGACCGTCC
>CM061360.1:0-2500 GCA_030867105.1 Liasis olivaceus | reverse complement strand
TAACCCTAAACCTAGGGATCGCTCCCGCCCACGGCCGGCCTCCCGGGGTTAGGGTTAGGGTTAGGGTCTCTGGGGAGAGAGAGCCGGGTGGACCGGGGGGGGGGGCTGGGAGAGCGCCCGCCCGCGCCCCGGGGACGTGACCCCGCCGGGACGCGGCGGACCGGCCCCCGGGGCGCGCCGGGCCGACCGGGGCCCCCGGGCCCACGCCCGCGGCCGGCCTCCCTCCCTCCCTCCCTCGGCCCGGCGGACCGGTCTCGCCGTCGGCGGCGTCAGGGCCGCGGTCGGGCGCGGCGGAGAACCGGGGAGCGCGGCCGGACCGGGTAGACCGGCGGCGCCGGCGGGCGGGGAACGCCAGGGGACCGCCCCGGCCGGCCGCGGGCTTCCGGCGCGGCCCTCGGAGCGGGGTACGGCCGTCGGCGTGCGGCGCGCCGGCCGGAGCGCGCGGCCCGAGCGGCCCTTCCGGCCCGCGCCGGCCTCCCCCCGGAAAACACGCCCTAGCGCCCAAGTCCCGCGGGCCGCCGCGGTCTACCCGGAGGCCGGCGAGGGAGCCCGTCCGTCGCCCCGGCCGGGCTCGGAGTTCCAGGCGCCCGGCCGCCCTCGGCGCCCGGCCCGCCCTCCCCCGGCTCGGCCGCCGACTCCGTCCCCCGTCGGATTTGTGCGCGGAGATTTCTGGCGACTGGGCTTTCAGGACCCTCGGAGGCGGCGATCCGCTCGATCGTCGACGGCGGGCAAGCCAACCGCGTTCTCCCGGCCGGCGCGACCCGTCGGCGGGGCTGGGCCGGCCTTGTTCGGCGGTGGCCTCCGAGCAGCGGCGAGCGCCCCGGCGGCCCTCCCCCACGGGGGGCGGCCCACGGGCGGGTGGCGGCCCGGCGGCGGGCCGCCCCCGGCTCCGGGTCCGGAAAGCCGTTCCCGTGCCCACCCTGCCTCCTCGCCGCGAGCACACCCCCCGAGGAGGCGGGGGAGGAAGGCCCCCTTCGCCGGGGCCGACCTCGGGCGCGTGCGGTCGCCGGAGGCCGCCGGGCCTCGGCGGACCCTCCGCGGGGACGGGGGTTGGGGACCCCTCGCCCCCGCCGGCAAGGCACCCGCGCCCCCGCGTCCGGCGTGACCCGCCGGCCGCGTGGGGCCGGCGCACGTCGGTGGGCGCGCCCCGCGGAGCAGCGGCGAGCAGCCCCGCGTCACCCCATTCTCGTCAGGGATAAGCGGGGGCGCGGTCGGCGGGAGCTTCCCACGGCGGCGGGAAGCGCCCGGCTCCGGGTCCGCCGAGGCCATTCTCGGACCGTCCCGCCGTCCCCCGGCCGCCCCGGCGCCCACGGAGGGGACGCGGGCGGGGCCGGCCCCGCGGAGAGGGCCGGCCCCACCCCCCGGTTCGTGCGGTGGACTCCGCCGTCCCGCGGGGACTTCCGGACCGTCGGAGGGAAGGGGGAGGGGCCGTCGCCCCGACCCCCGAGCGAGCTGGAGCGAGAGCCCCGTGCCGCGATGCCCTGCTTGGCCCGCGGGCGGTGTAGGTGCGCGGCGCGCTCCTCTTCGCGCTCCCTCCGAGCGGCGGCGAGCGCCTCGGCCTCCCGTCGCCCCTCGTTGCCGAGGGGCGGCCGAGGGGGCGCCCTCCCGGCGGTGGGGGGGCGCCCGGCTCCGGGTCCGGAGGGCCCCTCCGGCGTCGACCCGCCGCGGCTCGCGCCGCCGGCGCCGGGCCGGGACCGTCGTCCCACGGGCCTTCGGGACCCTCTCGAGGCCTTCGAGCAGAGGCGGGCAGCCTCGCGCGCCGCTCCATTCTCGTCAGGGATAAGCGGGGGCGCGCGCGGCGGGGGCTTCCCGGCGGCGGGAGGCCCCCGGCCCCGTGTCCCGTCGGCCGTTCTCGCGCCGCCCCGTCTCTCAGCCGCGAGCCCCTCCGGGGGCGTTCAGGGGAGACGCGGGTGCGGGCCGCCTTCCCGGGCGGCCCCCCGGCGCGTGCGTGGGACGGCTCCTCTTTCTTATTTTCAGCCCCCCAACCGATCGATCGCGGACCCCGCGGTCGCCTCGGGGAGGGACCTCCGCGGGCCGGCCCTCCCGGGTCGGCGTTCAGGCGGAGCGGCCTCCTCCCCGCCGCGGCCGCCCCTCTGCCCTCTCCTCCGGGCGCCCGCGCCCGCCTCGGCCGCGTTCGGCCGCGTCGTCCCGTCGGCCCCGCGCTCCCCCCCCATCCGGCGCGCGGGGCGCAGCCGTCCTTCTCTCCCGGGAGGCCCGTGCGTCGCCGGGCGCCCGGCCCCGCCCAGCCGGCCGCGGCGCCGACTCCGGCGTTCGCCCGCCTCTCCGAGGGTGCGACCTTTCTCTGGCACGCGCGAGAGTGACCGTCCCAGCGAGACCCGGCGGAGCGGGCCCGGCCCCCCCGCTTCCCGCCGCGAGCGCCGCGGTCCCCTCTCCGGCCCCGCCACGCGGCGGAGAGGGCGACCCGGAGCCGACCGCCCGGCGCTCGGCGCGCCCCGCCCCGCGCTCCCGTCTCCCCCGCCCGCCGGCGCGCCTTTCGCCC
>CM061359.1:26282969-26290469 GCA_030867105.1 Liasis olivaceus | reverse complement strand
GCACGGCCTTCTTCCCGCTGGCGCGGGCGGTGGCCCACCTGCCGGTCCGGGAGGGCGGCCTGGGACTCCCGGCGCTGGAGCTGTCGCTCTGGGCGCGCTTCCTCGCGCAGAACGTGGGGGGCGCGTCCGTGCTGCTGCCGCCACCCGGCAGCGCCGGAGCCTCGAGGGGAGGGGTCTCTGGGCCAGGGGCGAGCCCCGCCGGTTCCCCGGGGACGCCCGCGGAGTCGCTGCCGCCGCCGCCACCACCGCCGCTCTGGGCAGCGCTCTTCCTGGAGCACTGGTGGGGCAGCGACTGGGGCGAGACGCGCTGGTGGCGCGGCGGCGCCAGCGTGTTCCGGGTCTCCGGCCCGGACCGCGGCTGCCTGCCCACCTTCCTGGCCGGTCTCCCTGTCGTACTCCGCCGCTACGTGGTCCCCGCCTCCCACTTCTTCCCCTCCTATTGGGAGGGGGGCGCGGGCGGTGGCGAGCCCGGCGAGGTGGGCCGAGGGGTGGCGCTCCTGCGCCGTACCATGCGCCTGGAGCTGTACGAGGAGGGGCTGGAGCGAGCGGTTCTGCGGCAGTGGCGGGAGACGTGCCGCCGGCGGGTGGCGGAGGGGCGGCTGCCGGCCCACCTGGCGCGCCCGGCGGGCCCCCTGGAGCCGTTTACGGACCGCCGGCTGCCCTACCTGTATTGGGAGGCGCGCTGGCGGTTCTACCACCTGGTGCCCAGGGAGCAGGTGGCACAGCCGTGGGCGCGGGGCGCGGAGCGCCTCTGTCCACGGGCGGCGTGTGTGCGGGCGGCGGCACGAGGCGGCGGCGGCCCCCCGCCGGAGGACACCGTCCGCCACCCCGTCGCCGACTGCCCGGAGGCGAGTGCGCTCTGGGAGGCGGTGGCGAGGCGCTTCGGGCGGCCGGAGCTCGCTCGCCAGCACTGGCTGGCGGTGGTCTCGGGGCTGGAGGGCCACGTGGCGCCCCCCCTTGGCCCGGCTCCGGGAGTTGTCCCTCCCGCTCGACTCCTTCTTCCTCCCCCACCCCCTCCTCCTCCTCCTCCTCCTCCCTCTCCTGCCTCCCCTATGCCGCGCATTGGCGGCCCTCCTTCCCCTTCCCCTTGCCCGCCCGCTGCCCCTCCCCCCTCTCTTCCTCCCACAGGTGCCGCGGGGCGGAGCGGGCACCGGCCGGGTGCGTCCCCCGCGGCGGGGGCCAGAGGTGGCGGCGGCGGCGGCTTCGGAGACGGCGACGGCGACGGCGACGGCGCGGCGGATCGGCCCGGAGGCGGAGGGTTCGGCGGCGATGGCGGCGACGGAGGTGGCACCGGCACCTCGGACGGCGCTGGGGCTCGGCCGGAGGACGGCGGACACCCTCCGGAGGGTGCGGCGGGTCGCGGCCTGGCAGCGGCGGCGCGGGCGGCGGAGAGAGGGCGGCGGCGGCAGCAGAGGCGGCAGGGGCTCCCGGCCCTACCGTGGACGACGCGCCGCCTCATCAACACCGTCGTCCTTCACGTCCTGTGCCTCCTGCGCACCCGCCATCTCCGGGTGGAGCGTGGCGGCGGCGAGCTCCCGTTGGACTGGGCCGACCGGGAGGCCGAGGCCATTGTGGACAGGGTGGCCTGGATCCGGGAGGCGGAGCGCAGTCGCCTTCCGGAGGAGCGCTGGCGACGACTCTGGCCGTGGCGCGAGCGGGCTCCCTCGCCGGCACCTATCACATAGGTGCAGCGAGTGGAGCCGACGCAGTGAATTTTGGGCCCCGGACTGGTGGGCGCGGCGCAGCCGGGGGAAGACGGCCATTTCGCCTTTGTTTTCAGTTTGTGTCCTCCGGTTGGAGTGGGTTTTGTTTCTTTTAGGTTTGTTGTTTTTTCGTTTTATTGTCATTTTATGAGCCCGGCCGCCCGTATTTAGGGGCGAGCTGGAGGACAATGTAGCAGGGTTTTTATAAATAAAAAAATTTACTGTTTCCTAAAAATAAAATTTACTGTTTCCTAACCCTAACCCTAACCCTAACCCTAACCCTAACCCTAACCCTAACCCTAACCCTAACCCTAACCCTGCCGCCCTTCTTGGCCGGGCTGCCGGCTGTGCTGCGCCGCTATGCTATCCCGGCCGCCCACTTCTTCCCTTCGTATAGGGAGGGGGGGCGCGCCGGCGGCACTGTGGTGGGGCCCGGCATAGTCGCGTCCACAGAGGTAGCGGGTCGCGGGCAGGCAGTGCTCCGCCGCACCATGCGACAGGAGGTGGCGAGTGAGGCGGTGGAGCGTGCAGTCCTTGGGCCGTGGCGGGAGGCGCGCCGCTGGCGCGCGGCTGAGGGACGCCTGCCGGTCTACCTGGTGCGGCCGGCGGGCGCGCTGGAGCCCTTCACAGACAGGCGGCTGCCTTATTTGTACTGGGAGACCCGCTGGTGGCTGTATCACCTCGTGCCGCGGCAGGTGTCGGCCCAGCCGTGGGCACGAGGAGCGGACCGCCTATGCCCTCGAGCGGGCTGCGTGCGGGCGGCGGCCAGGACGGGCTCTGCGGCGCCGGAGGACGACGTGCGCCACTTAGTCGCCGACTGCCCGGCGGCACGGGCGCTTTGGGACGCCGTGGTGCGGCGTTTGGGGCGGCCCGAGCTCGCAGACCAGCCCTGGTTGAGCCTAGTCTCCGGACTGGATGCCCCAGGGGGTCTCTCTCTCCGGCCCGCCCCCCGCTCCCCTCCTCTTCCTTCCCCCCCTTCCTTTGCAGGTGTGCCCGGCCGACCCAGCGGAACGGCAGCAGAGCGGACGCGGATGACGTTGGACGGCGGTGACGGCGGCAATGGAGGCGACGGCGGTGGAGTCATCAGGGCCGGAGGCGACGGAGGCAGTGGCGGATGTGGTGGCGGAGGAGACGGAGGCGGGGGCGCGGGAGGTCCTCGACCGGGGACAGAGACGGCGGCGGACGGGGATGGCCGGGCGGTGCGGTGGCGGCCCTTGCCCCCGCTGCCCTGGTCCACCCGCCGCTTGGTCAACACGGTCGTCCTGCACCTCCTGTGTCTCCTTCGGGTTCGCCACCTCCGGTTGGAGCGTAGTGGCGGGGCCCTCCCAGAGGATTGGGCTGAGGTGGAGGCCGAGCGGGTAGTCGACCGCTTGGCCTGGATCCGGGACGCCGAGCGGGAGCGGCTCCCGGAGGACCGCTGGCGGCGGCTGTGGCCCTGGAAGCAGCGGGAGCCAGCGCCAGACCCCATTACGTGAGCCTGCCTGGCACGGAGCCGGCGGACGACGGCCCACGCGCCTCTACGACGCCGAGCGGTTTTGACGGGCGGCGGCCCGCGGACTTCTATCCAGGAGCCGCTTGGCCTGTTTTGCTCGGGGAGTGCTCCCCGTTTTTTTGTTTCTCCAGTATGGAGTAGTTCCTATTTTTGTTTAGTTTTTCTTTGTGTGCGCCCGGCTCCCCAGTATTAGGGGTGAGCTGGTGGCTTTTGTAGGAGGGTTCCTTTAAATAAAAAATGGATTTGTCATTCCTAAAAAAAAATGGATTTGTCATTCCTAACCCTAACCCTCACCCTCACCCTCACCCTCACCCTCACCCTCACCCTAACCCTAACCCTAACCCGTGGTCACCATGGTAGGCGCAGAAAGTACCATCGAAAGTTGATAGGGCAGACGTTCGAATGCGTCGTCGCCGCCACGGGGGCGTGCGATCGGCCCGAGGTTATCTAGAGTCACCAAAGCGGCCGGGGCGAGCCCGGGTTGGTTTTGGTCTGATAAATGCACGCATCCCCGGAGGTCAGCGCTCGTCGGCATGTATTAGCTCTAGAATTACCACAGTTATCCGAGTAACGGTGGGAGCGACCAAAGGAACCATAACTGATTTAATGAGCCATTCGCAGTTTCACTGTCACGCCCGTGTGTACTTAGACATGCATGGCTTAATCTTTGAGACAAGCATATGCTACTGGCAGGATCAACCAGGTAGCCGCCGAAGCTGCGCGGGGTCGGAGCCGAGAGGGGAGCGCGGGCGGGCGGGCGACGGCACCGCGGCCGCCCCGCGCTGCGGGCTCCCGCGCCGCCGGCCCGAGCCGGCGAGGACGGGAGGCCGACGGGGGCCCCCGGCCCGCCCGCCGACCGCTGGGAGGACGGCGGGCGGCACCTGGCCTTTCGGGGCGAAAGGCGCGCCGGCGGGCGGGGGAGACGGGAGCGCGGGGCGGGGCGCGCCGAGCGCCGGGCGGTCGGCTCCGGGTCGCCCTCTCCGCCGCGTGGCGGGGCCGGAGAGGGGACCGCGGCGCTCGCGGCGGGAAGCGGGGGGGCCGGGCCCGCTCCGCCGGGTCTCGCTGGGACGGTCGCTCTCGCGCGTGCCAGAGAAAGGTCGCACCCTCGGAGAGGCGGGCGAACGCTGGAGGCGGCGCCGCGGCCAGCTGGGCGGGGCCGGGCGCCCGGCGACGCACGGGCCTCCCGGGAGAGAAGGACGGCTGCGCCCCGCGCGCCGGATGGGGGGGAGCGCGGGGCCGACGGGACGCCGCGGCCGAACGCGGCCGAGGCGGGCGCGGGCGCCCGGAGGAGAGGGCAGAGGGTCGGCCGCGGCGGGGAGGAGGCCGCTCCGCCTGAACGCCGACCCGGGAGGGCCTGCCCGCGGAGGTCCCTCCCCGAGGTGACCGCGGGGTCCGCGATCGATCGGTTGGGGGGCTGAAAATAAGAAAGAGGGGCCGTCCCACGCACGCGCCGGGGGCCGCCCGGGAAGGCGGCCTGCACCCGCGTCTCCCCTGAACGCCCCCGGAGGGGCTCGCGGCTGAGAGACGGGGCGGCGCGAGAACGGCCGACGGGACACGGGGCCGGGGGCCTCCCGCCGCCGGGAAGCCCCCGCCGCGCGCGCCCCCGCTTATCCCTGACGAGAATGGAGCGGCACGCGAGGCTGCCCGCCTCTGCTCGAAGGCCTCCAGAGGGTCCCGAAGGCCCGTGGGACGACGGTCCCGGCCCGGCGCCGGCGGCGCGAGCCGCGGCGGGTCGACGCCGGAGGGCCCCTCCGGACCCGGAGCCGGGCGCCCCCCCACCGCCGGGAGGGCGCCCCCTCGGCCGCCCCTCGGCACCGAGGGGCGACGGGAGGCCGAGGCGCTCGCCGCCGCTCGGAGGGAGTGCGAAGAGGAGCGCGCCGCGCACCTACACCGCCCGCGGGCCAAGCAGGGCATCGCGGCACGGGGCTCTCGCTCCAGCTCGCTCGGGGGTCGGGGCGACGGCCCCTCCCCTTCCCTCCGACGGTCCGGAAGTGTCCGCGGGACGGCGGAGTCCACCGCACGAACCGGGGGGTGGGGCCGGCCCTCTCCGCGGGGCCGGCCCCGCCCGCGTCCCCTCCGTGGGCGCCGGGGCGGCCGGGGGACGGCGGGACGGTCCGAGAATGGCCTCGGCGGACCCGGAGCCGGGCGCTTCCCGCCGCCATGGGAAGCTCCCGCCGACCGCGCCCCCGCTTATCCCTGACGAGAATGGGGTGACGCGGGGCTGCTCGCCGCTGCTCCGCGGGGCGCGCCCACCGACGTGCGCCGGACCCACGCGGCCGGCGGGTCATGCCGGATGCGGGGGCGCGGGTGCCTTGCCGGCGGTGGCGAGGGGTCCCCAACCCCCGTCCCCGCAGAGGGTCCGCCGAGGCCCGGCGGCCTCCGGCGACCGCACGCGCCCGAGGTCAGCCCCCGGCGAAGGGGGCCTTCCTCCCCCGCCTCCTCAGGGGGTGTGCTCGCGGCGAGGAGGCAGGGTGGGCACGGGAACGGCTTTCTGGACCCGGAGCCGGGGGCGGCCCGTGCCGGGCCGCAACCCACCCGTGGGCCGCCCCCCGTGGGGGAGGGCCGCCGGGGCGCTCGCCGCTACTCGGAGGCCACCGCCGAACAAGGCCGGCCCAGCCCCGCCGACGGGTCGCGCCGGCCGGGAGAACGCGGTTGGCTTGCCCGCCGTCGACGATCGAGCGGATCGCCGCCTCCGAGGGTCCTGAAAGCCCAGTCGCCAGAAATCTCCACGCACAAATCCGACGGGGGACGGAGTCGGCGGCCGAGCCGGGGGAGGGCGGGCCGGGCGCCGAGGGCGGCCGGGCGCCTGGAACTCCGAGCCCGGCCAGGGCGACGGACGGGCTCCCTCGCCGGCCTCCGGGTAGACCCCGGCGGCCCGCGGGACTTGGGCGCTAGGGCGTGTTTTCCGGGGGGAGGCCGGCGCGGGCCAGAAGGGCCGCTCGGGCCGCGCGCTCCGGCCGGCGCGCCGCACGCCGACGGCCGTACCCCGCTCCGAGGGCCACGCCGGAAGCCCACGGCCGGCCGGGGCGGTCCCCTGGCGTTCCCCGCCCGCCGGCGCCGCCGGTCTACCCGTTCCGGCCGCGCTCCCCGGTTCTCCGCCGCGCCCGACCGCGGCCCTGACGCCGCCGACGGCGAGACCGGTCCGCCGGGCCGAGGAAGGGAGGGAGGGAGGCCGGCCGCGGGCGTGGGCCCCGGTCGGCCCGGCGCGCTCCGAGGGCCGCGCCGGAAGCCCGCGGCCGACCAGAGCCGTCCCCTGCCGCTCCCCGCCCGCCGGCGCCGCCGGTCTACCCGGTCCGGCCGCGCTCCCCGGTTCTCCGCCGCGCCCGACTGCGGCCTTCACGCCGGCGAGGGCGAGACCGGTCCGCTGGGCCGGGGGAGGGAGGGAGGGCAGGAGGGAGGGAGGGAGGGAGGGAGGCCGGCTGCGGGCGTGGGCCCGGGGGCCCCGGTCGGCCCGGCGCGCCCCGGGGGCCGGTCCGCCGCGTCCCGGCGGGGTCACGTCCCCGGGGCGCGGGCGGGCGCTCTCCCAGCCCCCCCCGGTCCACCCGGCTCTCTCTCCCCAGAGACCCTAACCCTAACCCTAACCCCGGGAGGCCGGCCGTGGGCGGGAGCGATCCCTAGGTTTAGGGTTAGGGTTAGGGTTAGGGTTAGGGTTAGGGTTAGGGTTAGGGTTTGGGTTAACCCTAACCCCAACCCCAACCCTAACCAAGGAGGGGGCGTGTCGGGAGGGCCGGCCGAGTTTTGCCGGTCGGGGACCGACCGCTCGGACGGAGGCGGGGTCGGCCTTAGGGCTCGTGCGACCGGAAGTGTCAGCAGCTGCCTCGACCCATGACTGCTAATGTCCAAAACATAGCAGTCGATGATGGGCCTTGCCTTGATTTGCCTCTGCCCATTGTGACTGGGGAGGGGGGCTGGCAGCTGAGGGTTGTCATAAGGGTAGTCACGGGAGACGGTGAGGCGCTTAACCTCAAGTGGGCAATGAGGCGGGGTCACATTGCAGGCCAGGCCAGAGGGGGGGCCAGCTGGCCAGGAAGCAGCTGTGTGTCTGTGGGAGGGAGGGTGCGAGGGAGGGAGGGAGGGAGGGAGGGAGGGAGGGAGGGAGGGAAGAGGTCGCCACCACACCGGGCGAAGGGGAATTGAGACGCCGATGCGATTAGGGGAGGGAGGGGGGAGGGATGGAGAGAGAGAGAGAGAGAGAGAGAGAGAGAGAGAGAAAATAGACAGATAGACAGATAGACAGACAGATAGATAGATAGATAGATAGATAGAAAGAGAGGGAGAGTGAGAGAGAGAGAGAGAGAGAGAGAT
>CM061359.1:26270469-26277969 GCA_030867105.1 Liasis olivaceus | reverse complement strand
CAGAGGGGTGAATACGGTCCAGGAGGGAGCATAATAAATTAGATGGCATTATAGGAGGCTCCGTGTCGGCCACACTGGGGATCTCAAACACCTTCGCCCAATGCTGATTCAGCCCTGCCATCTCCTGCCATTGCCGATAGATGTCACGCCATTGGCCAGAGAGCACAGAGGATGCTGCATCCTTCTGCCGCCAATAGTATAAGCGTTGAACGGCAGCATACGTGCCCCGCCTGATCACTTTACGGGAATATGGCTGAAACGGCTTCCGGGACCGAGGAATAGATGGCCGCCACTTATGAGGGAACCACTGCTTTGCGTGATCTTCTAGGCACTCCACAGAAGCCACCAGCGAGAGCTCGCCCGTACGAAGGCGCTGGGAAATAGATACCAAGGTGTCAGACCCCATCCTGGGCTCATTAAGATTTTTCATGATGTCATCCAAAAGCTTTTTCCGCCATCCCACAGAATCAAAGCCATTGGTGCTGCCAGAGGAGTGGATACCTCAGATGAAGATGACCCAGATGATAGAGGAGCCCATTTGACGTGCTGCAACCGCTTCTTGATGGCTTCCGCTGAACGACCCGGGAAAGAGTCCACTAATTTAGAGCATAGCTCTCCCTTTGACATTCCAGCTGTCCATATACAATCCGCCAGCTGACTCAGGGCCTCTTCCTCTTCTCCTGACCAGTTAAGCCGCGACACTGGCCGTGCCTTTAAACATGCCTCATTCACCATCTCTGGATGTCGATGGTGATTATGCATTGCCAGACTTCGCATAGAAGGCCATACTCTGCCATAGGCACATCGGAACTCGGCAGCCTCCATCGTGGGCTACTTTGGCCAAGGAAGTCACTAGCGCTATACCTGCTGGAAGTCCTGCCACCAGAGGGCACAGGACAAACAGATACAAATTTAGTTCAGAAACCAGCAGAAAACCTCCTAGCAGGAAATTAAACCCCAAAAGGAGGGTGGCCTGGATCTTAGTTCAGGTGCGGAAACCGCACCCTATCCAGCAGTCGCCACGTGGAGGCGCCCAGGCCATGTAACTATGCCCCTTAAGAGAGTCATAGTTACTCCCGCCGTTTACCCGCGCTTCATTGAATTTCTTCACTTTGACATTCAGAGCACTGGGCAGAAATCACATCGTGTCAACACCCACCGCGGGCCTTCGCGATGCTTTGTTTTAATTAAACAGTCGGATTCCCCTGGTCCGCGCCAGTTCTAAGTCAGCTGCTAGGCGCCGGCCGAGGCGGGACGACGGGCCGCCGCCAGCCCCGCGAGGGGGAGGGGCAGCCGCCACCCGCTGCAGCTGGGGCGATCCACGGGAAGGGCCCGGCTCGCCTCCGGAATCGCCGCCACGCCCCCGACCCCGCCCGGCCCCCCAGAGGGGGCGGGGGGGCGGGGAAGCGCAGGCGCCTCTCCCAGTCGTGGCGCGTGCCCAGCCCCGCTTCGCGCCCCAGCCCGACCGGCCCAGCCCTCAGAGCCAATCCTTATCCCAAAGTTACGGATCCGGCTTGCCGACTTCCCTTACCTACATTGTTCTAACATGCCAGAGGCTGTTCACCTTGGAGACCTGCTGCGGATATGGGTATGGCCCGGTGCGAGATTTACACCCTCTCCCCTGGATTTTTAAGGGCAGTGAGAGCTCACTGGACACCGCCGTGTAATGATTTTAAGCCTTATATATGTAAAAAAAAATCTATATAATCATATAACCATAGAACAGCCATGTTTATCCTATTCATGAACTTTACTAGGAAACTCACGTTGCTGGTATGTAAGAATGATGGAATGTATGCCAGACCTGGTACGAAAGAGTTCTCAACACAGATAGGGCTGGAATGCTGGTGGGTGTAAGGAATAAAGTGACACATCATAAATTTATAAGATAACGGGACGAGAGGTACCATTGTAACAAGTTACCCAACTGTACCGAATATGAAATGTTCCTGGCATGTACCGTACCTGGACGACCTGGATGGAGATGACCTGGATGAATTCTAAGTAAACAAGTTGGGTATAAAAGAAAGGATGGAAACCATACCCACCTGGAAGTGCGAGACGACTCTTGTTGGAGCAGGGGACGCCCTGAGTCTGATTCCCAGCCCACACTAGCACAGCCTGATCAACTGTGTTGAGAGTGTATGTAAGTATTTTGTGTGAATGTGTAGCCTAGTTGGGCAGAAATACTTACAGCAACTTGGGTAGCCTAGTAGGGCAGAATTGTTTATTGATATATTGTTGTTAGCCTAGGTGGGCACTTACATTTATTGATAGCCTTGATGGGTATATACTGATTAAGCACTTGCTTTGCTTCTGTCCAAATAACACAAGAATAAAAGAACTGATTTTAAACTCTATTTGGAGTGCATTTAATCAATCATTTCATAACATACTTGGCGTAGTCGGCAGGATTCTTGGTTTGCATTTGGACAGAATACAATGGCAAGCGGATTCTTCTTGGGAAAAAGAAAAGAGAAAGAAAAGGAAAAGAAGGATAGGAGACAGACCATTTGGGTCTTACCTCCTGATAATGAAGGACAAGCTGATTGTTATGATGATATGTTACATAATGTTCAACAAGAAATAACTGGAACTCGGGAAGTAACAGATTTAATAGAAAGAGGAAAAAAAGAATTATCAGGAATAGTAAAAGGAGAAAAAAGTCCATTAGGAAAAATAAAATCTACAATGTACAAGCTTGTACAACCTATTGCCAGTAGAGAAGGGAATGAGGACAAAATTGAGCCAGTGGCTATGATCTTTCTAGATTATATTATGAAAGCGGCTATAGAGGATGTTGAGGCAACTAGACAAATTTTGGTGATGGTGCAGGAGGAGGTTAATAGGAAAAATGAGGAATTAGAGGAAAAGGGAGTACAATATAGACAAGCTTTAGAACAAGTGCTTGAAAAAACTGAAATAGCTAGAGGAATGAAACAAACTATGGAAGAACAAACTAGACAAATACAGGAAATGAAAATAAAAATACAAAATTTAACACAGCTGACAAGTAAGATTGCGGCTGTCAAAAATAAACAGGGATGGGTTTCATGTATGAATACACATGACCCATGTGAAGGGTTTGACACATCTTGGTGTGATGAACCCGAATATTATAATAACCCTTGTTGTAGTCCTTTTGGGTCCCACATATCTGCTGTAAAGAAGGTTTCAATTAGTGCAGATACTGGTAGGGGATTTAAACATCAACTTTCTTATGAGCCACTTTCTGCAGGAGAACTAAGAGATTTAAAAGGAAGATTAGGACCCATAAGAGAACCGATTGTATGGGCCACTAATTTGGCTCTTGAAATGGACAAGGAAAATTTAATAATTTCTGAAGTCCAAAGGCTTTTTAGGATGTATGCTGAGACAGCAGATTTTAGTCAAAAATTAGATGATGAGCATTGCTTCATAGTTCTGAGGAATTTTATTGAAGAAACAGATTTAACAGGAGCTCGAAGAATAGTGATGAACTGACACAACAATCAGGGGAAAGCCCTGAACATTATGTTAAAAGATTTGTTACAGGATTATATTTGGCAGGATTATATCTGCCCCCTGATGATTTGCCCGAAGAAGATATTAACTGTAGGGCTTTAGTAGAAACAATACATGACAATAGCACTTTGAGAATGATGGTTGATGGACTTATTCCTCAACTAAGACAGATCATCGGAATCCAACCAGTAGAGTGGCCAGGAACCTCTAGAGAGCTTTTGCATACTTTAAAATTAGCAAAGAAACAGGCTAACCTTACTAGCAGAAAAGAGCTTGAGGAAAAAGACAAAGGAAGGAAAGCTCAAATTAATGAGGCTACAGGAAAATTACCCATAAGAGTTAATGGGAAATTTAATACTTATAATGGAACCCAATTTTCCAATAAAGAAGTAGGGGGGCAAAAGTCCCCACAATCTAATAATATCAGAATGACAATATGGAAATTGCTCAGACAAAAAGGAGTTCCTCTTAACAGAATGGATGGAAAACCCACAGAGGAGCTTATTCAGATGTTGGCATCCTGTGATTCTAAATCATTAAATAACCGACCACAAGGTGAGAAGGGAGAGCCAGGTTTAAAGTTAAAATCAGAGACAATGGCAGAGGCTAAAATTGACTGCCATAGCTCCCCTTCTGCCCCTCCTTATGAGGAACTCTTACAAGAAATTAGGGAACTGAAATCAACTCTTCAGGGACCCTCTGATTAGGGGTGCCCGGCGGGTATAGGACCCCTTAGTTATTTCAAGCCGCTGGGAAAGGTTATAGGGGTCCCAGATGATAATAGATCTTTCTATGTCATACAAGATGATTCTTTTAGGGAACATCGTGCCTTTCTGGATCCTGGTGCTACTGATTGTATAGTTAAATTCTGGCCACCAGGGGCCAGGCGGGTAGGGCACATGACTGTAACAGGCTACTGGGGAAAGCCCAGACTTATTCCGATTTTATCTTTCCATTTGATTGTTCAAGGGGACAGAATTTTGATCAGGGGATTGTGGGATAAAGAGAGCAATGAAAACCTTATTTTAGGAATGTCTTTCTTTAATAAAGGGTTTTGGTTTACCCCAAAAGGGTATCTTTTTAGATCAGTACCTTTGACTGGAAAAATCCATTCTGTTAAAGGAAAAATGGATGGGGGATGTTCCACCTTGGAATGGTGGAAGAACCAAGTCCCTGAAATTCAGCAGAGTAATAAATATCAGGCAGGAAGGCATGTTTCTGCAATGGTAGCTGCTGTATCCCCTCAGAGACAGTATGCTTTAAACCCTGATGCTGTTCAAGGTCTTAAGCCAGTCATAGAGGGACTTTTAAGAGAAGGCATTATAGAGGAAACAAGAAGCCCTTTTAACAGTCCTATATGGCCAGTTTTGAAATCAGATGGTAAAACATACCGGATGGTAGTTGATTTTAGGAGAATTAATAAAGTAACTCCTCTTATGGCTCCTATTGTTGCTAGCATTACAGATTTAAAGACACAGATTTTACCCACTTCTAAATATTTCAGTGTGATTGATTTAGCCAATTGTTTCTTTGCTCTACCTTTGACTGAAGAAAGCAAGCCGCGTTTTGCTCTCACCTATGGGGAAAAACAATACACCTTTTGTCGGGTTCCACAAGGTTTTCATAATTCGCCTGCGATAGCACATAAATATGTGAGGGAAACGTTGCAAATGTTCCCAGAAACTGATCATGGCTATGTTTATTCTTATGTTGATGATATTTTAATCCAAGGGGAAGATGAAAAGGAAGTACGGGACCGTACTTTACGTGTTTTACAGTTGATTTGTGACACAGGTTTTAAAGTAAACCTTGAGAAAGCCCAATTAGTGAAACCTCGAGTGCGGTTTCTAGGATTGACAATTGACCAGGGTCTTTGTGAAATAGATGAACAAGAGCACCCGCCCTTTGCTCCATGCCTGTACCTACTGATGTTAATTCTTTAAGGACTCTCTTAGGAGCTTTTGGTTTTGTTCGAGATCATATTCCGAATTATGCTGATTTGACTGCTCCTTTTTATCATTTATTGAAAAAGAATGTGTCTTGGGAATGGTCCGAAGATCTTACAAACCGCTTGGATAAGTTAAAGCTATGGGTCCGACGGTCTATTAAGTTACATCCTCCGGACCCTAGTCGTCCTTTTTTTTTGAGACCTTCATGGTCACCTGAGGCATTCTCGGCCTCTTTGTTTCAAAAAGATGCCAACAATAAATATGTACTTGTAGGTTTGGCATCCAGAAAACGTGGGGGCCCTGAAAGAAGATATAATGAAGGTGAGTCTAGGGCAGCTTGTGTTCTTTGGGCATTGCAATATTTTGAGAGTTCTATAGGATGGCAACATGTTATTGTTCAATCTACTCATGGTTCTTTGAAGTATATTTTACAGGGCAAACATTTTCCTCATGTTAGTAATACCAAGCTTGCTCAATGGCTTTTGTATTTGTGCCTTAAAGGCTATGATTTTGAATCACCGGATCCTTTAATTAGTTTAATGGGGACAGGTGATTCTTTTTGCTTTTGTCCAGGGGAAGAAGCAACACCAGTAGTTCAATGTGGCGTTCTTCCTCCTATTCAGCCTGATTTTGATTTCTGGGCTATCGATGGGGGATCTTGGTGGGATGGTAATCATCGATTGACTGCAGCTGCAGGGGTTTCTATTTCCGGTCAGGGTTTTCAACATGAATTACAAAATAAAAGCGCTCAAGAGGCAGAAGTTACTGCTCTGCGGATACTTCTAGAAAAAGTGGACGCTTTAGGTCTAAAGACAGTACATATCTTGACAGACAGTTGGTATATTTATCAAGCTTTAACAGAATTTTTACCTTTTTGGGTTAAAGATAGGTGGACTAATAGTCTGGGCAGACCATTGAAACAATCTGAAGAGTGGCAGCGAATTTATAACTTAATACTTAATATACAGGTTACCATTTACTGGATCAAGGCACATCAAAAATCTGGGACTTCATGGGCAGTTGATTTGAATAGAGCTGTTGATGCTTTAGTACATTCTGCCTCCTCTGCTGTTGTTAGTATGATGAAATCTGATATAGAAGATCTTGTTTTTGACTTACATGCCATAGGACATGAAGGTGTAGAAAAAATTCTCCATAGAGGAAAACGATGGGGATTAACAAACCAACATCGCCCACTTATTTCTCATAATTGTTAATAATTGTCCAACTTGTTTGTTTGAAAAACGGGATTATTCACAGCCACAAATTCCCATTTTACCCCAAAGGCAATTTGAACCATGGGCAGTGTTATACATTGATTATATTGACAAACTTACAGTAATGCAGAGAGGGAATAAATATTTGTTGGTAGTGATTGATGGATTTAGTGGATGGCCAGAAGCTTTCCCTACTAAGAATAATGGAGCAGTGATTACAGCTAAGAAACTGTATCAAGAGATGTTTTGTAGGTTCGGTACCCCAAGGGTCTTAAGTAGCAACAGAGGGTCAGCCTTTGTGTCAGAAGTAATAGAGAAAATGACCGAGGCATTGGGGATTCACAGGAAGTTACATATTAGTTGGAGGCCCCAGAGTTCAGGAAAGGTGGAACGATGTAATGGGAAAATTAAAGAATTATTGAGGAAACTAGTTAAAGCAAATGGAAAAGATTGGGATGAACGATTACCAACAGTTTTGGCTGCTTTAAGGAGTTCTCCCATTAGTGGATTGGGTGTCAGTCCATATGAAATTTTATTTGGAGCACAGATGGAATTGGGATTTCCATCAATATGGGTCCAGAGTGAAATAGAACAACAGTGGTTTACAGTGTTGAAAGATAGGGAAGAAATCCGAGAAACAGTTAAACAAGAAATGGAGAAGAAATATAAAGGACTAGTGAACACTATTGAATGTTTACCTATAGGATCCCAAGTAATGTACAAAAGCTTGGGAAAGAAAAAGCACACTTTGGCACCGCAGTATAAAGGACCTTTTGTAATATTGAATTGTATTCCACCTGTAAGCTATCTTTTAAGTAATCAAAAATGGG
>CM061359.1:17260469-17620469 GCA_030867105.1 Liasis olivaceus | reverse complement strand
CAGAGAATTTCCCTACCTATACTAGTTCATAATATCCCAGTTGTATAAACAATGTACGCTTGCATAATCAAGGCCCATATTATATTAGCCTGAGGTACAAAGAAGAGACAGAACAATCTCTTTGACATGACTGGAGTTAGAAATCTGAGTTCTCCCCATCTTTCTTAGCCATTACTGTCCCACCAGTCATTTGAATGATTTACAGGGTGAGCCCTAAGTATCCTCATAAATGTAAAAATTCCCATTTTGTTTTCCAGAGCAGATGGGAGTCTTAGATAGTGCGATTAAAAAAAAAAAAAGGTACACAATTTGCAGGGAGCCTTCAATTAATCATAATCCCATTTGTGTATGTTAGATGCTTGCAGGAGAACAACAATGAAATGCAAGCAGGAGGGGTGGAGTGGAGAACTGAGATTTTCCAGAGGGTGTTTGGGCAATACTAAAGCAATAAAAGAGGTTTCTTGTAATAATGCAAAGATATATGAGAGTACTGAATAAAAGAGTTCCTTTAGCCTGGCTTTTTTTTTAAAAAAAGAGGGTGAAAATGAACGCTGGGCAATATTTATCAATGCTGTTGTAAACCTGACAAAGAACAGGCTTCTTGAAAAGATTGTAAGATATGAAGCTGCCTTGCCATGAATTAAGACAGCTTTCCCCTCAGAAAGGTTGGTCTCTGTTCTGAAAAATATTCCTTGAATTTTAAGATGGACATTGAAGACCCTAGTTTTGGTTGACTCACCTGACTAATTCCAATGACAGGGTTTTTCCGTGGAGGCCCACTTTCTGAGGAACCCCTGGCCAAGAAACTTAAAAAGCCTTAAAAGCCTCCCGCCCCCCACCAATCTTAGGCTGATTTTGGATAACATTATTCCACTGTTTTGATGATTTTATTTTCTCACTTCCTTTATCTATTAATGTTTGGTGTTCTCTTATGGTAATTATGCACAGTTTTAATCTATTCTTATTTTACCAATTATTTATTAGCCACTTTAGGAGGGGGATGCGTATTCTAAAACAGGAATGTACTTTTTTTTTTAAGCAAAGGGCTGTACGTTGCCTGTAAGGGGTATATTTTAAAGTAGGTGTGAACTGGACAAAACCTAAATTGATTGGATTTCATTAACATTTTAATTTAATAACCCTTAATTAGGTATTGTTGTCCAGGTCCTCTTTTAATGACTTGTCTCCTCATTCATAAAAGTGGTAATGTCTGCAATGATATAGGGCCACAATTAAGGTTTGGAGAACCACATTCAGACTTGCAAAATTAGATGGAGCTTCTCTGCCCTAAAAGATTGGATAGTAGTGTATTAAATATAAACTGATGAACAGTTGGCAAAACTTTATTTGTGTGTTCAGTGTATGAATCTTTAAAAAAAAAATTCTTGGGTAGAATGAAGTGAATATTTATAACCGTTCATGGGTAATCTTTTTTTAAAAAAATAGCTAATTCTTAGAACAAGAATCAGAACCTATTGCCAAGCTCAACCCTTCAGCAATTTATGATACTTCTACAATTCTTCTTTATACCCCTGACCAATACATGCAAAATGGGGGATGGGGGTGGGGGCAGGAAGGAAAGATGAATGCATTACTTCCACCTATTCTATTGCTCCCATGTGCAAAGGTCAGCTTTCTGAAGTAGTGAACCTCCTTTGTCATAACTGACTGCCTAGGAAAATTGAGCCGCTTAATGCCAGATGGTACAGCATTTGTGGGTGGTGGTAGTTAAAATCTGCTAGATTGTGGGTGTGACATGGCAATTTGTGTAATATTGACACGCATACAAAAGGGCAGAGCTTGTATCATGATGTCATGCCAGCCTTCTTAGAGATGGTGCTGCCCAGATGGCCTCTGTAGATAGAGGGCCTTATCTACTGTAGGCTGGCGTCCTCCACCACAGAAAGTGAAAAAAATTAGTCCCAAGCAGAAAGAAAACCCTCCTCTCCTGCATTCTTTTCCCTTACCAATTCTTATTCAAATTGCAGAAAGAAAGATTGGTTGTGATATTTCTTTCAATGAAGAGAAGAGAATGATAGGGAAATTCTTATGGTCAGAGAGTGTGTTCCCCCTTACCTAATGACTAGGTAGCCCATAAATATGTATTTAGCAGTCTTCTCTAGCCTCCCATACTTCCACTAATTCACAAGGGAAGACGTTGGGAGGGACCATCTCCCAGGGTTTTTTCTTTTCAGGCTGGGATCCAGGAAGGCAACAGAATAATGGAAAGATGACCAACAGAGAAGACCACCATCCTCTGCTATCTCCAAAAATAATGCAAGCTCAAAAGAGAAATTCTACAGGAATTGTCTAGCGCTCTGAGAACAAGGAAAACCAATGGTTCTTTTGCAGAGGGAGAAAGCTTTTAAGAACTCACAAGATAGATGCTGGCACAGGATTATGCTGAGCCAGTATACTCAACCTTGGCCCGGTGCCATGTATGTAAAGGCTGCATCCTTAAAGCAGAAACTTCAGGGTTGAAAAATATGTGGTGTTGAGAAGAAGAAAGGAAACAGATAACATTGTTTTCAGAAGGACCATTACACTACAAGATGTTTTCGATGCCTCTTAGCAACTAAGCAGAATTCCTTGACCAACAACAAACTGACTTATTGAAATGAACATAATGATCTTCCTTCCCTCCTGATTCCCAGCTGTGTTCTGCCACTCCACCCTGATCAGCATATTGATACTTAGATCTTCCTTTGCCCAGGCAAAGCATCCCACTCTGAGCCACGTATAATAAGTGAATGATTTAAGCAAACAGAAATAATTATTTTTTGGTGCTCTCCACCCTTGTAGATACAAATCCCACCAACTTCTTCTTTAACCAATTGATATTATTTAAATAAAACTATTTGTAGTCTTCCTAGTGACCTCTATAACACATTCTCAGCTTCTACTCAAGAGTAGCCAGTAGTTCCTATGAGAATAATGGACATTTTTGTGTGTGAAAGCATCTCTATACTTTCAAACCAGCTGTTTAAGGTATAGTCTCCCTTGAGTGGAGTTTGACATCTGGTGATTAAACATAATATAGTCATCTTCCACTGTACAATCATTACTCCAAAAGTCTTCAGCCACCCTGACTTCAGTTTAGTCCCAACAGATTTCTTACTGCACTTAATCGTTAGAAGTCCGGTGATTTCATTTGGACACAATGGCTGGCATTAACTTTAGTACATGGAGGACATAGAGATATTCACTGTGAATGAAGTGATGTGGAATTGTTTAATGTAATAAGTAATATCTGAGTTTTAGATATTTAATTTTGAAGGAAAGTATCACCAAACTTCTGCTTTCTGATGTTTATTGCATTCCTACAAGATCTGGCTGATAGTATTCCTTCCCTCTTCCCTGAAAAGTGCTACAACCAACTTCATCATTTAACAATATTATATATTGAGAGAGTCTATTGGAGGTGGGTGGCTAATAAATTCAAATAGTAATAAGCATAATAAGCATATACTATGCTGATACATTATGACATCCTAGGTTCTTGGGAAGAAGTCGATGTGAATGAAGGCCAACACCAGCTAAAGAACTGGCAGCTGTGATTTCACGTTGTTGTGCATATAATAATAATAATAATAATAATAATAATAATAATAGGACTTGATAGGTGGATAGACATGCCAAATCCACTCTAAACATCTGTCTGATTGTGCAACCAATCTTCATCATAATTGTCATCATCATCATCATCATCATCATCATCATTCTCATAATCAAAAACAACTCTTCTTTATATTTAATAAACATTAAGAACTTCTGAGTTATGATTTTATCAGGGCATCTATGGGGGAAGGAAGTCATAATGATGGCGACTGTGACTGTGCATATGTATATAAAAAATGTGTGGGGTTGCACAGTGGCAGCCATCATCTTGACTTTTTTGACACCTCCCTCCCTACTCCCATGGATGCTGCTGGATGAGAATGATCTTGGTAGCAGTGGCATCGATGAAAATTCAAGTAAAAAGTAGACTATAAGTTCTGAGGGCTTGAGATCTTGTCTACCAAGCTGACATCTGCTTTAAGGTAAGCATTTTGCTGTGCCTTTCTGCAATTTGTGCCTTCTTCCAAGATGGTTTTTCAACTTCCTAGTTCAGTTTACAGTCCTGAGATATCTTGGGGAAGTCTCAGACAAGTACTAACTAGGTCAGAGCTTGCTTAACTTTTTTGAGATCAGCCTCAATTGGGTAACACACACTCTGTGTTGTTAATGATAGTGCACACAGAATTTGAATACATCTTGTCTCTTCTCCTTCTCTTTCAGACCTAGATGAGTTTATATAAATAATCTGTGTTCTGTTCAAATAATAAAAAAAAAGAAGTCTGATTAAAATTGTTATCTGACACTATGGATAACTAAAATGAAGCAGATGTCAGCTTGGTAGACAACTTAATTGATACGTTTATGTTTCTGCAATAAATTTATTTCTTAATTGTATTTGCCAAACATGGGATCACTAATGATCATCACTAATTTAAGTTTGCAAACTAAGGAAACATGATGATTTGAAATTCTGCTTCCCTTCAGGATTTATGGAAAGGAGTAGAAGGAAATACCCATTTCTTCACACAAATCACCCGTTGTGAATGAGACACATGTGGACATATACAAAATGAACTGGATGGACCTTAGATCCATATCTGTCCTCATAAAATGTAAGAAGGAAGACAAAAAGCTTTGTTCAATTGGGACAGAACAAGCCTTTTCAGTGGGAGGACCACAACTGGGCAGAAAAGTGGGCAGAACCAGGATAAAGAAGTGAATGGGACAAGGATAAAAATAATGTGAACCAATTACAATTAATTTAAATAGAACTAAATACACTCGGTAGGTTTGGTCCTTATGTATTTAACAATTTCCTTCTTCTATCATATTAAAAAACACAATTCTCAGGGGCTCTGGAAGCTGCAAAAACCTGGGTGCTTCAGATTGTATATCTGTAGAAAGTAAGGATTATGACCTTGATGGAAATATGCAAGGACTGTTACCTGGGCATTTTAAAGCCCTGAGAAAGGAGATATTGTTTGGAAATGGCTCAAGCCTGATTCACTGGAGTATAAGAAGAGGAAGGTGGTTCAGCACAATCAGATTTGCAAGATTCTGTTATTATAGCCAGTCTCAGTAGTTTTAGCCTTCCTGCGGAGTTGATTTCCTGGTCTGGTCAACTTAGCAAAGCTGACAATATTTCTAAATTAGTGAGTTCTTCATAATGACCTAAGATGGTAGGTTGGGGATTGGAATGGGTCAGATGTGATCCTTGAACACGGACATCTATGAAAAGATCTATGAAACCATGAAATGCATGGTATAACCTGTGGCAGTAGTTAATAAATCATTTTTTCTAAGCTTAAAAAATAAGCTTGGTTGCTGTTGCTGTTGCTGTTTTTAAATCATACCTTTTTGAGGATGAAATGGAACAGTCTTAGAGATGCCACCATCCTGACGCCTCTGAAGAAGAAAAATACATAAATATGTGATAAGCAAGCAAAGGAGTCACGGACAGAGGAACAATACTGAATGTGAGGACACCAATGGAACTGACAATTGCAAGGGCCATTTAACTCAGGGGACATCAATCCATGGACCTCCAGATGGGTTGCTGAAGAAGAGATTATATTGTCTGTATATGAATTTGAAGATGCTGACATACCTTTCTCCCAACATCTAGCTATGAATGAATGAATTACTGGTTTTAAGAACTATTCACAGCAGGTACTATGCAACTGAAAGGCATTTCTTTCAGGAATCCAGGACTTTTTGTCATTGCTTCATGGCAATACTTAACATGGTACCACGGAAATTGCTTGATCTCATACAGATAGTGCATGGCATTTAATCCTAGTTTTTCAGGCTGATGCATATTCATTTCCTTTAGAAGATTATACTAGTCATCAAAGGTTAATCCGTCCTCAGTTTGTAATTAGCCATAGTAATGACTTGGCGTCTCCAGACTCACCCAGGTTGGTGTAAGTGGGAAGAGGGTGGATCCATAACTGTTAGCCCATTTTCAAATCCAATCAGCATCCTTGGTTTCCCTGGCTTGAGTTCAATCCCAACAAAAGACTTCAGGAGATAAGTTTGCCAATACTGGGGCTACTTTTCTCTATAAGAAGGGTCCTGTCTTGAGAAATGGCTGGAGAACCTCTCCATCCTCTTCAGAACTTCAAAGAAATCATCCAATCCATTTTTCTGTTCACTAATTTGGAGGAGAATTTTTTTAAAAATTGTCCCACCTTTTACTAGGAACTCCATAGTGCTTTACTTCAAGCAAAGAAATCTTTGAAGCAACCCTCATCAAGCCATACTTATGGAGGCTTGCAAAGTTTCATGGCTAAATTCCCTGAAGTTTGATAGGGTTTTCTTTCACTGTTTATTTAAATATGGGTGTTAGCTAGCAGAAATGTTGAACAATTACGAGTCTCAAATTGTACGCCAATATGTAAATTGTCTCCCTATTTTAGCATTTAGCCTGCATATACAGGTAGTCCTCATTTACCAACTGCCTTGTTTAGTGACTGTTTGCAGTTATGATAGTGGTGAAAAAGTAACTTTATGCCCAACCTTCACATTTACAACCTGCGCAGGTATGTAAAGCAAAGGAAAACTAAAGTGAGATCATAAACACAGTCACAGTTTCACTTAATGACCACTTTGCTTAACGATGGAGTTGCTGGTTCCAATTGTTGTCACTAAACAAAGACTACTTGTATAATCCTAAAATACAGGCATTGAATTAGCAGCAGAAAACAAGATTCTCCCAGCCATATTTTTTTTTTTAAAAAAAGCAGGAATCCAGGATATGGATACACAAATAAGGAGATAGCTTATCAGAGAAAAACATGTAGGAAAATAAGGACAACCTATTTGGATATTACACAGATTGGGCTAATGGTTCACAAATAATATTTTCAAGAGGCTGATCAGTTTTTGACTTTTCTTAAATGTAGGCTGGTACTGCAAACATCATTGAAAAATAGGAAGAAGACAAGCTTATATTTTTAAACCTGACTAAATTGGCCTCCAGCCTGGGTGAAAACACCTGGAGTGTTGCCAGCTTAAATGTTTCACATTCCTACTATATGAAAATGAAATGTAGTGAATTGTGGATATTAAAATAAAAATCCCAGTGTTATCTTGGGGAAGTGAACTTGGCTGTAGCCATTTTAAGCTCACTGGGCAACCTGACCTGACATTTAGGTTGAAAATTCACCCAAATGGCCAGGTCATGGAATTGAGCCAAATTTCAAACTTACTATGGCCCTTTACTGAAGGAATGAGGAAAGTCTGAGAGAACAAGGTTGCAACTCAGCCTGTTTTTCAGGATTCACTTTAAAAAATTGCACTTGTTTTCCTTTTTTTTTTTTTGGGTGGATTTTAAGGTAGAAAAGAGAATGGGAGGCCCCCAGGGGCAAAACACTCCTATTCCTACTCTTAACATCTTCTAAGCTCCCAAAAACACATGCTAAAATTATGCCACTATTTTGCTGCTGAATTTCAGACTGATTTTAGGGTGGTGGGACCCACAACTGGGATTCTGGGGGTTACTTGGGGTCAGGAGCCACAAACTATCCACCCCCCATTACTCTATGAAAGGAGGGCTTTCCACAACTGAAATGCAGCAACAAATGACCTTTTTTCATATTCTATTTTTCTTCATGACCGGCAGAAATAAATGTTAAGTTGGTACCTTCAAGTCATTGTTGACTCCTGGCAACTGCAGGACTACTAGAACTCATGGTCTCCTTATTTTTAGCCCAGTACCTTAACCACTACACCAAACTGGCTCTCAAGAACCATATTATGTGGTGATAAATAGTCTGTTGTGCAGAGTGCAGCAATGCTCCCAAAAAATGCGCTCAGGAAAAATACATATCAGCATGAGAGCTTGCAATGCAATGTCCATATTTTGTTCTCCAAAGAAATCCAGCCAGAAAATATATACTAACTGGTTTTTATTGATAAAATGCAAAACTCCATAAAATACAAGTTGCATATAAAATATAGAAAACAAGACTTCTTCTCATAAACTTAGCATCCAAGACTTATCCACTACAAAGTCTCTAGCCAAAAACTCTCAGAGAAGAGGTACACTACTTGGTTATTAGTTACAACTACATAACCCATAAAACCTAACTACATGGTGGCTAAAACTCGACTGAGAGGCTGGGCATAAGGTTCTCCCATTATATTGCCGGTATGTACCCCCCCACTGAGTAACTAGCATACACACACCAATAGGTGGCAGTAAATAGCAGTATACGTGCACAACACCCAATCATAAATTGTTTACATGATCCACGTAGCCATAATATTGTTGTACAGATAACGAGCTGCACTTCTTCCCATGAGAAAACCCTGACATAGTCTTGAGTAGGAACGTTTGTTTGTTTGTGAGGTTTAACGGCTGCCCATCTCAGACAACACAACTCTGAGTAGCATACATAAAAAAACAAAACAAAAACCAAAACAGAAATACAGTTACAGTTAAAACTGCAACAACTATAGTTAATCAAACATTAGGAATCCATAACATGCATTACACCTCTCCAGGTGGGAACTCCTACCATCCTGGCCTCCGTGTCCAGGGGAAAATCAGCTTAGAAAGAATAACTTGCAGTAATATGGTCAGTTACAACAGAGCAAGGATGCAAAAACCTGCAGCCTCCAAGCCTCACTGGATCTCCATAAAGCCTTATATGCACGTTGCTCAGAGTTCCTCCAGATGTTGCGGGTGAACAGATGATGTGAGTAGAGCTTCAAGAACTGGACTGCAAAAATCTGGATGACCACTAGATTACAGAAAAGAGAGTTTTCTGCCTTTTTGGCTGCTATCTAACAACGGTCTGAAATTTTGTAGCCAGGATCTGATAGCCCAAAAGTGTGACAGAAGGCAGACATTATTAAATAAATGGAGAGGAATCGTACATACTGCATATAATTACTTATTTAAATGACATTAAATTGTTTTATTTTTGTCCCAGCTTTACTATATCTTTGCCCTAGCTCAGCCTTATGAGCTAGGTAGTTGGCGTTCAGCTCTTCCACACCTGGTTCAGCAGTAAATATTGCATATCCCTGCTATAGATATATTTTAATATAGAGGCATTTAATTTTCATATTCTGAATTAAAATAGCTGAAATGAAACACTTTTTTTTTTTTTGGTAGTTCTTTCATCACGGGCTTTAGTAAATTTTCCCAACTTGAATGATTTAGAGAAACATCTTGCTCATCTTTTGATAAGACCTCTGAAAGAGATTTATGGTGCATGGACCTTGGCTCACTGGCAGATCACAAGCTTTGAATACAGGTGCTCTTGAATTTAATTCCTGAAATGATCAGTTAATAGGGTTAAGCAGCAATTATGTGTAAGATTTCTTATCTGGAAACATGTGGAGCCCCTGCTAGTCAGTTTAACCAATACTTGAAACCAGTGTAGTGTCTACCAGGAGTTTTCAGCTACAATTCTCATTCTGATGTAGTTTTACTGGAATTATAGTTTAAAACATATGGAAGCCGCCCACCTACCTAGCCTGAACTAAATGGCAAAATACCTTGACTGGATCATAAAGTAACATCCCACGAGGAGCTCTAGAGTTGGGTCTTTCTATCTTGCAAGATTCTGTTAATGTAACCTTACAATAAAGTTGAATTAGTTCATCTGGACATGCTTCCTGTCTGGACTACCTCACAAGGCAGACATAAATCTTGCAAGTCTGAAAGTACATTTCTCCCCCATCACTTTTACAGCCCAAGAAACTCGGGAGGGTCCCTTCTGAGACATTTGCCATGCTCACATTCCTGTTGTGGGCTAAGCTGCCTCTTATCCGATCATTCTCCTGGCTGTGGCTCTTCCCTCTGTCTCCCAAGGTCACTCCCCTATCATTACATTTGAACGGAAAGGTAGCAACTGAATTTATTATGTGAATCTCACTTCATGGTTTATTCAAAAATATTGACCTTTCGTAAACATTCAGAGGTTTATGAAAGCAGCCTGCCCTTTTTGGAATGATTTCCTCATCATTCCTCTTGTAGTTGCCAGGCAATTGTGGTTCATGGTTTGCATACTCTGTTGCAACTTTTATGCACAAGGTGTTACCACCACACATGGTATTATTATGGCTATTTGATACTCCAAAACAGGAAAAAGGAACTGGGTTTTTGCATTATTGTTTATTTGCCCTCGGCAACTCAACTGGTGATCAAACCAATGAGATATGATAGGATGCATAACTAGGATCTTATTCAAGCCTTCAATTGCGACTTAAATTACAAAGCCATTGAAATGCCCAAGGGAGAAAGATATCAGAGGATGACATTCATTGTGTCATTATCATAAACTTAGTGAAATTTTTTACATACTCTTATATAAAGGCTCTCTACAGCTCTATAGAATGTAACTACATATTCTAGAAAATTAGAATACTGTAACAGATACAGTTATACCTTTATTTAATAGGCCATTTGACAGGAAAAGTTTCTGTAAATCCAAATATTGATTAAAACTGTATTTACATAACTGTTATAAGTGATGTCATTTGCATAATTATACAAATGTCATAAAACAATGCAAATGATGTGAAAATGTCAATTACTGTACATGATTAAGAAAATGATATAAACGGACACAAATGACTGTTATAAATAAGTAATAATATATTATATAGATATAATAAAAATAGCTATTTGTTATAAGTGAAAAGAATCCAGAAAGTCTTGCTTTTATCTAACATTTGTCACTATCTGTAAACTATTCGAGTGATAAATTTCAGAATAAGACCCAAAGATATGGCCTTTTTACAGATACTGACAAGTTTTGTATAAATGTATCACTCTCTGGATTCTGTTGGTTTGTAACAAAAAATTATTTTTATAAACAAGGCATGTACTATGTGTGTGTGTATGCATGTGACACACACAGGGTAAATTGGTACTGGAACTTCTCAACTTTCTTGTCATGACTTATTCCTATTTTAGGTATAATTTAAAAAAATACAAAGTTTAAACGATATGAACTGTGGATCAACTGATAACAGATAACCTGCTATATGTAAATCTATAAGTAACATATTTCGTTCATGACCTTCACTCTGAAGCCTCCCCATGAGTAAAGAAGCAAGAAACCAAGAAAACATTTAATGTTTAAACTATGTTAAATTTAATTCTTAAATGGATGGCATTAATGGTTACTCCTTAAGACTCCACTGAAACAACTAGGCTCCAAAAATTTGGACTGTTTTCTGTATCTCTTTCCTGCCATCTGGTCATTGTCCATATTTTTGCAGCCCAGATATGATGTCTGGAGAAAGGCTGGCTTTGGCCTTTTCAAAACAAATAAAAACTGCCTATACTTTCCATTAAAAAAATTGTAAATAAGTTCTAAGAGCAAATCAGACATTGTTTCTTATGAACTTTGGACTTTGAAAACAGTCAAAAGAAACATAAGAAGAAATATAGATGGGTCCAATATAAAACATTACTCCCAAACACAGGAGTCAGCACTAGGAGGTTTTTATGTCCATGATAGAACTTACTAGGCTTCCTGGACCTCTTTTTATTTTTCCAACTAGACAGCATGTTGGAAAGAAATTATGCAAATAGGGTTAGGACTCTGTTTGTCTGTCCACTCCAGGTGAACTCCCCAAGAACTAAACAGAAGAACACTAAACTTAGTACAGAAAGATAAGCCAAGAAAAGAAAGATTAAGGCGGAAGATGGTCCAGATTCACCTGGGAGCTATGGAGAAAAGGTATCAGAACCAATTCCCCTGGTGCCTTCCTGGGCCAGAGGCTCAGGAGATTGCTGACTGTTCCATTCTAAGCCACCCTCCTGGTCATGTGACCCAAAGCAATGTGTATGTAGCCTGGTCTGTGCTTCCCAGGGCTTGGTGATAAAGAAACAGATGCAGAAACAATACAGACACCAAACACTACTTCATTGACCCGATGGAAATGCAGACATTTCCTATGGCCTTTTGTTCTTTCTTTTTTCTTATAACCTTTGGTTTTGGAGGGCTGATACAAAAAAGTCCCATACGAGCTGAGATTGTGCCCCTGTGGACAAGGGGCTATTGAAACTACAGTACACGTCCTGCTATACTGTATTTTCTATAAGGATTCATGAACCCATTTAATAACTCCTCATTTGGTAAAATATCCTGGAAATTCTGATCCTTTTTATGTGCGGTTGTTGCTATCTGATCAGAATGATATAGTTTCCTTGAACATAGCTAAATTTTGTTAAACTGTTTGTAAAATCAGGCAGATGTTGACTGCCCATTGATGATCCCACCAATCTGCAAAGATATTATTATGTCTAGTTTTATTTTATTTTAATGTATTTTAATTCACTTTAATGAATTTTTTAACATACTTTTGTTTGTGGTTCTGGTCTGTGTCCATAATAAAGATGATTCTGATTACATAACCTTGCAATTATTTCTTTATTTATTAACAATATTTCTATACTGCAGACTTCATAAGACTTCTCATTATTAACAGAGTTATAAAAAACGAGCTTAAAATATAATATATAATAACCCCTTTATTGAACCCAGGATCCCGTAACAATACTTATGGGTATTTAATATGCTAAGTCTTCATTCAGATCGTGGGGCTTGTAAAATATTTGCATAGCACTGAAATGTATATATTGATATCGATATTCTTTTTTTAATGTTATGATTACTATAATTATTTCTGCTTATTTTGTTTTTTAAAGTATATACACATCAACATTCCCACTCAGGAAAGAATTCATTTTAAAAGCAATTATTTTTCTGAATGGAACACATATATTTGGCAATGCTTTCTATATACATGCACTAGGAAATATTCACATTTTCTTGTTCGGAGAAAGAATGCAAGGAATGGGGAGAAGGCCCTCATTTGCTAATAATTGTTCAAGAGTAAATGCTTGCATTTTGCATTTCATGTTTAAGTGTGTCTTGATGCTGGAATACTCTTCTGTGCATGTAATTGTTTTCAGTGGAGGCACTGCTGAACATGGAGAGAAATTCATTGATTTGTTTTCTTACGGCACTGAGATCCAGCGCTCATTGTTTAAGAGCTCATCACGATCCCACCATATCTGTCTATTAAGTAGATATCAAGTTTTAATGTACACGGATAAAATGAAAAGTTTAATTTTGCACAAAGATTTGCCAAAGATTTATACCCCTTGTTCAATATGCTAAGGAAATAGCTACAAAGAAAAATATGATTAACAAATTTATATTACAATGGCAGCTGGAATGAACAACCAGTGTTTAAGAAAAATTGCACAGGTTTGCAATGACTAGCGAAATACCTGCTTAAGATGTACACACATTTTCTCCATGGCAACTCTCCAATTCAATAGCCTTATTAAAAGTCCATGGTGTGTTGTATTTATAGAAATTTAATCACCCCAAGAAGTTACAGAAGCCAGCTAAAGCAATGAGAAGTGGTCTGAAATAGTAAATATAGGATCCATTAAATAAAGTGTTTAAAAGATATGGCTATTTTAACTCATACTCAAGTTGGGAACATTTAAACTAAGAATAGTCTTAGGGTTCCAGGCAGTCCTTAGTTTAATTTTAAGTTTATATTACACCAGAGAAAAGAAACTTTCAGGCAGTGTACCAAATGTTAATTGCAAAGGTGTTAATTGCATAAAATTGCATAAAATGGCCTTCTTTCTCTCTCCCCTGTGCTGGATAGAGAAAGGAAGCAAAACTGCTTTATGTTGCCCAAGATTATCCCCCTTCATTCGGAAGAATTCCAAGACTTCAATCACTTTTATTAGGAAGAGAAGTTTATTTTCATTAATGCAAGGGGGGAATTCAAAATACATTGCAATGAGGATTGTTCCCAGGATGGGGTACATCCAGGTGGAGCCCCCCAGGTGAGTTCCAAAGTCCAAAACGGTGAGGTAGGATTTCCCAAGCATGGGAAAGACTGCTGACCTGACAGTTGTGCAGAAAACCATCATTGACACCCTCCATAAGGAGGGAAAGCCCCAAAAGGTCATTGCAGAAGAAGTTGGATGTTCCCAAAGTGCTGTATCAAAGCACATCAATAGAAGGTTATGTGGAAGGGAAAAGTGTGGTAGAAAAAGGTGTACAACCAGCAGGGATGACCGCAGCCCGGAGAGGATTGTCAGGAAAGGGCCATTCAAAAGTGTTGGGGACTTTCACAAGGAGTGGACTGAGGCTGGAGTTAGTGCATCAAGAGCCACCACACACAGACGGATCCTGGACATGGGCTTCAAATGTCGTATTCCTCTTGTCAAGCCGCTCCTGAACAACAAACAACGTCAGAAGCGTCTGACCTGGGCTACAGAAAAAAAGAACTGGTCTGTTGCCCAGTGGTCCAAAGTCCTCTTTTCTGATGAGAGCAACTTTTGCATCTCATTTGGGAACCAAGGACCTAGAGTCTGGAGGAAGAATGGAGAGGCACACAATGCACAGTGCTTGAAGTCCAGTGTGAAGTTTCCACAGTCTGTGTTGATTTGGGGAGCCATGTCATCTGCTGGTGTTGGTCCACTGTGCTTCATTAAGTCCAGGGTCAACACAGCCATCTACCAGGAGATTTTGGAGCACTTCATGCTTCCTTCCGCAGATGAGCTTTATGGGGAAGCTGACTTCATTTTCCAGCAGGACTTGGCACCTGCCCACACTGCCAAAAGTACCAAAACCTGGTTCAGTGACCATGGGATTACTGTGCTTGATTGGCCAGCAAACTCGCCTGACCTGAACCCCATAGAGAATCTATGGGGCATTGCCAAGAGAAAGATGAGGGACATGAGACCGAACAATGCAGCGGAGCTGAAGGCCGCTATTGAAGCATCCTGGTCTTCCGTAACACCTCAGCAGTGCCACAAGCTGATAGCATCCATGCCACGCCGCATTGCGGCAGTCATTGCTGCAAAAGGGGCCCAAACCAAGTACTGAGTACATATGCATGCTTATACTTTGCAGAGGTCCGATATTGTTCTATTTCCAATCCTTGTGTTATTGATGTCATGTAATATTCTAATTTTCTGAGATTGTGAATTTGGGGTTTTCATAAGCTGTACGCCATAATCATCACAATTATACCAAAGTAAGGCTTGACATATCTCGTTTTGCATGTAATGCGTCTATCTCATATATTGGTTTCACGTTTTGAGTTGCCATACTGGCATAAATGAACATTTGCACGATAATCTAATTTTTCGAGTTTCACCTGTATATGACCCCAAACCATGTTTCTTGCTTAATAATAAGAATTTATAGGACACAGTGACTTGTCTAACACACACACATTCTGTAATGGCTAATCATTGGTTGTGTCAGAGATGTAAGTTGTCCTAGAATGAGCCACTTCTTCCTCTCGATGATGGAATTTAGTTTGACTTTTAGGTGAAATTTTAATCCTAAATGTCAACCCTTAGACATTGTTATTGTTGTTTTTTCGAATAAATACACAACAACAACAAGCAACCAGAACACATTGCTGCTACACACAAAATATTTGACCAGTCCTGGTGCAGGGAATATTAGATAGTTATACTGGTCCATCAATTTCATTTTAGGCAATAGCTTATGCAATTAATTGTCCAAGTGAAGTTAGAATTGCAGAACATGGTGAGCCTACAGAAGAACTCCTTCCACCACCCATCCATCCATTTATTGTCAGTGTTGGGAAAGGAGGGAAGAATAGAGGACGGATGTCATGGCACACTTGGCTGTAAGCAAAATGTTTCATTTCTGGTTGAATGCTGATTGCATTCTATTTGCTGATTTACAAGACTGCAGTTACACAGATGTTGTGGGAGGGGACAATTTGATAAATGAATATCTACAACCATTTGTCATTACAAAACAACCCGCATTTTCATTTCAACTAAGAACAATAAAAAAAAAAAAAAAAGAGGAAAAGCAGGAAGGGAAAGTCGTATTGTGTGTTGGTAGCAGCGCTCATGGCTAGCGCACTTTCATTTTAGTGTATTATTAATTGCCATGTTAACGTCTATTACTGCATGCACTAGTAGGGAATCGGTTCCTCTGATTGTTATTCAAGAGCACGTATGGGAAAATACAGAATTGCAGCCATTGAGTTCCTTGTCCTTTTTGCTTGTTATTAGTGGGCTTTCATAGTAATCTGACTACATATATATTTTCTCCTTTAAAAAAAAAACATTATGATTTTCATGTAGGTACAAATGCTAACATGAATGTAGTGCCCCATCTAGATCCTGATTAGGCACAATGCTGCCTAATCCCTTCTCTTTCCTTCCTCTCATCACAGTCTAAATGCAAAATCAAAAACACTAGCCTGACTTTAATTTCTCAGCTTTGCACCTGCTGCATATCAAAGCAATCTGGCTGTGCATTTCGTTGAAGAAACAGAGCAAAATTACCATTCATTTCAGTATTTTGTTTCTGTCCCCACACAAGTGCACACATGCATATTTGATGCCCAACATATTGCTTTCGAAATGAAACATATATACACAGAACTCAGAGTTTTTCAGCAGATGGCAGCATACTGGGTAAAGAATATTTTTTGGGGGAAAGTTCCTTAATGTCCTGATCTAGAACTCTGGTAGGATGGATATTCAAAACTCAAATGAAGGATTTTGTTTTGGACAAGAACATAAAAGATGATATGCTGTTTCTCACAGTCATATGTCCTTGGGAAACTGACCATTAGGGCATAATAACCTAAGACCTCTTCTGCTCTTATTTTATATCTACTGGTGTTCAAGTCATGGTGGTCTTGATGTCTATGGCTATCATGACTAGTCTTCCCATAAAACAAAAGCCCAGCTTAGTTCAGCATTCAGCCTCCTACAGCAGAAAGGTAAGTACTTTGCTCACTCACAAGAAGGATTAAAGAGATTCTCTGTCCCATATATCTTGTCTGAATATCTAATATCCAAAGTTATTTTACCTCTGTGGGTAGCATTTCCACACATGGAACCATTGATAAATCTATTTTCCTTGAATTGAGGGCACTCAAGTTGTGAAAGACTGGTTTAAGATTCCAGTCTGAAAGGGGTGACATCCCCATATGATCCATGGGTGAGAATTTATTCATTCTCTCCAGAGAGTCTAATTGAAGTTTACTGTTTTGTTTTGTTTTTGACTTTCTTGTAAGATTAAAAAAAAAAACTATTTAAGTTAGACATGAAGAAACCTGCCCTTTCCTGACATTTATTCTCTTGCTGTCTTGTTATGTATAGGTTCCAACTTTCCTCTAGGACAGAAATGCACAATTTCCATGTCCACAAGGAGCACAGCAGGCTTTGCACAACGGATTAAGATCAATTCTAATAGAGGAGAATATATGTAGCTCAAGGTTGAACTGCGGAGTCCTTGGGGTTCTCTGAGCTTGATTTTTATTTTTTTTTTACACGTTTTGTTACCTGGCTAGGTAACATCTTCAGTGCTAAATGGAGTGAGGTTTGCTCTCTGTTTATATACAGTGGCTTGCCCTGCCAGTGTTGGTGGCACATCCATGAACACCAACTAGCAGTCAGAAGACATGATGAAATCTCCTTAATCTCACAATACATGGACAGACATAACCATAGTTTCAACTGGGAAACTGTCAGCATCTTAGACCAAGCTAAATCCAAAAATGTGAGGGAATTCTTAGAAGCTTGGTATTCAGACAAGGCAGCCATCAACAGGCACACAGAGATAAACAACATCTACACACTATTCAAGAGAGACAATAAAAAAGAAACAAAAGACCAGAACATCTCCTCACCAGCAATCATCACCCAGAGAAGCAGAGATTAATACCAAGATTATCACCAGACATACAATCAAGTAGTAAACAATACCTTAATCAAGGGGGGGGGGGGAAATCCACCACCCCCAACACTGGCAGGGCAAGCCACTGTATATAAACAGAGAGCAAACCCCACTCCATTCTGGCACTGAAGATGTTACCTAGCCAGGTAACAAAACGTTTGCAAGAAAACAACCAAACTCAGAGAACCCCAAGGACTCTAAAGGTCAATTCTCTCTGACAGTGTTTCTGAGTACAGATATTAACCTTTGTGTCTCCTGTCCTAGTCCAAATCACTAATCACACTCCTGCCTGAACAAATCTGAGGCAGTCTGGAAGATCAAGCCAGACTTCCACACAAAAAATGTAGCTCTGGAAAGACAAGACTCTAAACAACCCCATCTCAAGGAGCTTCCAGTGTCCTACTCCTCTCCTGCTTTCCTCAGAGCAATCTTGTGAAATCACCAGTCTCACTTCAAGGCATTTTGGAGCTCCTGCTTTTGATCTCTGACTATTGTTCTGCTCTCTGACAATTGAGGTATCATCTCACATATTGGGTGACATGTATTAGCAGGAGCATCTTTTCCCATGTTTCATCTTTTCTATAAAATCAGGCAGTTTATCCAAATGATAAGGCCAGAGCACAGAGAAACAACTGGTTTCTAGTGGCTACTTAAGCGCCCAATCTAGCTGCTTCCACTCTGATGATAGAATAATTGTTTACTGTTGAGCAAAAGGAAAAGTGCATTCCTAATACAATTGTAAAAATTAGGCCATGTCGGCAGATGAACTGGAGAGCACTATATGAAATGAATTGGGTGCCTTAACTGAATCTTCTCTAAGGACAGTAAGTCTAAGGCAAAGACAAGGTCTGGGGAGGTCACAAGCTGGAAATCCTCATGAGGCCGTTCAGAGGAGAAAAGAAGTATTCTTCTTCTGTCAAATTCACTTCACATCCTAATATGTCTGAACATGTGCATTGAAAATAGAAAATAGTACTCCCATTATGAGTCAAAATTTAGATAACAAGAGCCATTAGGAAATCTCCAAAGATGACAAGCTTAACCCTTTGTGGAGTTAAAAGAGAACATGTTGCTATTAATAAGCCTGGTTGATTTTAACCATGACTGAGCTAAAGTATGGGTTGCTATTACTCTCAAATAAAAAGCTTCATGTTGATTCCTAATCTGCAATCTCTTGATTTTAAATGGATCTGGTAGCTACTGACATCTGTTGAACATTAAGCTGGAGTGAATTTTACCACTGAAAAATAAATATAATTAGGAGTCAATCGGCTGTCTGCGTACATCTATTTATGCTTCTTTTGGATACATTCATTCTGTGGGGAAACAGGAATTAAACTGTCACATTGAGTTCTGTCAGCTCCTTATTTATTTGTTTATTTGTTTATTTATTAAATCAATTTATATAGCCCCCCATCTCACCACAGGCGACTCTGGGCAGCATACAACAAAGCTAAAAACAGTAAAATACATTAATATATATATAAAACAAAATAAAACAGAGAATAAAAGGAAGTTAAAATAATATTTATTTATTATCAACCTGAGAGGTACTTGGAAAACAAAACAGTGCTATAGTTTTGAAAGAATATATTTTTAAAAATAGAATATGTACTATTGTGAGTGTGTGTGTTCCAGTACCCTACGTATATCTCCTAGTTAGGGGCATATAAATAACAATATGTTGGGTTGAAAAGTCGTCACTGGATTAGAGATCCTAGATTGCATAGCACAGCATGAATACGCTTCTTGTAAAACTCGACTTTGATTGTACTTGTGGCATACTGGCCAAATGTGTGTCACAACTGACTGGTGGCATTGCTATGATTAGAACTGGCACCCTAACGATGCATTCTCTATATCGTTAAAAAGTTCCGTGTGGGTGCCTCAACTGTCCAAACCTGTGCTAGCACCAGAGGTCAATATCTGTGGTGCCATGTCATGATCACCATTTAGAAGATTGCAACCTGGAATGTACAAGGAGTAAACAGGATGAGTTAAATAAAGAAAAATAGAAGAAAGAAAAAAATGATTTTTCTGTGGAAATAGGAGAATAGGAAAATATATGATAGATCTGAATGAAGATTGTCTTGTCTTGTCTTGTCTTGTCTTGTCTTGTCTTGTCTTGTCTTGTCTTGAATGAAGATGGTCAGATCCTGTGGAGCAGAATAGACAAATCTATACAGAGAAATGAAGGTATAGGTTTAATTATGAATGAAGGGACTAAAATATATCTCAGCAAGTATGAACTGATGTCAAATGAATATGAAAATAGATCATAGATTGGTGTTAGTTGCATATTATGCTCCATTATTTAAAATACATAGTATAAGTCTATTCATATGTACATAGAAGAGAATGACTATAAATCTAAAAGTATGATTTATTTGATTGTTTATGATTAAAGATAAAAAAAAATAGTGAAGTATATAAGGGTGATAATAGATTCTGAATGTGGGACAGATCATTTCTTAGTAGTGTCCAGATTAGATGCTGAGAAAAAATGGAACTGAAAGAAAAAGAAAGAAGTAAAGGAAACCAGAATAAATGTAGAAAAACCGGAGAAATAAAAAGGATGAGGTTTGTATGAAAAAGTACTAGAAGATAAATTATGGAATGGATGGATGAATGGATGGATAGCAGACATGAGGAAAGAGGATGACAAGAAATATATTACAGATTGCCCCAGACATGTGTGGAGTTATTAAGTGGAGAGTGAAAAAGGATATTTGGTGGAATTATAAAGTGGAAAAGGACATAACAAAAATGCGTAAGAAGGGAATTTGTTATAAAATGAGGTTGAGAAAATAGATATTAATTAATATTTATATAGAAAAAAGTAGTGGCAAAGAATGCAGTTATACAGGAAAAGGCTAAAATTTAAATAGACAGAGAATATTCAGAGCAATTTTGGTGGAAATAGAAGGCTAAACACAAAACCTTTAGCAGAGTGAATGGAATTAAAATTAAAAAATGATAATGTGATTGGGAATGGAATCAAGGCAAGGGAATGCTAGAAGACATCTTTTAGATATTTGTATGGGAATGAGGGGGGCATATTAAAGAGAAGAAATGAAATGGATGCTATCATGTTAGTGTCTCATCCCCACCAAAAAAAAAAAAATAATGAAAAGGAAATAATAAATGGTAAGGCTGTAGATTTAGATGGTGTAAATGTTAAAATAGGATGTGGTTTGTTAATTGAGTGGTTGGGTGGCCTGTTTTATGTGAGTGAAGACTGTGTCTTCCTAAAGGTTGGAAGAAGGTTGTTATTATTTCCCAATACAACACTGAGTAGGATGTAAGACAAGGATGTATGAAGTGTCCTTGATTGTTAGATTGTTTATGGGTTGGGTTTATGGGTTATGACATGTACTTCTATATGTAGATTATGTCATGCTGGTGACTGAGAAACTGAATGGTTTGCAAAATGTGAGATTCTTTGCTGCAACAAGCACGGATATGAAAATTAATAGGTATGGATTAAGGTAGTTAATGACAAGAAACTTGGAGCTAAGAATGGCAAGTTATACATAAATGGTGAAAAACTTGAACCAGTGAATAAAATTGGGTACCTTGGTAGAATTCTCAAGATGGGAAAATAGGTGGAGACATTTTAAGACATGCAAATGCTAATAAAAAGATAGCAGTAGTATATGATTTGTTCAAAGGACCAGTTGAAGTTTCTGGGTGGTCTTCAAGGGCAGCCCCATGTAGAGCATATTGCAGTAGTCAAGCTGAGAGGTATGTCTGAAGGAAAATATAATATAAATATTATATTATTAATATACTATTAATTAATATTAATAAATTAATATAATATAAAATATAGGAAGAATGAATGGGTCAAGAGGAAGGGAAAGATTGTGGATGTACGCAGTTTATGACATCCTCAAAAAGAGAGGTGAGAAGGTTAAAAAGCAGCAGGTAATGTATTAATCAGTATAAGAACATGGTTGAAGCAAGGATGATTTGCAAGGAAGGATAGAAAAGTATTTTTTAAATATATTTAACAATAATAGTAAGGACTAATACAAATATTATTCAACTAAAATAGAATGAAAAAGAAGAAAGGGAGAAATAAAAGAAAAAGCTAAAAGTGCAAAAAGAAAAAAGTCAGACAAAAGAAAAAAAAATATAAAGAAAGATATAAAGAAGTAACTTCCAATCTTCTTCACAACAGTTATAAGTACAATTATATTTTAACATCTCTACTCTAAAGTTACATGATGACTCTCTTCTTTGTATAATCTATCCTGTCTAATCATCAAAACTATAAATCACAAGTTCATTTTTTTTTTAATGCAAAAAGTCCATAATGGGTTTCCAGGCTAAAAGTAAATATTGTCTTTTCTCTAATCAAACAAGTCAGTTTAGCCATTTCAGCAAGTTCTGTCATATTCACCAATGATACCTCCATTGTAGGTATTGGAAAATCTTTCCATCTTTGTACATACAATAATCTCTCTGCAGTTATCATATATAAAAACAATGATCCATGTTTTTTTTCTAACTGTTTATCCATCAGCCCTAGGAGGAAAAGTTCTGGTTTCAACTGAATATTAATCTTTAAAATCCTCTGAATCACTGTATGTATTTGAGCCCAAAATTTTCTAGCTTTTTTACACATCCGCCAAGCATGATAAAATGACCCTTCTTGTTGTTCACATTTATGATATAAATTTGAAGTACCTTTATATATTCTAGATTTTTCTGATGTCATATACCAGAGGTACTTCATTTTATAAAAAAATATCTTTAAGTTTATAACATGATGTAAATATCAAACCCTTCAACCACATATTTTCCCATAGTTCCATTTGTATATTATAATCAAAGTTTTTAGCCCACTTTATCGTACATTCTTTGATCTGTTCTTCTGTTTCAAATTTCAGTAAATGTTTATACATTTTTGCAATTACCCGTTCATCATTTCTATTTCAAATTCTGTCTTACATTGTTCAATACCATGAATACTTTGATCTATGTTAAATCTTTCTGATAATTGTAAGTAAGAAAATCATTGACAACTCTGTCCTTCTGTCATCAGTTGTTCTCTTGACTTTATTTTATATTTCCCTTGATAAAATTCTAGTACCTCATGATAGGTTAACCATTTATCTTTGCCTATTATTTCTCATTTATAAAATGCTTCTCATGTTGAGAGCCAGAAAGGTGTTTTCAGGCACAGCCTGGGTTTGTATCTATTCCATATTTTCAATATGGCACATCTAACATAATGATTTTTGAAATCTACATTAACCTTGACTTTATCATACCATAAGTATCCATGCCACCCAAATCTCAGGTCTTGGTCTTCTAACTCTAAAAGTCTTTTATTTCTCAACAACACCCATTCAAACCAAACAGCAAGCCACAAAATACAATTTCACATCAGGTAGACCCAATCCTCCTCTTTCCTTTGCACCTTGTAACACCTTATATTTAACTCTTAGCAGAAAGATAGAAAAGTAGGGAGAGGGATAATGAATAGTGTTGATGTAAACTAGTTTTGGCTTTTCTGAACTCTGTATAATGTTGCTTATCCTGAAATTGGAAACTGTGATTGCTATGCAGATTATGTACCATCAGAAAGGTGAGCCTTTCTGAAAATCACCAGCAGGATTTTCAAAGGGACAAACACAAAAAAATTGCCCTAAAATAAAACACAGTTTTATAAAAAAGGGCCAGTTTGGTCTAGCAGTGAAGGCACCAGGCTGGAAACCACGAGACTGTGAGTTGTAGTCCCACCTTAGACATGAAAGCCGGCTGGGTGACTTTGGGCCAGTCCCTCTCTCTCATCCCAATTCACCTCACAGAGTTGTTGTTGTGAGGAAGATAGGAGGAGGAAGGAGTATTAAGTAGGTTCGCTGCCTTAAATTATTTATAAAAATAATAAAGGTGGGATAAAAAATCTAAAACAAAAACAAGAGTCCCCAAACCCAGAAACAATGAAATAGAAACCTTCCTTTGCCTCTACTTTGTGCCATTGTCTTATATCCTATTTGGTCTGAGAGGTTCTATATTTTGCCTGATGTCCTCAGAAGACAGTTGCTTCCAGAAATGGAATGGCTTGATTGCAATAACTCAGACTACACTCTTCCCTCAAATACGATGGCAGGTTACTTTTGTTCGGTCCAGTTTCCTTCCCCCACCCCACCCCATTGCGCCCCACCCCACTCCCCTGTAAAAAAACCCTGCAATAGCAAAGGCAGAAGGAATTAATTCTTCTGAATGTATTTACAAATGTGAGAAGCTTTTCAAGTTGTATTTGCATTTCCCTTTCTAGCAATGACCTCTATTTTTATAATCCTCCATGGAGTATCATGGTTTTACAGCTCTTTTCTTTCCCTGCTGTTTTTGCTAAATGGTTTTCTGGAGGACTTGTTTGGTAAGGTATTTGAAAAGTCAGATGCTGCATTTAAATATTGTGTTTTCACAGCAATAATATTTATTTACACACCGTCTCTTGCTTCCCACCCTGTGCCCTTGCGCTCAGCTCCAAGCAATTTTGCTCTTTCTTGGTCATTGTTAACAAAACCATGAAAGCACATGGCATCAGCTTGAATGGGAAAGCAGTGGGGATTACATTTGCTTCCTTGCCTGTGCCCCCAAAGGGAAGTGATGGCCAGCTGCCTTGGGTGGGAGTTTATGGCAAGGAAATTGTTTGGCAGCTTGACAGCTGGGAAAATAGCTTCAAGTCACTCAAAGGCTGCCATGTCATGAACACTTGCAAAAATCCAAAACTGCTTAGTTTTTTGCTTGCATGCTTTCTAAATCGATTGCGTTTGGAGAGAAGGGCAATTTATATGAGGTGTGATGGATTTGCATCTAAATCATCCCGAAGTCAAGAATGGCAAGAACAAAGTAGGTAGGTGTGATCAAAGAGAGGGAAGAAGAAGGAGGGAGAAGGGGAGAGAATCCGAAGCTGCTATAGCAGGGCAGGCAGCCTTGTTGTGACCAGAGATTGGTTGGTTTGTTTCGTGTCACTGTCAGCAGGTAGAACCTAGAGAAGGTTGGGGAAGTTATGACAGTGGCTTTCGTCATCCAATAGGTTCAACCTCTCATCTACTAATCTAGTTATAAGTCTTCTCTGTTGGATCACATGCAGCACAATATCCAGCCTTTTGGAGAATGCAGAGTCCCCACATATTTCCTCCAGCCGTACTTTGGATCTCATAAACCTTCAAACTGGGAAATTATATCATTGGCAGCAATGTGTGGTCTCGAGCATTGCATTCTATCATTTTCTGGGAGGTGTCAGGCTTTGGCACTAACCCCTTGTAATAGAAAAGCATTGCTTTTTCAACTGCTTTACAATTTCATCACTCTCCTTGGAGGACTCAGTGGGCAGTGTTTGGTCCATGTCCCATGATTAGCTGGATTTGGGCTTCCTACAATATGGCTGGTCAGGGGATTTGCAAATGACCAAGTACAGTTGTGGTTTAAAATTGCATTGTCCTCCGTAGTATTGGCTGTCCTCATCCAACACGATGTCTCCACATTAATCCTGTTAAATGTGTCATGAGAACCAAGCCACAATGTCTTAATACTGCTTGTTTTCGTTGTTGTTTTTTTTTTAATGGGGATGATTTGTTATTACAGATGTCTCTTTGAAAGTTTAGGTCAGATTATTTATCTAGTATCTTCTGGAAACCAGTGAGGGGTTGCATGACTGATTTGTCACTGAATTTCTGCAGTGAATATGTGGGGGGCTCTAGGGGCTGCAGATAATGGGATTGGGGAACCACATGTGATCCATGGCAATGTGTTGCCTAATGCTGTTCTATTAAATGGGGCTTTTTGAAGGATAACTGTACTGCAAAAACAACATCAAAAAGTCTTATAGCCCTTTGATTCTCATCATTGTTTTCTGGCATAAACTCTGCTCTACTTGAAGTAGCCAAAAGATGAAAAGTACCTGTGCAGGAGAGAAATCTACAGTACCTTATGTGATACTTCAGTCGGGCTTGAGGAGGAATGATTTATTAGCCTTTGTTGAGTATAGCTTTGCAAATGAGCTGCTGATCTTCCTAATGGATGTGAATTCTCTTTGGAAAATATAATATGAATAAATGCAAATCAAATAAATGATTGAGGATTATCACTTTATTAGTTCACCGTTATGCAGATCTGAGAGAATGTAGTTTTAGGATCATGCTAATTTTGAAGGATTGCCTTTGCCCACAAGTCACTCTGATGCTTCTGCTGAGGTTGGTATCCTGTGGAAAGGTCCATAGCCCCATTTCCCCAGCTTCTCTTTTGCCTTCTAGTTACACTAGGCTGAATTTCCATTAAAAGGAGGCATGACAAACGTTAGGTGAACTAAGGCAGTAGGAATCAGCAGATCTTGTGACAGCCTTTGGTAGTCACTAGGAACACATAACTGAGGATGAGTGGCATTTCTGTGTTTTGTTCAAATCTTGTTCCAGTATTTCCAAGTTGGGTTCCATTTCTATTTAACCTCCAGATTTTTTTTAAAAAAACCAATAATGAATTTGTCACTGTCTCAGTTCTATCCATTTAGTCAACTCATGGAGAGACCTAGAAACCCTTGCACCTCTCTTTTCTGGACAGTCTTGCCTATCTCATAGGACTGTGATACAAACATAAGAAGGGAATTACACATGCTATCTTCAAAGAAACAGTAATATTTAGTAGTGGATGTTCCAGGGACAGTTGTTCAAACAACAGATTTTTATTGGCTAGTGTCTTCCTTCTCAAAGGAACTGTTTTTTATAATGGATATAGACAGATGAGAATTTCTTCTATTATTAGTCCTTAGTCTGGCTTTCTATTCTTTTCAATATTTCTTCAAACACATATCTAACTGCTTAGTTCTATCTAGTCTTCTCCAACATTCTGCTGAATGCAGTGGGCTTTACTCCCTGGTAAAGGTAGGAATGACACCTATCTGCTATTTTCATGGGGATGTGTGCCATAAAGTGCTAGACTAAATGAACTTCTAACTGAATAGAGATACTAACTTTAGTATGAGCTTCACCAGGATCTAAAAAAAAAAAATTCTGATTCTTGTTTTATTTATTTGTTTGTTTGTTTATTTATTTATTTGCTAGGGTCCTGAAGAGGCCATTTGTTCACTGCTACTCATGGAATTTGAAAAAAAAAATTTACTTGAATAGAGTGAGATTTTTTCTTCGCTGAAGGCAGAGTTAAGTTAGGAAGAAAAGCTTGATGCAATAAACTAAACATAAGATGAAATGCAAAAAGGTTACATTGAGATATATAATATTTGAAGGTTTAATTCATTTTTTGAGTGTATAAGACACAAGGCTATTAAATTTTTAAAGCAGTGCTCTTCTGAAGTCTTTTCTTTATGAGGGTCTTCTTCATAAAGGTAAATGGTTCCTTTTGCCCAATCAAATGCAGATTTGAAACAAATTAAGTTAATGTTCAACAATACACGGTAGAATGGATGGGGAAACTGTTTTATTTGCATTGTAATAACCATATACACCTAAATCAATAGCTGTGGAGGAGGGAATAAAAGAATCTGGCAATAATATCACATAATTGCAGAAAATGAAATATAGCAGGATTGGGTGATGGGAGCATAGAGGAAGTAAGCTACAAAAAGATATGGATTGGAATAATGACATTTCATTAAAAAAGGGGAGGAATGCAATTGAATATAAGCCCATAACCAGTAAATTCTATTTCTTATGATAACACAAGATGAGTTAAAGTTCGCCAGTTCTTAAGATCAGACATTCTTCTGGATCTTTTTCTCATATTATTCAGTGGCTTTATGTTTAAAATCTCCCTAGCAGTGCTAAAGAATGAGTGAACATTTAGAAAAAATATATTCTAGAAGTAGACACAGCTGCCCAATTTTGTTGAGCTCTTTTTCTAATTTTTCCCACTTTAAGTTTGGTCCAATTCATTTTTGCAATGCTTTGCAATTTTTTAAAAGGTCTATGTGAAAATATGCTTTTCCCAGCAATGCGACTCAAAGGTCCTTTTAACTGAAGATAAACCTGGCTGCAACAGGCATATACAGAGCCCAGTTATCATACAAAGTTAAATTATACTGAATCAGAAGACCATTACCTGAAGAAATTTGGCTGTTCTCAAGGAAGTCATAAAGCAAAAGCACTCTGCTATCATTCTCTGGCAACAGCTTATCTTCAGAAGAATAACTGTGATCTACTCTTAGCTTCATCAGAACAAGGATGGACAAAGTGTAGCTTTCTAGATCTTGTTCATCTGCACTTTCCATCAGCCTTGGTCATGCTGGTTAAAATTAAAAGATGACATCAACATCTGGAAGAACACACACATTGTACATCCTTGTCACAGAAATATCTTCACATGATCGCTGAATCAGACCAATCATCAATCTATTCCAGGTTTCTGAGTGGATGAGTAGTTTCTCTTTAAAATGTCACAGCATAACTATGAAGTTGAATGAAAAGTAATGACTCTACTGTGCCTCCTTAACTTTAGTTTAAATAGGGACATTTTTAATAAATGAAACAGGAAAATAATCCTTGAAATGAGCTCTTTTGTTACTTGTATTTTCTTCTTCACATTATCACCACCATCATTTGCTACACACTTCTGTCAAGAATCCTGTAGGCAAGCTTCTTAAAGCCATCATGGAAGAGCTCAACACTTTGTCTCTTCAGCCATGTACTGATTGTCCTTTACATCATTTTCATTGAATCACACGGATGCCTACAAAGGCATTCCTTCAGTTCTGGGAAAAGATGGAAGTCCCATGGCACCAACTCTGGACCATATGGTGGATGAGATAAGACAGTGAAATCCAATTTTGTAACTGCCTTCTGGGTGGCTTGTGATGCCTAGTATTGTCATGTTGCAGCAACATTTTCTTCTGGAATGCCCTGCTGGATCGGACCTCTGGCCCACCTATTCCAGCAGTCTGTTCTCATAATGGCCAACCAATTGCACAAGGAAGCCCAATAGTCTTGAAGCAGATGTCCTTCAGAGGCAGTCACACTGTCATCAGCTAATAGCCATCTATCCTTTCTTGTGCTTCCAAGCACGGCTTAATAATTGCTTCAAAGTTTAGAGTATTGTCATGTTGTGTTCTGAGTTGTAAGTGGTGCCAAGTTCAAGGAAATCCATGTGAATAACACTAACTACAACCCCCAAGACTGTAATCATGAGTTTTCCTGTAGAATGAATCTTGATCACACAAATCAGCTCTATTTTCACATGTTTGGGCCCAGCAATCCACAATACTCACAACAACACAACCATCACCATAAACAACCTGCACTTAGCAGTGACTTTCAACTGTAAGGACACCTTCAGTAGTCAAAAATTCCATCATGGCACATAGCTTAAAGCACACTGATGAGTACTTAGTTCAGGCTTTCATTTCATGAGCAATGGCAATACAACCTTTTCTCACAGCAACTGCCTGCCAGCTGAAGTGAAAAAACAGACGCTAAAAAACATGCCATCTGTTGACAATTTATAACACTGGAGGCATTACTTTTCATTCAACCCTCAAACTTTTGATGGAGCTGTCAAAGACTGAACTTGAGATCTTAATATTAAGCAGTTTTTTTTGGGGGGGGGGGTTGCGTGTGTGTTTATTTTTACCTATAAATAACATCTAGACAATAGCTGGCACGTCTCTAATATTATTGTCCAGCAGATCTGTTTGTGGAATAAATTCATTGCTACATCTCCCTTTAACAATAACAACAAAACACTTTCCTTATAATATCCACCTGAAACATGCACAGTTAACAAAGAAGCTTCTGCAAATAGGAACAACTGCCTTTTTAATATTTTACTTATTATGATCTGTTTTCTCCTTGTTATTGGTACGCATAACTTCTTTGCAGATCATTTGCTTTAATAAGGGACAGATCAAACTCTATGAAACAAAATTGAAGCAATTCTTACACTTTCATTTTTTAAAAGAAAGGGAGTAATGCTAACACTTTCCATCTGCTTTCCTTCTGCCTCCACATCAGAGCCAACATGTGAATTCACTGAAGCAAAACTTATTTTCAAAAGTACTTGTTAAATCAGTATCTCCTACTATCAGCTCATAGTGATACTGTTACCTATGAGCAATCTAACAAAGATTGTATACTATTAACATTGTGGTTGGTGGTATAGTTGTTGTAGTAGTAGTAGTTTTAGTTGCTGTAGTATTTTACTACCCTAACCTGTAGCTTGCATGCAAAATATGTTTGGCCAAATATTATCATAATGCATTTATTTCCATTCAGACATGAGATCTGTTTGGTCAAAGGTAAGGTTTTCACCCTAAGATTAAAAAAGTATGATGCTGACTAATATCCATGACAGTCTGTGTTGTAAGATGTTCATCTGAAGTGACTGATAAATGGAGAGAGGACCACTGAATAGTGATTTTTTTGTGGGTCCAGCTTCTGAATACACATGTATAAGAGTTCACTCTAAATCTGCTGTTCATTGCATATTATTAATTTTTTGTTACATTGTTTTTTTAGTGTTTTAGGTGTGTGTGTGTGTGTAAAAAGTTTCTTGTAATTTGGAAATTGTTTTTTTTAATGTTTAGTTCATTTTTTTCTCTTTTTTTACCCTTCCTTATTTACAAAGCTTCTGGGTGGACTTCTCCACTCACCAAAAGGTCCTGGTGGACCTTCTGGGTGGATCAGCAAAGACAAAATGGAGGCTGTGATGATGTGATAAAAACCACACCCATTCTTAATGTACATATAAAAGAAGGGGGCAGGGCTTTGATAGCATGGTCATGGTTGCCCCCCCCCCCCCGTCATATGTCCCTGTCTCAGGAGCAAATCTAGCAGCATGTTTCTCCTACTGAGTACCTGCTAGAGTTTCCCAGTTCTTCTATAGCTCCAACTTGCTTCCAACAGGAATCAGAATAATCTACCTGTTTATTTCAAAGGAGTGCCAGCCTGAAGCCCCAGGTCTACATGCAACCTCCACTTAAGCCTCTCAAAAAGTTGCTGCCAGATTGTAATTTTTAATAAGATGGAAGAAGGTAATGGGAAATTGCATTGATTATATTTTATTAATTTAATGGACTTTTCATTCAGTTTAAATTAAGGCAAATGTAGGGTTGATCCCCATCCGTTTTTTTGTACTACCCCCCCCCTTTTTTTTCATGAGGAGGCCCTACCCAACCTTCCAAATAATTAGGAGGACTCTTGTCTTTAACATGCTGTGCAGTTTTAAATGACTTTAAAGCTCATGTGAAGCATTAGGTATACATTTTAATACTTTTCGAAAGTCCATGATATTGTTTTGTATAAATAATGGTTAATGCAAAAATATCAAACAATGAATGTTTGGCCGCTGTAATGCAGCTAGTGCTTTGGAAATAGGAACTTGGCCAAGATCTGAGCAATCAGTTGATCAAAACTTCTTTCTTAATTATCAAAATCCTCCAATTCATACTATCCTAGCAAGACCCCTTCACATGGGGGGTTTCAAATAAGTCAAGATAGAAACATTGCATTCCAAATGGCAGGGGTTCAATCACATGGTTGTGGCCACCATCTTGATTTTTTTGACATTTCCCCACCATGGACACCCCTTGTTTTTTTTCAATCACATATTCAGCATCCTGAGAATTAAAGTGTTGCCTTTAAAAATGAATGCAGAAATTATCCAGAAAAAACTTTGCCAAACAACTGAATTGGTGTGCAATCTGGAGGTCCTCCTGGACTCAGGGCTCCTGTTCAAAGAGCAGGTGGCAGCTGTGGCTAGGGGGCCTTTGCACAGATTTGTCTTGTGCACCAATTGTGTCCTTTCCTGGACCGGGAGGCCTTGCTGACAATCACTCATGCCTCAGTCACTTCCTGTTTGGATTGTTGCAATGCGCTCTATATGGGGCTGCCCTTGAAGACCACCTGGAAGTTACAACTGGTGCAGAATGCAATGGTGTGTTGGGCATCTCTAGGTCCACCCACATTACTCCCCCGTTTCATGAGCTGCACTTGTTCCCAGTTGCTTTCTGGGTGCAATTCAAGAGGCTGGTCATCACCTTTAAAGCCCTGCATGGCACAGGGCCAGGTTACTTGTGGGACCGCCTCTCCCTGAGGGCATCTGCCTATCCCACTAGATTGGATAGGATGGGCATGCTCCAGGTCCCTTCCCTGGAACCCTCCCATCTAGTGTGCCTTTTCTGTGGCTGCCCCTACTTTGGAGAACACCCTCCCTCCAGCAATCCTTCTTAGCCTTCCAGAAGACCATTAAAACCTGCTTCTTTATCCAAGCACTGGGGTAGAGTGGTGGAGCCTGTGGAGGGTTGTTGGGGCACCCTGGGAGGTTGAGTTTATGGTTTTTATAGTTTTATTGCTGTGAGCCTCCTGGAGTTGTTCTAAGATGGGCAGCCATCCACATCTTTTCAAGTAAGTTAAATAAATAAATAAATAAATAAATAAATAAATATCTATCACGTGCTGGGGTTTCCTCCTGTCTACCTGGGGAGGGACAAAATACTGTTCTCTCTACAGAAATCCAAACATTGCAAAAAAGATTCCCATTGTCATAAGCACAAAGGTAGTAGCCTTCTTTTTAGCAATGTGGAAAGCAAAGTCTTCCAGGAAGAAAGCAAAAAAAATCAGCTTATTTCTCTCCTGCTTCGTTCCACCAAGCTGGGCTTTAGAAGGCATTGCTTTAATGAGACTGGAAAACACTTTTTTTTTTTTAATTAAAAAGAGGAACAAACTCCCTCTATCAAACTTGCACCCCTCTGAGCTTAAGTATCTCTTCTAACTCAAGCCTGGCTGATACTTTTAAGGTGTGAAGACAAACACCATTTGATCCTTAAGAGGCTGCAGTATCTTTTTCATGCAAGCTCATTCCTTCGACTTAATTAAAACCTAGCTCACTCTTTTATTCAATTTATGAGTCCTAGCCAGTAGGATTAAGTGATTACAGGCAAAAAGCCCCATTTGTGAAACACTCATAAGCTGAGGCTATTTGGCTGTTCAACTGTACTCCATTAAATTAATAAGGAATGAACCTGATCCATTATGAATATAGCAATAGGGAGTCCGGCCACTGCTTCATTCTTGGCACGCTCTCCTTAGAGAACGTTTGTGCAAGAACGATTGTGCTTATATTCATTCCACTGGAATTCTGCAAAAGTGGAATACATAAATTACTCTAAAGATGGGGGAGTATTCCTTAAAAACTTAACTATTTGTTTGAATTAATAAGACTATTATAAAACCATTAGCATTCAGTTGTATTTACCTTTGTGCAGTGCACATGAAAACCAAATTCAACAGTCCCTGCTAATTGGTATTCTCCTTGTGCGATCAAGCTGTGGTTCATTTTCCCTTGTAGTCATAATATTTATGGACTGCAATTATTCTATTACAAATCCAAGTCCCCCTTTTTTAAAAATGGAATGAATAAGACAGTGTGCTTCAAAAGAGTTGGAAATAAGAGAGAGAGAGAGAGAGAGAGAGAGAGAGAGAGAGAATGAGACAAAAAGGGATCCTTGTAGATACATTAATATGGGTGAAAATGGTCCATCAACTGCTTTTTTTAAAAAAAACTAATCACATTTTCCAGTTCAGTTTAATTTAATAGAAATACTTTCAATTATGGATCTACTAAACAATTGATCTTCCAGGAATTCTGTCATAGTGCCATAAAATTAACAGCCTAAAGTGGTTTTCGAATACTGTATTTCTAAGTACATTTTAACATCCCACTAAAATAAAATAGAAGTTTCATGTGAGTAAATATGCTCAGATTTGGGATGTCAGCATCAAGTAGTACAATCCTAAAACATATTTACTTCAAACTTTCAAGACATCCCTGGTAAGTGGGATCTGAATCTCCTTAAAATTGTTTCTGCTGATTGATTCTTCCAATGGCAGTCACTGTGGTAAGGAAGAAACCTAATTAGTTTCATTCATTGTCCCTTGATGCATATTTTCAATTCAAATAGTATATAAGGACCTTGACAATGGGAAGGATGCAAAAATACAAGACACAGCTACATTGGGTTCTTAACAGTGGTTGCCTAACTTAATTGGCTTAGGTAGATCTAATGAGGATTAGATTTATTATGGTTGGTTGCACAGTCAGCCAGATGTTTAGACTGGATTCGGCATTTTTATCCACCTATTGAGTCCTTTCCAAGGACCTGGGATAGGCAGATGTCGTTGTCTGATGGTGTTAAAGGTGTTGTCGCAGGATGTAAGCTGTTCCAAGTAAAGTAGCCTTTTGCAATTGACTGATGACGATTTGTCAGTGCCAATGGTCTTCAAGTCGTGCTCCAGATGTTTTGGGATTGCACCCAAGACACCTATTACTGTTGGTACTATGTTTGCTTTCTTTTGCCACAGTCGTTCTACTTCTATCTTCAGGTCTTTGTATTTTGTGATTTTTCTCCAGCTCTTCTCTTCTCTTCTCTTCTCTTCTCTTCTCTTCTCTTCTCTTCTCTTCTCTTCTCTTCTCTTCTCTTCTCTTCTCTTCTCTTCTCTTCTCTCCTCTCCTCTCCTCTCCTCTCCTCTCCTCTCCTCTCCTCTCCTCTCCTCTCCTCTCCTCTCCTCTCCTCTCCTCTCCTCTCCTCTCCTCTCCTGCTGTCTCCAGGTATTGTAGTGTCCACTATCCAGACTTTTTTGTCTTTCTTATCAACAATTGTTAAGTCTGGGATGTCGTGTGGCAGGTGCTTGTCTGTTTGAATTCTAAAGTCCCAGAGCACTTTAGCTTCTTCATTTTCTATAACTTTGTTTTGTGGTCCCACCAGTTCTTGCTTGCAGGCAAACTGTATTTCTTGCAGATATTCCAGCGCACCACTGTTGCTACTTTGTCATGCTGTTGTTTGTAGTCAGTCTGTGCGGTCTTCTTGAAGCAGCTAACTAGGTGGTCCACTGTTTCTTCAGCTTCTTTGCAGAGGCAGCATCTGCTGTCTGTTGCTGTCTTCTCAATTCTGGCTTTGTGTGCATTTGTTCTTAAGGCTTGGTCTTGTGCAGCCAGAATTAGCCCCACTGTCTCTTTCTTCAATATTCCTGTTCTTAGCCATTACAGTTCTTGTTGTCACCTGCTTTGCCTGCTAATTTTTTTGTGTATTGGCTGTGTAATATTTTGCCTTGCCATGTCTCTTTTCTATTTTTCGTTGGTCTTTCTTATAGGCCAGTCTGGTTTCTTTGGTATTCAGCAAGCCTTCATGGTGTACTAGCTTCAGCGCATCTTCTTCTGGGTCCTTCAGATATTCTTCTAATGCCCTTTTTGAGACATCTCACCATTGTCTCATCACTATGAAGTCATTGGCAACATTATTGTGGTATGCTAACATCATAAATGTAAATTTCTGCCAACTATGATGCCATTGCCTGTCTGTTGTGGTGTCAGCCCAGATTCAGCCTCTATCTATCTATCTATCTATCTATCTATCTATCTATCTATCTATCTATCTACCTACCTACCTACCTACCTACCTACCTATCTACCTATCTACCTATCTACCAATTTTCATATTATAGCAAGATTATAAAAAATAAACAGTACAAAAAATGAAAGAAACAATGAAATATTAAGACAATTAATAAACAACAAACTGACCCAAGAAACAGAACTATTTTGTGGCCTTAGCTCAGATTCATCTTTATTCCAGTCCACTTCTATCCATTTTCCAGGTATCATATTTCACATTCCTCCTGCGCATCCCCTTATCCAGTAGAGCAGATGCTGGGGTGGGGTGGGATAAAGAGGGAAAAGGAGCTCCTTTTTTATGAAACTGATCTGTTCATGAAATAACTTTTCAGAAAAATAAGTAAACCATTGGACACGTGGATATGTTGTTTGATTTAATGCAGGGTTTTTTTTGGGGGGGGGGCATAAGTTTTGACAAGGAAAAAAAATCAAGAAGTGCCAAGTTGCTTGCTGTCACTCAAGCAAGACCCAGCGTTATTTAATCCAGGCTCAGTTGGAAGGATTAATAAATGAATTCTTGATTGAAGCTGCATGCAAAAATTAAAATTGGAAGAAGAATTATCCTTTGGCTCTGCTCCAAAAGAAACTAGTCGTGATGAATGTCAGAAAAATTTACAATGGTCCTTTCTCTGGAAAGACTTAAGAGCAATAAGGTTCCACACGCATGCATTTCCCCCCTCCCCATACCGGGAGAGAGAGAGAGAGAGAGAGAGAAGGAGTAATAAAGCAGAAACTGGAAAAAGTACGTTGTTCGTTGTATTTAAATATTACTTTTGATCACTAACGTGGGAAACATGTATCAAAAGGTGTCCATATTTATTTATTGCATTTCTATCCCGCCCCAATCAAAAATGACTCTCGATGCAATCACGCAAATGGTATGACTTACCTCCTTGCATCAGACATCCTAATTCAAATACATAATCACAATTTGTGTGATGTCCCTGCGTGCACATTGTCATTTTGGCATCAACATGGCTTGCTGCAGATGCTGCTACCCATATGTTAAAATGAATACTAAGCTGAAATCTGCCCTCCAGTTTTCTGAAAGATTTTTTTTTCTTTTGTGAAAAACAACATGACTTTTATCTTGCAGAACCTTTGCCCATTCAAAAAAGCCATCTTTTAAAGACATTGTCAGGCACCTTGAACCTAGGCTAGAGAAGAAAAGTCTTTTCATGGGGGAAGAAAATTTGTTGAAGAAGTGAGACGCGTATCCAATCAGCTTTGGTTACTTTTTTAATTTGTATAAGTATTACAGTATTTAGGATCACTTTTAAAGTTTTTGCTCGATTTGGATCATTTTTATGGCTGCTTTTTTAACTTTGACGTATGGGATATTTTTTTACTTTGATATATGAAATAAATTCATTTTACAAATCTTTACATAGCCCTTGGAGCTTAAATAGATAAATGCATGGCGCTATTCCTTCTGAAATATGGTTCATGGGGTCATGAAGAGTCGGACACGACTTAACAACTGAACAAAACAACAATTCCTTCTGAAACAGAAATGGATGGTGTCTTGTAGAAATGATAGACCAGTCCAAGCAAAACAATGATCTCTTCTTCAGTGTAGGCTATAAAACGTTTGGAGTCACCGTATGTGATTACAGCTGTGATTATTTTCTAAACTGATTGCAAAGGGTCCATATTCTCAAACATTTTCAGATGGCGCATATGGTCAAATGAATTTAATAGGTGGTTTTGGGTTTTCCCCTTCTTGGTTTAAGACTAGTAAGATGGGAGGGAGGTCAAGATGTTATTTAGAGCAGTGCAATGGAAGACCCATCTCTTTGTGTGTGCAGAGTGGAGATCCAATCATGGTGCTCTGACCACCATCTTGACTTTTTTTGACCCACACATCCCTCTAGAATGCCACTGCACAGATCTAATCCAGTTATGCACAATGCAATGAATGAATTAAACTTTCTCTCCCTGCTTGGACTACATTCCTACTCTGGAGGAAACCAAGCATTTTGTTGTTGTTGTTGCTAATGTGAATTCTCCAGCAAATTTCAGGATAGAGAAAGGAGGAAGTAGAAATTCTCCCACAATTCCTCAAGAACGGAATTCCCCCTTAGAAATGAGAAGGACACAACTACAGAATGCTCTATGGGAGGAGTTCCCTTCTGAGGACTTTCTTTGGAAGCTGTGGGAAGCTGCAGACAATGGAAAAGAGGATAAAAGATGGGTCATTCCCATTGTCACTAAAGAAATGTATGAACACCACATACCATCCAAAATTCTCTTCTCTTAAAATAATTTCTAAAGCCATTTTTTAAAATGACAAATGGCAAGAAAAAAAATGCATACGAATTTCTCTGCCCTACACCCTTTGGAAGCCAGTGGTGTACTCAGGAGAAGACTTGACAATAGAAGTCTCAGTTAGTGCAATGGGTGGTGAAGGTGGTACTCACCAAGTGCAGCATTCCTAGCCTTTGCATATTTGAAGTGAATTAATATCCATTCTCACGTAAAGCAGGCTTGCCTGCATTCTGAGTCTGAAATGATCTAATTCCAAAGCTTGTGTTTGCTATAGGAGTTCCACCAATATGCTAAAGGGGAAAACTTGCTGAAGATCATATTATCCATTCTTGCATCTTCAGCCTGTGTGCACTGAATGCCTAAACCTTATCCTGTCTGCTGTTAAAATATTGTATGACAGTCCAGGTTCCATGCAATTCTCCAAAGACAATTTGGAGAAATATATATTTGGAGTTGCTAGGTTGCTAGTAACCTGAAGTGTTGGAAATGGCAAAAAGTCAACTGACTCTTTTCAGCAGGCTGGCTGTAGCGCGTGTATTTCCCTTTGCTAAATACTAACATACCCTCATGTTAAATTAACCATGTACAAACACTACTTCAATTTAATATAAACATTGTAATTTTGAAGTTTGGGGGATCCTCCAGGGTCTTTTGGGATGAGCAAATTTCTAGTATGCTGAAATCTAAGATGTTGCACAAAAAGCCATGTAATTTTATTATATCAAATAAATTTTAACAGATGCAAAAGTATATATGGCTATAGCAGTATTAAGAATGTAGTCTAACATCAACATTAACCCCCACCATCATCTTAAACATGGTGAAAAGCCTTGGAAAATTATATTCTAAATAAATTAATTCTATGAATTTTTCCATATTGCTTGATAGCTATTTTGTAAAACGTGGTTTTTTAATATTCTGTGTTGAAAATACTTCAATATCCCAACCTGCTGTTAAAATTACTTCATTTTTGCTACCCAGAATCTTGAGAAGCCCCTGTTTTTGTTTACAGGCAAGAACAAAAAATGCATCTTGTTATTATTGATACATTATTCTTTTAATAAGAGTAATGTAGCAAAAATAATGAAAAAGATGTTAATACACTATTGTCATGATCTATTACGTACACTTTTATTTAGAGAATAAAATCCAATTCCCTTTCAAACATTTCCTTTAAGACTTTTGCTAACTTTAATATGAAATTTGTCTTTGGAAGAATCTAGTAAGGTATGAAGTGCCTTGCTAACATAGGAACTTAATAGGGAATTTTGCTCATGAACTTAACATAAGTGGGCCCAAAGACTGACCAATTGCCATTAATAATCTGGGGTTTGCATGGCCACTATTAAAACAGAATACTGGACTTAGATAGGTTTGGTCTGATCCACCACTTTTTGACTTTATTTTGTTCATTATTTGGCCAAACTGTGTCACAATGTCTGTAAGAAAAGGGCTATCCCATATTCAGCTGATCAGGCATAACAGAGGCAGTAAATCTCTCAATGTCTCTTGCCAAGGAACATGTGTGTGAGGGTGCTCTTGGCTTCTTGTCCAGCTTCTGGACTTTTCATAGACATTTCCTCTTAGAACTCATAAGCATGTTCTTAGAATTCATAAGAACTTAAGAAAAGCTCTGTTGGGTTAGGGCATGGACCCATCTAACCCAGGATTCTGTGCTATGCAATGGTCAACCATGTGCATCTGAGAAGCTCATAAGAAAGGCAGAAGTCTGACCTTCCCTCTACCATTTTGTTTCTCATTAGTAGTATTCAAGTCATGCTGTCATGACTGATTCAGGAGGTAGTGTACATCTGTCAAGATTAATCAAAACTGATAGTTTTGTCCTCCATGAATCTGCTAACTCTTTGATTAAAACCATCAAAACTGATGGCCCTCACTATATCTGATGGCACTGAATTCCATAGTTTGTTTGTTTGTTTATATTTCAATTTTGTCACTGCCCATCTTATTGCAGAGCGACTCTGGGTGGTTTAACTACATGTTTCTAAAATACTTTAATTTTATCAATCCTGAGCTTTCTGCATTTAGATGTAATGGATGATTGTGATTTCTAATACAGTGTATGAGAAAGAAAAAGATTTGTCTGTGCCCATCAATTGCTTCTCCATCGGTGTACAACCTCCCTGACACCCCATACTTCTAATAAATCTGAGAGGAAGAACTCAAGAGTGAACTTCACCCTTGCTTTTCTTTTTCTTTTAAAGAAGGATTATGGACAGGGCTATAAGGGAATCCTACCCTTGACAAATTGTTGTGGAATTTCTAGTTCCCCGGCAAAAATTCAAAGAAATTGTTCACCCAATATTTCTGTGCACAACTTTGATGGGGAATTTCAAAAGGTAATTTGTTTCTATGAAGGACCATGCCAAGATACATCTTGAAATGGATAATCAGTTCTTACTGATTGTTCATGTTAGCAGGAAATATATCTCTTAGGTTCCTGCTCCTTGTTCTTAAAAAAAGAAAGAAATGTGCCTCTTGATTGCTGGAAGGACCTCCAGCATTGGTTTCAGGAAGTGATAAACACCCCATCCTTGATATGTTTCTAAGACACAACACAAAAGACAAAAATACTTTGCTGCATTCCTATCTATGGAAGTCTCTTATTCCTCTGCCAGCGAGTGTTTGCCATGTGCCCAGCAAGCCAAGGCATTAATAGGGGCCACTATGCTTTTAATAACATCTTTATGGCCTTTCATGCCAGGATAGAAGATTTAGAATGTGCCTTAGCAGGTAAAATGCATTAGGGAATTCATCTGTGAGGTTTAGCAAGGTAACTGTGGTAACCCAGAGCCATTGCAAACCACCTTTTGTATATAAATCACAGCTTGCTTGGTACAATATTACAAGAGAGCAGTGTTCCCTGCTGCTAACAAGAGAAAACTTGAGTTGCATTTTATAAAAATGGTTTACTCCAGGAGGAGGTGAAATGTTTTAGGGGAAGATCATTTTCCTTACCATGTGGAAACACTGGCAGGAATATCCTCTTCTGGCTTGAATTATGAATATAAGGACTGAAGGATCCATTCTAATGCCTGGTTAGACTAGGCTTCCATTGATGGCTTTTTCAGAATGGTAGCTGTTCTGCAAAATAGAATTCAATTTCCTAATGCAGATGGTTTGCTGGAAACAGTGTGTCCCTGGGCTTCCATGTATGCCCACTTGTTTCATGAACAGCTCAGCATGTTTTTTTCCTCGTTTGCCTAACCCAGAATTGATGGCTATTCTTATTGGCCTCATACAAATCTAGAAGTCTCTATTTTTCACCCTATTATATTAGAGCTAGCGATGATCTCCAGTTAATTGATCAATCACAGATATTTGACGTGGTTGAGTAATTGAATACATTTGCACATGAGTAAATCATTCAAAGATGGCCTGTTTGGCGTAATGGTTAAGGCATCGGACTAGATGTTCTAGTAGTCCTGCTTTAGGGACAAAGCCAGCTGGGTGATCTTGGGCCAGTCACTCTCTCTTAGCTCTAGGAAGGAGACAATGGCAAACCAGTTCTGAAATCTTGACAAGAGAACTGCAGGAACTTGTCCAAGCAGTCACCAGGAGTCAAGACTGATTTGAAGGGACCAAAAAAAAATCAAAATCAAAATCAAAATATAAATGAATTTTACAGAAGATTGGCACATGCGTAGGATCAGATGTTAGAAGACTGTACATCCCCCTCTCAGTTTAGATTAGAAGTGAAGAATTATAGATGCACTTTACATCTTGCCATTTATGAGTCCATCTTTCACTGTAACAAATGCAACATTGGTAATAATGTATTACTTTTCCTGAACTTGGGTTCTTGTAAATTGCCAGTGACTTCTCTTTACACATTGGTAAAAGGCTCTCAACCCTTTGCTTTACATTGAGCATAAACATTTTTAAAAAATCCTAGGGTGAGATTTCAAGCAGGTCTCCCTTAAAGTTAATTAACAGTATAGTGAGGAAGCCCTACAGAACACAAAAAGATCTAATAATAAAAAGGCATGTCAACAGGTGCCTAGTTTGTTCTGGGAGATTTTCAGATGATAACAATAAACACTATAGTAGTAAATTCTTTTTCAAATTGAGTGGGGCTCCTGATGACTTCATGGACATCACCATATAGTTTTCTTGGCAACAACAGGGGAGTAGTTTGCCATTGCTGTCTTCTGGATTTCTTTTCTTTTTTAGACTTCCAGTGTAGCATATGCTTCTGGTATTTCCTGGAGAAATTATCCTACTTCAGACACATTATGTGAAGATTTAGTTCTCTGGAAAAGGCTCTAATGCTGGGAAAGATGGAAGGAAGAGAAGAAGAGGATGTCCAACAGCAAGGTGGATGGACTCAATCACAGTGGCAATGGGCACAATGTTGGAAGACCTGAAAGACCAGGTTAGTGACCGATCATCATGGAGAAAATCTATCTATGTAGTCACTAGGAGTCAAAAATGACTTGATGGCACAAATTAATCAATCAATTTCCCAACCATATCTTTTCATCCATCTAGTTGTAGATTGTTAGAACTATGTCTTCCCCCAAAATATGGCGTGCATGATTTCCAGTGTTTCCTTAACCATTCTATGTTTGGTCTCTTATGTAAACCTCCCTGAACTGATTGGGACTCATTTAAAAAAAACCCATAGAATTGCAGTCCCCATTGTGAATATTCACAGTATTACAGTGAATATTGCAGTCTCCAAAACTTCAGAGAGAATGATCTATAAACCATATTGAGTATTGTTTTGCCTAATGTGTAACCACTGTATCTTTTTTTTTTTTTTTTTTAAAAGAGCTTTATAAGGTGGTTCTGTTTAATATATCCTAGAAATGAAGCAAAATATTTTATTATGCCTGTTCTCTTAACCAGCCACTGACTGGAAGTGGCCATAAAGGAAACAAAGCACGAACACACCTTGTTAATATAATTTGCATTACATATTCATAAACCATTTCATAAACTCCAAAAATTCAATTGTACTGAAAGTGCATAATGGTCGAGCAACCAAACTGAAAACAGCTAGCATGTTCCAGAATTAATGGCACAATGAATGAAATGTTCTGCCTATAATAAACCTATTCAGATATAAATTATAGGAGACTAGATAGAATGTTTGTGGAGCAATAAAGATTGCAGCTGTACATGCAGAATTGAATGGGATTTATCATAAAATGGTGTGGAAGAACCTAAATACTTGCAACAAATTGATGAGCATGAATGGTGGGTGCTCAGATTTTAGGGAAAGGATTCACAAACTATTTAGATATGATGACCCAGAATCCCCTGAAGCCAAGAGGAAAGGGGAGAAAATAGACAAACAAATAAATAAATAAACAGATAAATAATCTAGTTATTTCTGGAAGGCCTGTAGCAATGGTGTCTTAATTTTCAGCCTTCTAAATCAGTTAAGTAAACTGTCTCTCTTCTGAACATATTGATTAAAGAGAAGGGTTAACTCAAATGAAAGATAGTCAACTTGGTGAAAAAAAAAAAGTTTGTATGTTTCTTTAGGAGATTTTGTTTCAGAAAGGCATATATATTTGTTAGAAATATGGTGTTTGGCAACAAGGAGAGAAATACAGTTCAGGCAACAAGGAGAGTCAGTATGGCTATGTTTCTCACAGCAATATAACCAAGTTAGTTAAAAAAAATGCCTAGCAGCTGCAATCACACAACTACTAAACTTGGTTACATTTAAACTTGTTTAGCTTTTTGTTGCTTAGCATGAAATGTGAACACAGCCCATTTGATTAATGTATGGTTTAATGCATTGCATGAATTCAGTGACCAAATTTATAAGATTTGAAGACAAAACAGAGTATATTATGCTTCTGAAATAGTGTGTGTTCTTCACACTTCTGAAACGTGATGTGCTGCCCTCCATCATGTTAAAGGGTAGATAAATGAAAATTTATTAAATAATAAATAAAAAAATAATAAAATGTATTAACAGTGGACAGCCAAGAAAACAAACCGATGGATCATTGAACTGATCAACCCAGAGTTCTCACTCAAGGCACAAATGACCAGGCTCAAATTATCTTACTTCAGACACGTCATATGAAGACCCACCTCCCTAGAGAAGGCTGTGATGCTGGGAAAGGTGGAAGGAAAGAGAAGAAGAGGATGACAGCAGCAAGGTAGACAGACTCAGTTGCAGTGGCAATGAGTGCACCCTTGGGAGACCTGAAAGAACAATTATGGGATAAATCGTCATGGAGAAAAATCTATCCATGTGGCCACTAGGAATTGAAAATGACTTGATGGCACATAATCAATCAATCAATCAAATCAATTGAAAATACTATATATACAACAAGTATCCTTCGGAAATGGCCTGACATGTCCTGCTGTATCATATTCTATATTATTACCCCTTTACCAAGAATGTATCAAATGGGATGACATCTGATCCTACCTTTCTACTGTATCTCTTTTAACAGGCCACTCTCTCAGTTGTCTCATAAGTCTGTTGTGGGTTGAATGTGCTGGTGTTTCTTGTAAATATTGTTATTAAGATGGTACAGCCCTTTGAATTCCATCCAAAAGGTGCTTCAAAATGCATGGGAGTGCAAGCATAGCACCTGACCTCAATATATTAAAGCAGCTATGTCACACATGGTTTAGCAGATGGTGAGAACTCAACCAAAAGAGATTTGATTCTTGGATTCCCTGATTTAAATTTAACATGACATCCTTACCAAATTTCAGTTCTTTGAATATTTTTTTACTGTATGAAAAAAAAGTGTCCTCGCCGTTTAAAGGTAGTGTCACCTGTGAGAACAAACATTAAAAAAAAAAAAAGATTAGCAAGACTGGAAGCATCTTAGGTATAGATGTAGATGTTTATAGTTGTAGATGTAGCTGGAGGACACTGAGACAGTGAGGGAAAGAGAAGATTGACAGATGGGCTGTTGAACTGTGTAGTAAGACTTCTATAGTCTCCATCACCACCACCACCACCTCTACCACCACCATCAGCAGCAGTGCCACCACCATCATCGACTTCTGCACAACAGTTGTTGTGGGGTGCAAGTTATGTCCAGAACTGTACCTGGCATCCTCACTTCGTGCATTTTTGAGGGCATTAATAACACTACTTTTTCAACAGGCTTTTGACATCTAGCAAGGAATAGCTGGTATATATATATTTTTCTTTTGGCTTGTTGTGTTCTTTTTATGTCAAATTATTTTATTGCAATTATGGGGGGGGGCATGTTTACTTTCAGATGTGCTATTTTAAGGATGGTTTTATTGTACAACGCCCCAAGTCAATATGACTGGATGGGATAGAAAAACACAAATAAAAAAAATAAAGTTACCTTTAATATAATACATGTGCAGCCAGCCTTCTTTTCCAACCAATAACATTTGTTGATTTGCTTAGTATAGGCCCAGAGACATGGGATTAGAAAGCTAATGGCAGCTTCAGCCTAGTGCCATAAAGATAAACACTGAGCAAAGCCAACCATGCTCCAAGGTTGTGCAAAACCCCCAATTCAAAAGGAAAAATATGTTCTGGAGTACACAAGGGTGTGCATATATCACTTGTCTGCAACTCCTTAAACCAAACACCTCTTTCCCCAGGATTATGCAGTGTCTACAAGCAGATAGCTGGGTGATGCGAGAAAATCCACAGTTGCTTTTAGAAGTTGCAGACAGGTGCTCTGTTCATGTCCCCCATGCTCCAAGACACCTTTCTGAACTTGAAGTTCTACAAAGCCCTAATGGCTCTAAATTGACTATACTGAATTAATTAAGCTTTATTCAGTTGAATTTGTGTCAAATCAAATGTTGCTTTGGTGATGGTTCCTTTTTTGGAAGGAGGTCAGCTGCTTCTAGCATGTCACCTAAAGGTCATTGAAGCTCTCAGCCTAGAAGGTGTGCGTTAATAGAAGATATTTTTCTGTGGTAGGCCATCTAAAGGATGTGAAGCCAGCAAGCAAGTGGATCACTGGGCTGATTTCAGTTTCTGCTTCTCACGTTCAACACTTGCCCTCCCTTCTGAGTTCAGAGCTGAGATATTTTATTTATAAATCCTGGCCATAATTCCTAAAGAAAGCCTCAGAAGCCATTGGATCGTCTAATCTTCTTGCCACTCTCTGTTCTTTGGAATGCAGCAGTTACTTAAAACCACAGAAATTTAAAACAAATCAAAACAAAACAACCTTCACCGTATAAAAATGTTACACTGTTAAAAAACCCCATCAGTTTCCTTTGCTGCAGAACATCTAGAACGACTTTCAGATTACAGTATATCACTCTGAGAGAAACCAGAGAAAAGGAGAAAGAAAAGTATTTAATGATTTGCAAAATTTGGGAAACTGGTTACTAAACTATCACTGTGCTTTAATTTGCATATTAAATCAGGAAATATGAATTGACCAACACTCTCCCCCCCTCCCTTTGAGTTGAGCTTCAATTCTGGTGATTTCATGGGCTCCTTCTTATTGTTTTCTTGAAATTGATTTCCCACTACCTTCTGGAGGTCTTCTCAAATTCCCAGCCTAACCTTCAGTCTTGGGAATTCTTTGTGGTTTCCCATCCAAGTTGAACCATCACAGTGAAGATCTCACTGAATACAGCCTTATTGCCTATGTAATTGCTGAATTAATAAAATGTGAAGATAAAGGTTTATATTTTATTTATTTATATATCAAATTTGTCACCACCCATCTCATTAAAAACAATTCTGGGTGGTTTACAAAACAGTTAAAATACAATGTAAAAAGATCCTGAATAAATAGAAAATAAATAAAATCCAAGAATGGGTGTGAAATTGGCAGTAACTCAGGGAGCATCATCAAGGTGCCAGTCATTCCCAGGATTGGGTAAGATTCTTGTTGCCCCATGCAAGCTGGCAGAGCCAGGTCTTTAACCCTTTCCAGAAAGCCAGGAGGGTAGGGGCCCACCACACCTCTGGGGGGACAATATTCCAGAGGGCGGGGACAATGGCAGAGAAGGCTGACATTCTCTCGCTGATGGGGTCTGCAACATGCCCTCTCTGCCTGACCAGGTGGGACAGGTTGATGTGATTTTTTTTTTTTAACTTTGTTCCAAAGTAAGGCACTTTCAGGCTCCACTGGTCACACAAAGTCAAGGGTCTAAAATGTGGATATATTTTCATAATTCAGAACACTTAGCAGATCACCAAAATGAGATCCCACCTAAGACAAACCAACTGTCCCTTTCTTTAACTTAAAAAAACAAAAACAAAACAAATCTTATTTGCTAATAGTTCCCTTCTCCCTTTTGGGCCATAAAGGTATCCATTGTTTAAAGGATGCAGTCCTTATAAATGTATACAGAAGACAAGTCAGGTTGTGAAGGATTTGGGTTCATGAACTGTGTTGTATCTCCCATTGTTTTGTTCTCATGAATAATGCATTATTTTCCTTCCGGCACACACATTTCAATCAGATACTAGTTAAATTGTGATCGGATAGCTCTCTGAGAGGAGGCTGAGGTTGCACACTACTGCATTTTCAGCAAAAGTCAAAGTTCCAGTAGGAGTGGAAAGAAAAGAAAAGAAAAGAAAAAAGAGAAAAGAAAAGAAGAAGCAGGGACTGAAGAGCATAAAAGCAGAAAGCAGCAGGAGTGTTTTTGCTGGGTGTTAATACGAATGGAGGGGTTGACAATTCTGCTTGTCGATACTCACAAAGGTAAGTTTTACATCAGCCTCCAGGGAATATAAAGACTGTTGTCCAGCTTAGAGTATGGAGGCTAAAGATAGGTAAATAAGTAGAATCACAACTGCATGTATGCCCACCAGTTAATCCTTGTGTCTTTTTTATGCATTAATTTGTAATTCTTTTTCATAATCCACATGAAATGCACATTTACATATTCCTTTAGATGTATGTACTTCTAAATGTATTTTCTTTTAAAAGCTATTGGCCCTATCCAGAAGTTAGTTAAAGACTTAAAAGAAACATTTGTTCATGTTAGTGGGAATGAATGTTGTTAGTTGGTTAGATTTTTATGGTTTGGTATATTGTATAAACACAACTTGCTTGGTTAGTTCTGATCTAATGATCTAGCCCATAGATAGTTGATTTCTGAGCATCAGTTGAGCTGGGGCAGTGTTTATCAAATTGGTAGACTCCCACTAGGTCAGATTTCAACCCCTATAATCTCTAGCCCTGGAGGGACCCAAATCAGAGATGGAATAGAGATGAAAATCTAGTATTATTTTTATTTACTTTAACATTCTTATTTCTTTATTTTTAAATATTTAATTTGTCAAACATCTATATGGGATGCTAAGACACTTCGGGCCCTTTTACAACCTAAAGATATATTTCCCCTCTGACTATTCTAGAGTAGGTTAGGATGTATCACTTTGGGTTCTCAAGGGGTTTGGGCACTTAGGCAATTCAGCCCTGAAACAATCCATGCTCCTGTTTTATCAGAGGCTTCTAAATATTGAATCCCACTTCAGCTGTGTGAATTATGCCCAGCTTGACTCCATTTTGGAGATGATGAAGGAGATGATGAAGGAAGAAGATGGTTTTTGACCTCAAGTGAAAGCACATAGAGAGGATAGGACAAATGTTCAGGTTTTGTCACTGAATATGCAGAACAGTATTGTTATTTCTGTGATAGGAGTTGAAGCTACAGTAGCCTATTTCTCTCTCCTACTGTTACCAACACTTCAGGCTTGGAATGTTTTCCAAATCTACCTTGTTTGAACTGCTTCATGGACTGCAGCATTTTACAATCACCTGGGCTTCTCAGATGGGATGGAAGAACAAAACAAGACCAAGAAGCCATTGAAAGATGGACAGAATGACCAGTGCAAAATTCAGGAACAGAAACATTTGAAGAATCATGCTGCATTACGTGAAAGGGACATCATGTTCATTTCCTGTTGAATTCCCCTGGATTCCCTAGCATTCCTCAGCTATGTTCATACTAAATGTGAAGCCAAAAAGCTAATTTGCTTGTTTGTGGCTTAGCATTTGTTGTATGAATCCAGCCAGTGTGATTTGTAAAACCATGATTTATAGTCTAATAGGTTGCATGGACCCAGCATATTAAGGTTGATTCAGGGAATCACAATTAAACAAACCAGGGCTAGCATGATGTGTGGTTACAGCCATCTTTCTAAAGTGGAGAGCCCACCAATGAATGGTTGTAGAATGTCTTCTAGGTTTGCACACTGTCCTAAACCATGATTTATTCACCTATTCTTAAATCAACTCTAATTAGTGTACAGTATAAACTGGGATCTAGTACGAAGAGAAGAAGATACATGTCTCTAGTTCTCATCTCTTCATTATGCATAATTTTATACCCTTTTGCTATGGCATTTCCTTCTTACTTGATGCCCCCCTGCCCCAAAGTAGCATTGTGTAGGTACATTTCAGAATGTTGCAGTGGCTTACGTTGCATCTAGGATTGGTAATAGTTCAGCTAATGCCTTCCTTTGCTTGTCTGCTGCTTGCAAAAACATCGTGCAGGAGATTGGCTCAGGATGAAAGCACTCAGTTTCTCTCTCTCTTTACGAATATTGAGCTGAAGGCATTACAATAAATGTGATGAGTTAAGAGACTCAAATGCTTTAGTCAGTCTGCCGGTGCTCAGTGTTCCAGGACATAAAAACTAATATTTTTTAGGAAGACTCAACCTCCAAGCCAGTAGCATACTAAAAAAAGTTCAATCTCCCAAATGTTACCCTTCCTCTGAACTTCATTTTCCATGCTGCATTCCATTTCTATGTCTATCCTTTCGAATAGGCAACAAAATTTGTTGCTGAAACCATACCACTGGAGCTTGCCAGTTCTTGCAGTTCATAATGTGTGTATTATTAAAATACTGGCCTCTGAATATTCCAGTGGAATTAGTTACTTTCAGAGAAATACTGTTTGCTGTTCAGTTACAATAGCTAACCGCAGCTAAAAATGCTTCTATTCCATACAAAGCATTCCTATGAAGGAATCAACTCTTTATCAATTCATCAGTGAACCAATTTAGTTTTTTTTAGAAGTGGCCTCTTCTGCCATGGGCAAGACTGTGTTCTCGCATTCTGACTTCATCCCACTTAAAAAATGAACTTTTGAATGGGGATTTGCTCCAGTGAGGGATTATATTATTATTTATGATGGTTGTGATTATTACTGTTACTACTATGAATCATATCCCACGCTTCATAGCCAAACAAATCAACCAAATTGCATAATAACACATCTCAAAGACATGGATGCACTGTAAAATCAGTAGCCATTTGCAAAGAAACTAAGTGAACTATTACCAAGCACACATAAGAGAGAATGAGGCTTTTTTTTCCGCAATAGATTCTTGTTTTTCAAGGAAAAAAAAAATGAACCAGGAGATTTATAGGATTCCCAGCAATCTGCTGTAGATCCACATAAACAGATTTTGAACAAAGCTATGTTAAGACTGGCTTCATATATTGTGCTATAAGAACAACAACGAAATCTTTGGGTTTGGTTTAGAAATACTGACATTGTGGTCTCAAACCACAATGCAATGTTTAACATCTACCAGCATGGCCAGTTGTGGCAGATTGAACAAACCATTATCAAACATCATGGCACAATGTTTACACCCATGTCCATCAGATATTCCACAACTATTCACTGGTCCACTCTTCTTTGTTGAAAATTGCTTTTAGAAAATCTGTCATATTGAGAGAACATTGATTAAGGGCTTTATTCTGCAGTTTATACTGTCAATCACATTATTATTAATAATAGCAATCTAATTTCTCACCATTGGAAATTGGAATATTAAAGCCTTTACCACTTGTGTAACAGATAGCGAACAAGCAGGCAAAAAAGACTGTCAGCATATAAATGTAAAACTTGGCTGCAAGGAGGCCCAAAAGCAGTTGCGAAACTGAGATTTGTCTCAATTAAATTTGATAGATTAAGTACAGGTACAGGCAAACTCAACCCCTGTCTGGAAAAGTTCTGGGTATGAACTAATATAAAACAAGCACTAACATTCTTTCCTTGAAAAAGTAAACTTTTGACACATACAATGAGATTGCTTACAGTAGAAAAACCATTAATGTACATACAATAAAGCTGAAGAACAGAACCATGTCTCTATGCCAGCTATCGCAGACCCTCCAAATATCCTTACATCATCTCCTTCCTAAATGCCAAGAGGTTGGGGGGAGCTTGGGGGCAGGTGGTCATGGTACCATGATTGTGTGAAGGGTGGAGGGGTGTTAGTACTAAGTGCCTTCTTATTTATTTTCCTAATTTGATTTTTACCCCACTGCAATCTAACAGATTCTCAGCAGCCCCTACCTCCTTGGTCTCATGGATTACCAGTCGCAACCCATCCTGTTTAGACTCGGTTTGCCATGCTGATTCCACCTGGATCACACATAATTGAATGGTGTTATTATATATATTGTTGCTGTTGTTTAAACATAGTTGAGAAAAAAAAAATGATTAGGTCTGGGACAAAATGGCTTATGCATCTTTGGTTTTTCTTTTGTTATCATCAGAAAACACTTCTTCTGATGTGTATCCAACAGCCTCTTCAAAATTTTAATTATTTTAAGGATTCTTAAAATATATAACGGAGGCTTCTAAGCTCTACTAGCTATGACTGAAAAGATGGAAATCACATTTTTGCAGAAGCTTCCAGAAAACCTATAAGAGAGACCTGTTGGATGAGATGCTAAACAAATTTCATAACTAGTTTGGAGGTTGGGGGGTTAATAACTGCAGAGTTATACAATGTTTTTTCTAGGCTTAGTGATATTCCAAAAAGCAGGGAGTGAAATCAAGACTTACAATACCTTCGCTATGATTTCATTACATTGAATTAAAATTGCTAACCTGATTACTCTCCAGTCATGTATTTAACAATTTTTCTCTTCTGTCACCTTAAACACTGCAGTCTGGGAATAACTTTTGGAGATACCTCTGAGGACCCTAACTAAAGTTTTCAGGAGCCATACATGGCCAAGTCCACAGACAGTATTGATCTGGATTAACCTGTTTGTACTGTTTATCCCCTTTCAGTTGTAGGCATTCATCTTGCTTTGGACACAAAGAATGCTATATTAAGTGTCCCATTCCCTGCAGTGAGTGGACGCAGTGGGAATTTTTTAAACTTGTAGAAGGGTTAGGAAGGAATTCTTTACCACCATGTTTTGTACTCAAGCATAATGCCCCCCCCCCCCACATCTTAAACAATTCCATCTGAGAAAGGGCCAAAGATTTCAGTGAAATTTATTCCCACCAGCATTCAACACCCCTCATGCTATAAAATATATTATTTTCCCAGAACATCCTGCTCTTTGTGATTCCAGGAATTTAAACATGGCTGACACATTTAGAAAAACCTGGATGACAGATAATGAAACCCTCAGGTACTGATTGAGACACTGTTCTAGTTACTGGGGAAGAACATCAAACACGCATGAATAGATTTGAAAATGATGACATGGCCCGATTGAAGCTGTAGTAAATTGGGTGCTGAAAGTCCCAATATGGAAAGCCCAAAAGTTCTGTGTTTTGGAAAGATGCATACAATTGGAACATGGAATTTAAGAAGCATGAGCCAAGAAAAATTAAGAATTGTCAAAGTCAGAATGAAGCACAGCAAGTTTTAGGAATAAGTAAACTTAAGTGGACCAAATTGGGGCATTTTAAATCAAAAGACTCCCTGATGTACTATTCAAAGCATGCATTCATATGAAGGAATGGAGTGGCAATAATACGGAAATACATTGCTAAGCATGTGCTCATCTATAAGCTAATAAATGACAGGATCATATCAATTATCCTGGAATAATTAAATAAGCAGATATTCAGTGAACCCCAATATTATACAAATGGAAGAGCCTGGAATTAAAGCAATATTTTGGGTGGGCAAAACTAATGTGCAGGTGATAGATTAATAAGAGTTTTGCAAAGAAAATTCTTTGTTTATTGCCAACACATGCTTTAAGCAACACACATGCAGACTCTTCATGTGGACATTATTGGATGCATGGGAATCCAGTCAACTACCTGATAGGAAACAGGAGACCAAGAAGGATAATCTCATCAGCCATGACTATCAGATGCAGATTGTAGAACAGACCCTGAATTATTGGTGTCAAATATTTGGGCTAAACTTAGAACATTGAAGGAGTAGACCACAAGATTTCACTTGGAGGACATAGAGTCAAAATATCAGATCAGTGTAAGAAAGAGATTTAATATGCTTGGCCCATGTAAAATAGAACCTGAGGAGATACAGGAAGAGGTAAGAGACATGAAGCATGGGGGGGGGGGGGGGGGAGAAGTAGTGCCAACATTTAAAGAGTAATGCTCCAAATAATTTTCAGAAGAAGACAGAGGATAAAAGCCTTGACCAACAAGAAGGACTGATTGATTGATTGTATTTATATAGCCGCCCATCTCACACAAAGTGACTCTGGGTGGCGTAAAAAGAATAAATACATAAAAACAATTACAAATAAAAAACTATAAAAACACACAAAACAGGAGGGGATAAAATTAATAAGGGAGCCATCACAAAATCTCCCCGGTGCCCTGGGAGCCCCAGGCCTGATCACATAGCCAGGTCTTGAGGGACTTGCAGAATGTTAAGAGGGATGGAGCTAATCTCACTTCCAGGGGGAGAAGATTCCACAAGGCGGGTGCAGCTTGTGGAGCAGAGGTGTAACATGCATGATGACTGAACCCAGATATACAACATCAAGCAATAAAGGACAGAGAAAAATTTCAATCAAGAAATAGAGGAAAATAACACGAAAAGAAAAACAATATGTTCTGACATATTCACCAGAAAGTGAAGTACAACGGTCAATAGACCAGCTGTCAGGAAAGCACCAAGCCCAGATGGAATAACCCCTGAAAGGTGCACGAGAAGGGGCAGTTAAAGTGCTGACTTTCCTAGGTCAACAAATATGTAACATTTAGAGACTGGGAAAAATCAGTGTATCTATGCAAGAGAAAGTACAATTTATTCAACCATTGCACTAATTCCTCATGAAATCAAAGTATTCCTGAAAATCTTGCCAAGGATAATAGAGCCACATGTGGGGAAAAAAATGTCAAATAAACAGGCAGGTTTCAGGAAAGGCAGAAGGACACAAGGTAATATAGATAAAGTCAGATGGATAATAGAGCAAAACAATATAAGAAAGAGGTTTTCCATTGAATTATTGACTACCTCAAGAGCTTGATTGTGTAGATCGTACCAGGATATGTAGTGTATCAAGGCTACTGAGTATACTAAAACAGCTGAGAATCTTTACAACGAACAAGAAGCTATAGTAAGAACTACATTTGAAGAAACAGAATGGTGCAGAATAGGGAAGGGAGTGAGTAAGAAGGCATACTGCCCCATGTCTGTTTCACATGCAGCAAATATATTATAAAAGTGACAGAACTGAAAGGAATATTAGCAGAAATAGGAGGCCCAAACATTCATAAGATGTTGTTTGCCCAAAATAAAGAATACTTAGGAAGGATCACAATGCAAGCAACAAATGGATAGTGAAATATTTAGGTTAGGGCTAAATATTAAGAAAACAAAGATAATGTCACCCAACATGATAAGTGAACTTCCAGCTGGCAGCAGAAACAGTGACGATGGTAGATAGTTTGTTTTCCTGGGCTCAAGAACAGATAAAGATGGACAGTGTACCAGAGAAATAAGCAGGATATTAATCCTACAAAGAAAGGCAATGATAAACTTGGACAAGATTGCAAAGAATAAAGACATTTCTATGACAGCAAGAATCAGAATAGTTAGTGTAATGGCTTTCCTAGAGGCTGTGAAAGCTGGCTGGATAGATAGTGGTGAAACTTAAACAGTAAGAGTAAGAGGACTGATGTCTTTGAATTATGGATTTAGAGTATTATGAATTACAAGGAATGCCAAACATTTCTGGACCAAATAAAGACTGACTTCTTTCTCACAGCAAGGATCTGTACGCCACCAAGAGTAACTTTGTGTGAGATGGGTGGCTATATAAATGTGATAGACAGACAGACAGACAGATGATAGAATCTGCCAGCAATAACTCACATACTTGGGGCTTGTGATGCAAACAGATGATGGAGCAGAGAACTCAGCTTTGCAGGGTTGAGAGAAATAGAAGAATGTGAAGAAAACAGATAAGGTAGATAGACTGGATCAAGGAGATTACAAGATTGTCCTTGGAGGAGCTACAATTTATTGCTAGTCACAGGTCAAGGGAGTGAGCATTTGTCTCTGTAGTTGCATGGAGATGAATCCAACCTGACAGCACCTAACAAACTAACTTCCTACTTTTGTAATCCAAGGAATTTAGTCTTTAAGTGGAAAGGAAAACAACTCATTCTTTTCAGCACTTCTCTGCAGAATTAAATAAAACCATGCTTGGGGTGATAAAGCCAAGGAGTGAAAACAAGTATTTTGTAACACAGCCAAATAAAATAGGAACTCTTCTTGATAAATTCCCATTAGAACCTTGTACTTTTGTAATCAAGTACTTCCAAGTATTCTTGGCTCCTGTTGATGCAATTAACTTTAGCTTGAATAGCTTGCATTGCATCAATGGAAAAAGAAATACACTTCTTTTTTATTACTGGTGTTAATATCACAGTATGGTTAAACCTGCTATACAGAAACTACAATCAAATTTAGATGGTTGCTCATTAAGCTGAAATGAATTGCATTCTTTCAGATGTGGTGAACGTCTCTTGGGAATGTCTCATATTAAAGTGATCTTCAGTAGAAAATTGAAGAATGACTGTGTGCTCTGTATTTCTTTTAGAGAAGTGGGAACATCTATTATTAAACTACTGTGGTACATTTAACAATATTCATACTATTATACAAATATGGACAAATCAGCCTATACTTATTCTTTGCTGATATCACATGCTAATTCATAAATCTATTACAGCCTGCTCCTTACCCATCATATATTTTGGGGGGAAAGAATCTTGAAAATTCATATTATTTGAGTGTATTTTTCCAAAAAAATGCACAGTTGTATATATTAAACTCCAAAGTATGCATGTTAATATATTTCACCATCACATATGTTCCTAAAATACATTTTGCATGTGTGCCTTATTTTACTTATATTCAATGCTGCCTACAAAGAGGTTAAAATGATTCTTTTTTTTTTTTCCTCCTCACAACAACCCAGTGAGATAGCCCAAGTGAAGAGCTGGTGATGGGTCCAGGTGAATTTCATGGTTAGATGGAACATAATTATTACTGAAGACTGCTCAGAGCTAAAGATAGTCTTACTTTGCAAACCATGATACTTTCAGAAATGATCTGAAAATATGCTTAAAATAGGTATAATAAAATGGGATAAAATCACTATTCTAATTTATGCAATAAAAACCCTAAGGTACCAGGAAGATTTTATTTAGCAAAAGAGATGAAAACTTTCATGAACTTATATTATATTTACATCAAAGACTTAATATGAGTTTTACTATTAAGAAAGTACATGTATGCTTTACCATGGAATTAGTACTCATTTCCAAAACTGAGGTAATCCAATTAAGTTGATTGGTGGTAAGAGAAAAGGAACCACTGTTTTGCAAAACATGTAATTAACTCAGAGAGTTCATGATCACATGTTAGTTGTAGAGAGGGCCACCAGCCTAGATGTCGATGAAAGGATGAGTTAGACACAACAATTAAGCATCATGATTACTAGTGGGGATAGAAATCTAGCAACCATAAATGTCTTATTTTCCCATCCTTAAGATGGTTCCATTTTCACATTAATTCACAAATTTTAAGAAGCCCCATGAAAATTCATTCATCAGTTGGTATACAGTTTCTCATTCCTACATTTTTGCGTCCACCTTCCATTGTACACATACTGTATCTTGCAAGCGATTTCTGTAGTACCTGGTGTTCCGCAACATAAGCACAGGGACGTGAGGTGCTTCCTCCTGTACTAACTAGTGCAATATTCTTGGGCCTCTGAAGCATTTGGTTGGTGTTTTTCCAGCTGCAGCATTTGCATGTGTTCTACCACTGACTTGCTTTTTAAATGCAGATAATAATGTTAATAACAGTAGCCAGTGGCCATGTTTGGAAACAATTCTTGTTCATGTAGATGCATCTGGAGAAATTGCAAGACCAGGGCAAGGAGACATGTAGCCACTCTGAATCATGTCTGCATAAAATCCTAGTCTTCTAATGGATTTGGAATGCCTTGCTTCTGTATTGCAAATCAACAGTGCATTGCATAAATGTGATACACTCCCCACATCAAGCATCCAATATTACAAGAAGAAGGAAAGCCAATGTGGGCTTTAACATGTTCTTTTTAGTAGGGATATGCAAATCAGTCTCACAAGGTTCCCCCTTATTTATTTTTTGCCAACTAAAAATGGGAAAAAGCTGGAAGAACTTCAATCACTCTGCATCCTACCCCAACTGTGCCTCCTATCACAAAATGTCATTCTGCTTCCAGGGCTGTTTTTTTTTTTTAAAAAAAAACTGGTCCTGTAATGTATGTTTTTTTTAAAAAAATTGTCCTTAACATAGATCTTTCTCCTTCTCAGATGTTTCTCTCTGCTACTACTATGTAGTTTTAGATGCTTCTTTTGCAAATATGCATGTTGTGGCTGTGTGGAAGATTTCGACTGGGGAAAACACTTTCATGGCTGCGCTTTCATGCAGTCAAAAACTCCATTTTGATGGTTGGTACCATCTGGATCCCATGGAAGTGTTGTCCAAATTCCTTGACATCCCTTGCCTCTCCGGTCCCCCTCCCATCCTGATTTAGAGCAGCTGGCCACTAAACAATGACACACACAAGTTGACATCCATAAATCAGTATTTGTCGACCCATTTCCAAGGAAGTGTCTCTGAGTTTGTGTTAGAAAAGGTTTTACAAGGAAAGAAGGAATGGAGAAAAACTCCACCCTCATGGAGTAAGCAGTTCGTGCTGGTGGTTAAAATATATACTTTTTGGATTCTAAATGTCTAACTTTCCAAGGAGTACCCAGCTGAAAACCTCAGGGAATTTTATATAGTGCATGTTGTCAGTATTTTAATCATCCCCAGCTGTCAAAGTGCTTGTAACCCGCCACTTCTATTTAAAATGTGTCTTCTAGGCATAAAATAATTAAAGGTACAGGACCATAAGGTAGGTTTAGAGTCACTGCAATGTGACAAAAGCTTACATATGAAAGGCATTATTCCTGGAAGTTTTAAATATAAATTTTGTTTTGTCAGAAGGCTGCAGGGCACACATTTTCTATACTGTCAGGCTTGATAGTAACAATATTTATATTTCAAATAAAAAGATTAAATTGCAATCTGATGTGTTTCTGGTTTTTCATATGGATTGAACCAGTGTATCATAGTGTTTCACATCTGGGTATCACCCAAACTTTCTTATTTCCCCCCCTTTTCTTCCCCCTCCCTGTCTGCTGACAGTTTCTGCTTTTTCTTATAGTATTAAGTCTTGCACTGTCAGTCTCTGAATTGAAGTAATGAGGCTAAGCTATATAATGGTGGGTGGGTGGGGGAGCTGTATGTTTTAGTTTATTTTGTTTCATCCAGTTTCCTGTGTCCTGTTGGAAAATTCCCACCTCCTAAATCATGGCAAGCAAGCATCTCAAAACAGTGTTTAATTCCTTTTAATATGTATTCTCTTTCTCCTCATTTTCTCTTTTAAGAGTTTGCAAATTTATATGGGACCTCCTATGGAAGACTTCAAATTTAAACACTCTCATTGACATCACATCAAAGTATTTTTCAGTGGGCTCAAATCTCCACAGATGCAAGGTTTTGGCTGCAAAATCTGGTGAGCACTTTCAGTCCATAGTATTATATGGACAGATTGGGATTTAGAGATAGATCTAGATTTATATGGATTATTTTTAAAAACAGAAAAATAGGTATGAAGTAGCCAGAATTAATCACAGTGTAACGAACTGCCACTTGTTGATCTTAAAACCAGTAACTCTCCTTGCAACCAATATTGATTCAAAAGAAAGTTCATTTATTAAGAATAAGTGTACAGATCCAAAGCATTGCTGAGACTGAATAAAAGCGCGCCAAAAACTGCTTTTCTTTCTTTTCCCCCCCTTTCTTCGCCCTTAGTTCTTGTCTTCTGATTCCCTTGCTGGCATGGCCTTGAACATTCCAGGGCTTGTGATAAGAAACCATCTGCATCAAACGGTCTCTCCTTCCTACTCCCCCTCCCCTTTTCCAATGGCAGAACCGCAGCATGTAGAAAAAATCATTTTTTTTAAACTAGCCATATAATAATCTACTATAAAATCTTGCGAGGATTCTGACATACTGCCCCTCCACAGAAAAGGATGTCAGTCAGATGATTCCTCTTCTTCACTCTAAAAGGAAAAGCAAAGATACACATAATACAATAACCAATCTAATTGTTAAGGCTTTGTAGGATAAGCATCATAAAATTTTTTAACTAAACGCGGGGCCTTTACATGTTTCTTGTCAACCCATTCAGCCATTGACTTGGGAAAATGTTTCCACTGAATTAAAAATTGAACCCCCCCCCTATGCTTTCTGCTGTCCAGTATTTCTTTAACTTCAAAATGTTGTTCTCCTTCAACCATCAATGGTTTAGGAGGTACTGGAGAGGGATGCCACTGAGAAGACTCCTTATATGGTTTAAGCAGGTCGCAGTGGAATACTGGATGGATTTTTTTAAAGGTGGCAGGCATCTGTAATCGTAGTGAAACTGGATTAATTACTTTATCGATGACAAAAGGCCCTATGAATCTTGGAGCGAGCTTTCTGGAAGGTTGTAATGATTTAAGATGTTTAGTAGATAAAAGAACCTTATCTCCTACTTTCCAGTCTTTTTCTGGTGTTCTCTTAGCATCTGCAAATTTCTTGTATGTAGCTCTGGCCTCCTGCAACGAGGCAGCAATCTGAGGCCACACTTGTGTCATCTGCTGGATCCACTCATCAACCGAAGCGACTTGAGTGGTCTGCTTAGGCAGTTCTGGGATGGGTACAAAGTCTTGTCCTGTAGCTATTTTAAAAGGGGTGAGACCAGTGCTTTGGTGCACTGCATTATTATAAGCTACTTCAGCGAATGGTAACAGTTCATCCCAATTGTCTTGTTGGTAGTTAATGAAACATCTCAAATATTGTTCCAATACTGAGTTCAGACGTTCACATGATCCCGCTGTCTGGGGGTGGTAACCCGAACTCAAGCCTTGCGATGCCCCCAGTAGTTTTAGGAACGCTCTCCAGAATTTGGCAGTAAACTGGACCCCGCGATCCGAAATTATCCGTTCTGGGACCCCATGAGCTCGGTAGACATGTTGTATGAATAATTTAGCCAATTTGGGTGCTGATGGAATGGCTTGGCATGCCACAAAATGTGCTTGTTTGGAAAAAAGGTCTGTAACTACCCAAATAACAGTCTTTTTGTTGCTTTCAGGCAGGTCTACAATAAAATCCATGCTTATTTGCTTCCAAGGAGCTACAGGGTTTGCTACTGTCTGTAGAAGCCCCATTGGTTTGCCCCCTCTCTTTTTGGCCATAGCACACGTGGGGCATGTGGCTACATATTCCCCTACATCTTTTCTCATTGTTGGCCACCAAAATTGACGTCTGATCAGATGTAATGTTTTCACAAAACCAAAGTGCCCAGCTGTTTTGCTGTCGTGACTTCTTTGCAAAACCCACTTTCTAGCATCTGCAGGGACATATAGCTTGTCTTGCCACCACCATGCCCCTTGTTTGTTTACTAGCAACTGGCTGTTGCTTTTGAACCACTCATCCTGAGCAATCTGGGCATTTAATTTTACCAATAACTCTCCTTCTGGTTGTCCTTCACCCTTTTTTTTCTGAGCTCTAGTGACCACTCTTAGGGCTGCTTGGGTACATGGAATTACTGGAGCGACTACTTCCTCCCGTTTGCTATTGTGTTGAGGCAACCGAGACAGAGCATCTGCCAGAAAATTTTTTCCCCCAGGAATATACTTCAGGGAGAAGTTAAATCGATGAAAATATTGTGCCCATCTCATTTGCTTTGGTGACAGTTTCCTCGGTGCAGTCAAAGCCTCTAGATTCTTGTGATCAGTCCAAATTTCAAATGGATGGGGTGACCCCTCTAACAAATGCCTCCAACAAACTAATGCCCAGCGTACTGCGAACGCTTCCTTTTCCCACACCAACCAGCGTCTCTCAGTCTCTGAAAATTTCCGGGATATGTATGCACAAGGAAACAGTTCCCCCCCTGCCCCCTTCTGCAACAACACAGCTCCCACTGCTACATCCGAAGCATCTGCCTGTATGACGAATGGCTGTTCTGGATCAGGGTGTTTTAAGATTGGTTCAGCCGTAAACAGACGCTTTAAACTTTGAAACACCTCCTGGCACTCCTTAGTCCAGGCTAAGGGGGCTCCGGGTTTTGATGCCTTCGCCTTGTCCTTGCCCTTGGTTTTCAACAAATCGGTAAGTGGGAGTGCTACTTGGGCAAAGTTGGGTATAAACTGCCGATAGAAGTTAGCAAAGCCCAGGAAACTTTGAAGCTGACGCCTGGTTTTGGGAGCCTCCCAACCTGTAACGTCCCTCACCTTTGCTGGGTCCATTTCAATTCCCTGATGCGAAATTCTATATCCTAAATAGTCAATTTGCTGTTTATGAAATTCACATTTGGAGAGCTTGGCATACAACTGAGCTTCCAGTAGCTTTTTTAGCACCTTCCTGACTAATTGCACATGTTGCTCCATGGTTTCAGTGTAAATCAGGATATCGTCCAGATAAACCAACACCCCCTGGTATAAATACTCTTGTAACACCTCATTTATAAGTTGCATGAATACCCCCGCCGCTCCTTTTAATCCGAACGGCATTATTTCATAACGGAAGCACCCCAGAGGCGTGTTAAAGGCGGACTTCCATTGGTCTCCTTCACGTATTCGCACCCTGAAGTACGCCTCCCTTAAATCCAGCTTGGTGAAAATTTTCCCTTTGGATAAATGTGCCAACAGGTCTTTCATTAAGGGGAGTGGGTACCTGTTGTCAGCAGAAATGGCATTTAGCCCTCTATAATCCGTGCACAAACGTAGGGAGCCATCCTTCTTTTCCCTAAATAGCACCGGTGCAGCAATTTGAGAATGCGTAGGTACAATAAAGCCCCTCTTTAGATTCTTGTCAATGAACTCCCGCAATGCTTCCAACTCTTTGGGTGTCATTGGATACATTTTCTTCCTTGGAAATTTAGCCCCCGGCTCAATCTCTATGGCACAGTCACTGGCACGATGGGGGGGTAGCTGATCTGACTCCCTTTCGCTAAACACCTCCTGCAGGTCGCGGTATTCCTTGGGAATCTGGATTGCAGCTTCCACTGCCTTTTCCCCACTCACAGCACCCATCTCTTCATCTGACAACGTTTCGGTAATTCCTTCAACTTCCACTCCCCCCTCCTTCGGGAAACGCAAGATCTTCTCCTCCCAGTTCACTTCTGGGTTTTTCCTTTTTAACCAGTTCATGCCCAGAAGCACTGGGTTGCATGCCATGGGAGTCACTAGGAATTTAATAGTCTCTCTATGGTCCCCCATAGTTAGTTCAAGCTCTTCTGTACGATACTCCACCGGCCCTCCCCCCGCTGGCGATCCGTCCAGCTGGGTAAAAACCACAGGGGTTTTGAGTCTCTTTAAGCGCAGTCCCAAACCCCGGGCAAGGGCGGGGTTAATCAGATTTCGGGAGCAGCCAGAGTCTATCAGCGCCCGTATCTCTGCCCTCCGATTAGTCCTCACCACCCTTAGTTCCACCCAAATTTTAATGGGACTCACCCCCATCTCTTCGCTCTCCGAGTCCTCCCGTGAGCTGCTTTCTTTCTCTGGAAGAGCAGCCGCCTGTCGGAGAGAGAGCGGAGCTGACAACTTCCGGGTTTTGCCACCGCCGCGTGCTGCCGCTCTAGCTCCCGTCTCGCTGCCTGCTGCCGCTGATTCCTTCCTGCCGGGCTTTGAAGACTTCGGCCCCTTCCGTTCCGTCTTCTTGCCTTCCTGCTCCGTCTTCGCTTTAGGGCACGCAGCGGCAAAATGCCCCGGCTCCCCGCAGTTGAAACAGACGCGCCGGCCCCCGCTACTCTTCGGAGCGCTGGTCTTCGCTTTGGGCGCCGCCTTCTTTGCACCGGGTAAGGGCGGAAGTCGGGTTCTTGCTTCAATGGTACGCCATTGCTCCTCCACTTCGCCGGCCATAGCGACCCATTCATTAAAGGTTTTCGGGAAACCCCGGCACAGCACACGCTGCAGCAATTCGGGTTGCAAGCCTCTCTGGAAAAACTCAATCAGCAGCTCCTCCGGCACGTGAGGCAGCCTTTGAGCCAAGCCCCGAAATTCATAGGCGTACTCTGATACCGACTTGGACCCCTGCTTCAGCCTTTCCAGGTCGCGTCGTGCTTTGAGCGCCACACACGGGTCTTCAAAGCGCGCGCAGAGAGCCGCCATGAAATCCTCCAATTTTCTTAAAGCCCGGTCCTTCGCCCTATGCAGGCCAACCACCCATTCCGCAGCCATACCTTCAAAAAAACTGGACACATAGGAAACCTTCTCCTCCTCGCTGCGGAACAGACCCCCGTAGCCCTCCATGTAGATCCGGACCTGGGTGATAAAGCAAGCCAGCTGCTCAGCATCTCCCCCGAATTTCATGGAGATGCCCCGCTGCTGCATCGGGCTCTTCTTGGCTCTGCTAGGTGTGATATCCTCCTCCTCCTCGCTGGAAGTCTCATCTTCGGCTGACAGCTCTGCCACCTCCGTGCCTCCTGGTGTGGCGGCCGCTTCTCGTGCGGGAGGTGTAGATCCCCTTCCAAGCAGTTGGTCCATGGCTGCCTTTATAGCTCGCATATCATCGGATATGGACCCCATCTGCCCTTCCAACTTCCCCAAGCGATCTTTCAACGAAGGAGCCCGTCCTTTCGTCCCCGTTGCTTTCATCCCCGTCCGGTCTGGGCGTGATGATTGCACCGGCTCCCCCTGGGTTATCACCTTTACTTCCAATGGAGGAGGGACTTTTCTTTCTTCTTCTTCCTCAATAACATCATCAGCCATCCCGTTGCTCGGTTGGTCCCGGTTAACGTGAGGCTTGTGACTCCCCTCAGGGTAATGTCCCTGGTAGAAGTCTGTACAGGGAGTCTCAGCAAAATGTAACGAACTGCCACTTGTTGATCTTAAAACCAGTAACTCTCCTTGCAACCAATATTGATTCAAAAGAAAGTTCATTTATTAAGAATAAGTGTACAGATCCAAAGCATTGCTGAGACTGAATAAAAGCGCGCCAAAAACTGCTTTTCTTTCTTTTCCCCCCCTTTCTTCGCCCTTAGTTCTTGTCTTCTGATTCCCTTGCTGGCATGGCCTTGAACATTCCAGGGCTTGTGATAAGAAACCATCTGCATCAAACGGTCTCTCCTTCCTACTCCCCCTCCCCTTTTCCAATGGCAGAACCGCAGCATGTAGAAAAAATCATTTTTTTTAAACTAGCCATATAATAATCTACTATAAAATCTTGCGAGGATTCTGACACACAGCAATCCTGGTTCTTCAGGCTGGATTCATACTTTGCCCTAAGCTATGATGTGTTTCCATCATAATTTATTGAAGATGCTATGGAGGACTATTTAGCACATCATGGCATGCCATAAATCACAGCTCTTAATTCGCAATGGCTGAATTTGCACATTAGGGTAAACTAGAACCCAACTGGAGAGATTATGGTTTAATGCAATGTATTCTCTTCAGTGTCATCGTGGGGCAGTCAGGGTTGTGCGTAACAGTCTTTTTGAAGAGAAAAGACTGCACTGTGCCATGACAGAATGTGTGTATTGTCTGCAGAAAATCCAAAGTATGATTTCAGGTGGTACATATACAGACATATACCATGTTCTCCAAGGAACTGTCTTCAGAAGGATTTTAAAAAATGAACTAATACAGATATCATGGAAGGATGGAAAGTACTGTATACTCAAGAAATAACTGAACCTACAGCTCTGGTGGGAGGGGGATCATCTTCCAATTTCAAATGTGTCAGAAACAATGTGCTTAGTGCAAGATTATTCACAGATTTCACTAAACTATATTGAGACAAAGAAAACAATGGACATCTTTGGGAAGGATCCTAAACCATATTCAGTGCTCTCTCAGGAATGCAGAACTGCTGGTGGGTGCTATATTGATGGATGTAATGGGAAGTAAGTCATGATCAAAACAGAAATTGGAACATTCAGAGTAGGAAATGGCTTTATGTCTAGATTGACTGTGCTAACATTTTGCATCAGTCTTTGCATCTTGACATTATAGTGCAGTATTATTTATTCTTCAGGACACCATTTTATCTGAACACAACAGTTGGGTTTTGTTAACAGTTCGATGAGTTGGGTAAACCTAACTAGGTCTTACATCTACTTTCTGTAGAAATAAATCCAAGTCTTATTGACGACTCCTCCTCCTTCCTCCTTGTGCGTGGCCACAAGGACGAGATCAAAAGAATTTGTTTTTATTTTCAGTTCACTGAACAAATGAAGTCTGATGTCCTAATTTGTACAGTATACTAAACTTTAATTTGCACAACTAAAATTGATTAAATAAGCCTCAATTGGCTATGTTCCAAGAACATGTCATAAATAAAGAGACCACATTACAGCTTAGTTGGCTATATGGACCTGTCATTGAACCAGTATAAACTTATTCTTAGCTGGTTGCATGATCCCTATTGTTCAAAGTAGGCTGGACAGTGTTTAATTCAAACAAGGGTTTATATGAACAAACCAGGATCAAACTGATTTTTGAAGCTTGGGCAAAAGAATAATGTCTGTTTATTTGGAAATTAAAATGGAAGCTTCTGAGATCCTTTTTACTTTTTCTCAATAATTTTATTAAGGTTTTAAAAAGAATAATAAAAGATAATACAAAGTAAAAGAAAAAAGAAAAGAAAAAAATAATGCAAAAAGTCCCCCCATTTAAGAAAGCAACTTTCCACTCTCATCACGGCAAATAATAAACAATTTCATAATTTCACCCCTCTTAATTAAGAAGTATAAAACTCTCCATCCCATCTCTTAGTAATAAGCAAATCAAATAAGCAACATCTTCTCCTTACCCAATTCTCAGCAAAAAGTCCAGAGCTCTAAAATATGAAAATTAATTAACAAATATAAAACTCAACTTTCCATGTCTTGACTCTTAACTGTAAGCAAAAGCCCATTTAAAAGGCAGAAAAGAGTATAAGCAAACCAAACCTAAAGTTTCACCTAACAAAAAGATATCATTTCTCCTTTAAAGAAAAAGAACATCCCCAATAGACAGCCGTTCCAAATGCTAACCATTCCAAAGGTAAGCACCCCAAATAAGAACCCATCCCATTCAAATCAATATTCCATATCTGAACTCTAAGCTTTTCAGAAATATAAGTTCAGCATCCTAATTAAAAAAAAACAAACAAAAATATAACCTAAAAAGGGCTAATTTCTCCTAAAAAAAATTCACACAATTAGATACTAAGCATTTAGATACTAAACAATTAGGATACAGAAAATAGCTATAAAGTACAGAATTTAAACACCAAATCAGCAAATCCAGTATACCACATTTTTCCAGTCAAAATATTAGTACACCCAGAGTCACAACATGCCCCATTTTAACCCTGGTCAAATAAGCAAGTTTTATATTCCTTTTTTTTTTTGTACAGAACTAACTTTCTCTGTCATCCATTCCAATAGTTGTTGATCCTTTTTATGAATTTCTTCCATTCCTTAAGCAGTCTCTTGTAAATCCAGTGAAAAAGAATTGTTCCCGTTACTTTCTGGGATTATCTTTTTTATTTCCTTCTTAATGTTTAAAACCTCATACAGTTTTCTCTTTACATCTGATGGCAGAATCTTATCCAAAGTTTCATTCATGCTATTCTCAAATGGAATTTGTTGTATATCTTGTTCTATAACATCTTGTTCTGAAGACAGACTGTTCCCAAAAAGACACAGCATAGCTCCCTCAGTGCAGTCTTTGGTGGAGTTCCTTGAAGATATCTCTAAATGTCATGATAATTTATTTCCCACAAATGTACATTTATTCTTTAAAAATAATTTCAGTCTTAATATTCAAAGTTCAACCAATGTTTTCTGAGCCCTTAATCTTTTTAAAACTTTCTGTAGTGAAAACCTGATCTCCTTACAAGCAAATTGGAAGAAAAGAAATGTGGGTTCCTAAATGCATGCCTTAACATCACTTCAGTGAAAAACCATCACCTATTTTAGTTTTTATATCAGAGGTGCACCAATTTTGACCTTTCTCATTTGACCTTTGAGTATCATCACTAAGTTCTACTTCTTAAGTGGGTGAGCAAGGACAAAGAAGCAGCAGGTCCAAGACAAAAATTTAATTGGAATAAAAATAATTGAACTTAAATCAGTTAAAGACAGTTAGTGTGACTACGTTGCCTGCATTTAAGCATCCCACCTTTTGTTATGTTAAGAATTATATTCTATAACAATTTGATGGTGTTCGGGAATCTCCAGAAACCATATCCAAGTCTTTCAGAGGCCACAATCATCTTTGAAATTACAGATTGTACAACACCATTCTACATGCCAAATCCAGCTTTGAAAATTACTGACCAGAACTTAGGGATGCAAAAGAAATTCAGCACATATTTCTGAGGTCATGAAGTGTTGTAATCTGCCATACCAGACTTGATTACAGCATGTTCAGGCACCCAGGAGCAGATCTGACTAGTCTTGTGTTATTCTCCAGTAAAATATTTGCATTGGAAAGTAGTCCAAGAAGGTACCAGTAGATGATGGTATTTGTTTGGACTTATTTCCTGCCCACATCATTTGTTCAGCCCCACTTCCTCCTTTGAATAAGACCAAAGAGATGTTTTTAACTTTGGGTGCTTCCTTTATTGTCTGAGTGGGTTCCACATTTATGCACGTTCCTTCAGAGGGAGCACATCTTTTCCCACGCTCTGTGATTGACAGTTAAATCACATGCAGATCGGAATATAATATATTTCTCTAATGATGCAATAGGTATTTGAATAATACCATTAAGAATGACATTGTAGGGTGGAGGAATGAAGGATGCCCTCATCAGAACAGTAAATAGCTAAATTGAATTCAGATGGTTCAATCAAATTAAATGCAAATTTTACAGATCCACCACAAGGTTTTAACATACCAACATTAGTGACCATTAGGTGGCATGATGGCCTCCAGATAAACTTCTCATGGAGATAGCAGAACTGCATCTACTAATACTAGTGTAATATTTCAGATTTGTACAAGAGTGAGTTCCCATGAATAAATATTTCTCTATTAAAAAAAAATACACCACCTGCACATAGAAAACAAAACATGTCAGGAAGGGGACCGGTATAGAAATTTTCCCCTTATCTGGTATATCAAGAAGAAATGTCCTTGTTATTATTTGCAAATGAAGAATAGTTAATCATGACAATTCCAAGTGTACCCTCTGAAGTAGTGTAAAGATTTGTCATTTAGGAATTTATTTCTCTGGTCCCTGCCAGGTTTACATGACACTAATAGTGAATCTATAAGTCCAATTTCCACATCAATCCTTCACTTGAATGTATACACATACATGCACACACACACATGCACACACAGAATTTCAGCCCACATTTTAGTACATGATTTGAATGCATTTTCTCACAAAAGGTGTGTGTATGTGTAACTTTTAAATGCTGTAAGAAACAGACTCTATTGTAGGCATGTGGGTGTATTTTTGAGCTTAGAACTTAGCCCCCAAATTCAGAGAAATGTAATATCTGAAGGATTTCTGCTATATGATCCATACATTAGCCCAGGAACTAGGAAGAGATCAGTTCAGAAGAAAAAGTAGCCTCATTAGTTAGCACCAAAGGAAAAAAAAATTAAACCAGCATTTGACACTCTGGTGAACTCCAGAAGAATCACATCTTATTATTTATCATGTTCTTCCAAAAGGGTTTGTTCTTATTTATCATCCATCATGATTTTGACATTTCACTTTAGCCAGGCTGGATGCATTGCCCTCAGCAGCCTTTTTTGGACGTTTTAAGGGTACTTCTATGTCTCTCCGGTTATGTCCATGTGGTGATGACTCAATAGAAACTCTAAGCCATATGCTACTATGTTGCTCCCTCTATAACAGTGTTTCTCAAACGTGGCAACTTTAAGACATGTGGATCTCAACTCTCAGAATTCCTCAGCCAGTTGGCTGGGGAATTCTGGAAGTTGAGGTCCACATGTCTTAAAGTTGCCAAGTTTAAGAAATGCTGCTCTATAAGGACTCTACAGAGATCTTCATTTATGCAATCTTGAAGAAATTCCCAGGCAGGGAGTCTGATTTCTACTTCCTGTTACTTCCTTTGGACAAGGACTCAAAAATATCCTTCCAAGTTGCCCAGTTTTGTGCCGCTGTCTGTACAATATGTCACAGCATTAACTAAGTTTGGATACTTATCTATCACTTTTTATAATGTTATTTTTATTTTATTTTATTATGCATGTTCTAGCTTTAGATTTTATTGTACTCATCATTTTTCTGATATATATATATATATATATATATATATATATATATATATACACACACACACACACACATATATATATACATACAGAATATATATATTATATGTATGCATGTATGTAACAGTTCTATGGAATATTCTACTGTATCTGGCTTAGGGCCATAATAATCTGATTTGATTTGATTTGATCTCAAGGGTGTCTGCAGTTGGGTGCTAAAATCTGCAAAGTGGCAAGTTTGGTGTCATGATCAAAGCCTCACCTCTTTTCTATGCTTGTGCGACATCATTGCAAGTACAAAGGGACAGTGCTTCCGTTGTGAAGTGGTGGGCTCCATATTGAAGATTTGGATCACCCCTCCAGATGCTGCTGATTGCTACAGGTTTCTGAGAATTATTAGCTAGTGTGGCTTTTGGCAAGGCTTTCAGGGTGTTGCTGTCTCATCACATCTGGAGGATGCAGAGTCGATGCCGGCTGAACTAGGCCATTGCCTTCTATTTTTGTCATGATTCCTGCTGTATTTGAATAGACAGAGAAAGCTTGGCCAATGTCTATGCTGGCTTTAAGGCTGTGAGGAACACCTGGCTTGTTAACCAAATAGCACCTGCACAAAATTATATCTGCTCTGAAAGTTGTTTTGCAAACTTGGTTAATTAACAAGAGGCAATCTAATCAGAGAAAAGTGTAAAGAAGGTGACACATTTAGAATATTCTTTGCCACATAAACATACTGCTTTAGCAGTCACTTGGAATTATTTATTTAAAAGGCTGATCCCCTCTCCCCTGGCCTTCCCTCCATTTTTTGGGGTACACCTTAAAAACAACAACAACAACAAAAGAGTAAGTTTCATAATCAAAGTTGACAGTCTTGTCAACCAAGTGATGTTTGGGGGAGGGGGTTCCAGAGATACATTTCACCAAATAGCATCTTCTTCACCATTCCGTCAGAGTGTTACATAGACATGAGGAGATTCAGTTTCTTTCCAATATATAACTTCATTTTCCAGTTGATAATCCCTTCAATTGCTCCTTTGGCTCCTGGGAATAGAAAGTAAAGCATTGCCAGCAGATCCTTGAAAATTCAATACGAATGAAACATTTCATAAGATTATTCTTCACATCATATGACCATAAGAAGAGTCCTGATGGTTTAGCTTAATGGTCCATGTAGCCCAGGGCCCTGTTTCCCAAAGTGGAGAATTAAATGCCTTTGAGAAGTTTTAACCATGAATGTAATTTTTTTTCCTCACAGTTTTGGAATCTTTTGTATTGTATTATAGTCAATGGCTCTACTTTCAAATGTGTGCACGGCCCAGTGTGCTAAACGACAGCCTGGAAAAGGGCTTGCAATGTATAATGGTCAGCAAAGAGCATATGGCTGTGAAAGGGAGAATGAGGCTTTTGGGTTCAGAGAGATGAAAAGAATTAGGCTGAGTTTTCATAATACACTATGCACAATTTGCTGAATTTGCTAGCTTCATGCAATAAAAATTAACCATAAATCAACTAGTGTGCATAACACAGTGACCTCCAAATTACCCAACCACAGTTTAGTCTAACATGTTGCCTGAAAGGTTCAGGAATATTCAGATTTCTGACAAAAGTCCTCTTCAGGTGTTCACATGAATAGGTGAAGTCATGAAAATGTGGAGACAGTAGGTCCTGCGTGCCACTCTGCTTCTACAGTCTTCAGCCTCTATGCATTTAAAATGTAATCACATATTTTACAATGATCACCTGATTTTACTAACCATATAGCATTGCATGGTCAGATAGATGTTAAAAATAAGGTAGGAGACTTCACCTACTACTTTAAAGCTTTCTTTTGAAAGGAAAGGAACAGCTACCCATCAAAGAAGAGAAAGAACTTTTTTTACCCAAAATTCTGTATAAGGTTCAACATCCTACCTTACTTTGTTCATTCGATTTCAATTTGGCTTTGGTCCCTCAGCAAACAGATCAGAAGAACAAATATTCAGGATAATACCATGGATAGAGTACTACTGTACTCTTTGGTCTAAAGTTAGCACCTATGCCTTTCATAAGGTGCAACTTAACAATGCACAGCCAAACCCTGTGTCCTTTTACTCTGAAATAAGTATTTAATTGGCTTCCTTCTTGTATAGATCACCTTGTATCCTTAACATATTGTTAGGAGACTCTGTAATTAAAATGGTTTTACCAAAATATCCACTTCTGTAAACGACTGAAATTCGTTGCTCACACTGTGGTTAAGGTTTCTTTGCAACAATGTTTGACAATTACTGGTATTCCAGAACCTATCTTCTTATTTTTCTAAAATAACCATCGTCTAAAAAGACTTCATTTGAAAGTTTTTAAAAATTATACTCTAAACAAGAAAAAAGGGGGTTGGAATATCCAAGCCTTGTAATGAGAGAGTGAAGTTAGCTTGAATGCAGTGTAAGAGGAAAAGATAATTTATTTTCATCTTACTATGGGTAAAATAAAAATAAAAACAAAATCAAACACCATCTATTATACATTTTGACTTAATACTAGTATATTCATGAGGAGTTTGAATATTCATAGGATGGTATAACTCTGAACATATGTGCTGAAAATGTTGATCATGCACCATATTGTATTATTTTAATTAACACACATATGATTTCATACTATTTGCCCTTAGGGATGATGTATGGTTATGAGAAAGGGCAGTTGTGGCTCTGATGGTGTAATAGATTGTGGGAATGACAGAAGTGCCGCAGACTAGACAATGGTCAGACGAATGGCAGCTGAGCCTGCAGAATCAATGGGGGTGTGGTAAACATCTCAGAAGGGACCCTCTGAGATTTGCAAGATTAATGTCAGGCTTGTGAGGTAGTCTAGACAAGAAGTACACCTAGAAGTACTAGCTCTAACTTTATTGTAATAATTTAGCAAGTCTGAAAATGCATCTCCCCCCCCTCACCTTTACTCTCCAAGAAACTAGGGAGAGTCCCTTCTGAGATGTTTGCCACACTCCCATTCCTTCTGTGGGCTAAGCTGCCTGTTATCTGACTGTTCCTCTGGCTGCAGCTCTTCCCCCTGTCTCCCAAGGCCATTCCCACATACCATTACAAACCCAGTCAGATCCATTTGTTGAATCCCACACTATCATTCATGATGACCAACAGATAAGGTCAAAACAGATTCAAGATTCAGTCTGTCTTGAGTAGTGCCAGTTGAACTCTTCTATTCCTGCCCCCAACAAAACTTCATATTCAGTTTAATTTATTTCAAAGGAGACAAAAGTTTAGAGATATTTGCATGCATTAAGTATTGGAAGTCTTGCATTTATTTAGTTAAAAAAGAGGTGAAGGGGTTGGGTGTAGATGTCCTGTCTTTCAGTGTGCAATTTTCTCTCTAGCAGTCTGCAGGCTGCCTCGTTTCCCATGTTTCCATTAATCCCCATGGGAAGGCATTAGGAGAAAACTCCTCCCATGAATAGTGATTGGTTGGAGAAAGGTGCCCTAGATCATAAAATGAGCTTCTTACTACATATATTTCTCAAGATCAAATGCATAATTTTATATAAAGATGTCATGTGAAGTGAGTTCCCAAGACTGTAACAGGGAACATTTGTCTAGGACAAGGTTGAGCATGTACATGTTACAACTGTGACACTTATGCCATTGCCTCTCCCAGTCCACAAAATTCCAACAAGTGCAGCCTTTAGGCAGTGAGATGTTAGGGTTACAGTGGTTGTTTGGCTTCACCACTATAGAGCAAAGAAGCAATTTAATTGATTTCAATGAAGCATTTGGCTTTGAAGATCAACCACCAATTCCATTAACCAGAAGAAACTTCAGTGTTCTACAGTGACTTGCGTAGATCCTGACATTCAGTCCATGTGTTGAGCATGCACTGTGCATAAACAGAAGCCTCTTTCAGCTTTTGGAATCAATGTCAGAAGTGAAAAGGGAAGCAACATAACCATGTCCTTTGATTCAATTGAGTCGACATTGAATCCGGTCCTGTAAAATATGTACATCTCCATTCTAGCAAGTAAAGATTTTGACATTATTGTACTGATTCCTTCCCTCTAGCCTAGTCTCTCTTCTCTAAATAGTGCCTAAAAATGTGGATGTGGTCTCTGTCGCCCTTTTAACGGTTACTACTGAATCATAACTTTTAATGAAACAGAAGCTGGAAATCATTAAATACTTGGGAAGTAGCCATGTGCCCAATATGTAGTTTATTTAATTCTAATTACATTTTAATTAAATCAGAAGTCCCTATTTCCATCACTACTATTTTCTCCTGTACCAATTCACTTTTTGGAATGTATTACCCCCCCTAACCCTCCAGAAGTCCTCAACCTGTGTAGGTTAAATTTGGGACTTCACTGCTTAGTGTTCCAGTTTATTCTGGGGAATGATCCTGGACTAATTGCTCCAACTTGGTCTATTCTATCTGGCAGGATTATGATGATGACAGAAGTACCCCTTGGAATGATCCTCTTCAGAACTGTGGGAAAACGCTCTCATCTGCTTGATGAAACAGTGGGGGAAACTAAAGAAATACCAACATTCTCATGGAGATCATTTGAATAGCAGACAGCATGTCTTTCTACCTATGAATCAGTCCCTCAACCAGGTCTGTTTCCACGATCTTGAAACGTGATGGCTGAGTTTCCTTATAACTGTCTGGTATCTCTCACTTATGAGCTCCCTTCAAGTTCAGAAGCATACAGCAGACTATAATTGGTTTTCATTGTACAAAGTGGTGCTTGTCTGTCCTGAGGGTTGAGGTTTTAATTTCCTAGCAGCATAGTAACTGATCTGGCGGATCCTGTTTTAGCAGAGGGAGCAAGATCAGATTAAAGTTTGAATCCTTTCTATCTCAGCAACTCTATGATTTTTATATACGTAAATGTAATTAATCTAGACTCAGATAAACCAAGACTTTCATAAGACAGGGATTCCAGTAAGAGGTCTCTAAGTACCTGGGAAACGACTTGTTACCCACAGTCAGCAGTGGTATACATCCACAAAAGGAGCAAGCACAAAAAATGAAAAATAAAAATGCACCGGCATATTTTAAATGCAATTAATAAGAAAAGGAAAAATCCATGACCACATAACATGCCTCATTGTTTTGTTTCAAAATACTATCCAGAATGATCTATTTGTTAGGCATGGTTCCTAATCAATCACAGTATATTTCAGCTAAGTTTGTTTACATAATTTGTACCGAACACTAGAATTTGCCTGCAAATCACAGTCAGTTCTGGTTATTTAGGATGGACAGGACTGGGAAGAGAGGCGGAAGATAAGGAAGAGACTATATGACTCCCAGCATCCTCAATTGTGCAGTAATGAAATGGAGAAGGTGCTATAACAGTCAATAATTTTGTCCATCACAGGTCTTGGGTTCTATGATATCCAGGTAGTTTGCTGGTAGATGCATCTAATATGAATTACACTCTTCTGCATGTGCTTCACGGACAATGAAGTTACTGGTGCAATGGCATCCAAGTAAGGATGCTTTTAACTGCAACTAAATCTGAATATTGTTCTACCTATATGGAAAATGAGTTTCATAATTTTGTCCTTGGTTTTTCAGCCCTGAAAGGTTGAATGTTTTGATGTTAATATGTAAAATAAAGAAGCCAAACATACAACCCAAACCTTTCAGACTACTGGGGATTTGTTTGCCTATATTAATGTGTAGGTATCCTGATATGAAGTGGCTGGTTCCTTCCTTTCTATGGGGACATAATATGGGCAGTGCATGCTTCAAAAATGATTAGAAGTACTTTGGATCTTGCATAAGACTGAAACAAGCTTTGTTCTGTTATTCATTAATACAGCCCATCATTTTTCAGGCCTTGGATCAAGCCTGAAAAAAAGATGCTGCTGCTTTAAAGAGTCAACTCATAATGCACAGCTCTTGGTGTGAGTGGCATAGTGAATCCTGAGGGGACCACATGCAGCCCACCATCATCCTTTCACGGTCACCAGAACCTATCCAGAGTGGACAGAGTCCAAACCCCCTTCCTTCTCTTTTCCATAAATCAATAAGGGCCAAGAGAGTGGATGAGGAACAAATTCTGTGTGGTCAGTCTTGCTGAGGTTTAAAACACCCATTTTATCAAACCTCTCCCCAGTTGATTCTGCTCCATCTCCTTTTGGAAAGCAGCCCTTGACATCCTGCAGGAAGTCTGGTGTGACGCTTGAAGCCAGTGGACATTGATTCTCCTGAAGGGCACTCAGGAAAGGACCACTGTTAGTGCAGCCCCATACATGAAGGTCAGGTAGGAGTACAATTCATATGGACAGTGAGTATGGTGATCAGGAATTGCTGACATCTCTGAACAGTATAGGGAATGGACAGTTGCTTCCCTGTGACTGATGCTGCCCATCTAGTTTGACCATCAGATCCTTCTGAACTGAAAAGAACATAAGAGGATCTTGTTCCATCCAGACTTGTTTAGCTAGTCCATCGTGAACTTTATGTAGATTAGAACTTGCATCAGTGGCCCTGAAATAAATAAATAAATAAATAAATAACTCTGTGTGTGTGTGTGTGTGTGTGTGTGTGTGTCTTGCTCTTTAGTCTTGCCCCTGCCATCTTGTTCCATAGCTTCTGTAGTCGCTCATAGTATAGTCTACCATCCCCGCCACCATTCCACTGCCTTGCTCATATGTCTTCTACTAAAGTCAGAGGCAATCTTTTAAGAGTTAATGGCATGACGAAGATGCTTTGCCATCCTAAAAACCTCAGGGTACAGCAATTTATGTTCAAATTACTCCTACCATGCTTTATGAAAGCCTCCCCCAGTGGTGTGTGAGACTAGGCTGAAGCTGCCATAACCTAAAGATGGAGCAGGCATGTAAGCAGAGAGGACAAACGCCAGGAATCATGTCTATGAGATCCCACCAGGGAGGTAGATAAGAAGGAAGCAAGTCTTTAAGCAAACAAAGGACCTGAACCAGACAAAAGAAGTTGGGCCTGAGCACCTGGAAACCCTCACCCCAATCCCATCAACTTGTAAATCAACCGAGCAAGGATTTTTGGGGATAAAAGGGGTCCCAAAGCCTGCTCACTCTGAGTCATCTGAGCTGAGTCATCTGAGTCATCTTTGGATCCAGACCTGGCGGCTTCTGTCCCTCTAGCTAGTGCCTGGCAGCCGAGTTGGGAAGGACGTGGGTAAGTGTGGATGAGCGTGTGTGTGTGAATGAGGAAGAGCAAATGTACCTTGCAACCAGTAAAGTTTTGCTGTTACTTTAAATTCACTGGATCTCCGTGTATTACAAAGAACCTCTTGTGCCTCAGTGTTCAGTTGGAAGTGATTTGCATGTGTCCCTAATTATTTCCTGGCTGTTGACCAGGGCTGTGTGTCTTGTCTGCTCCAGCCACACCTATCTGGAAAACCCAGGTAGAAAGCAAGGGGGGCTTGCAAGATCCACGTGCCTCAACAGGCTGTGAGTGTGTGAGTGAGTGACCATAAGCCGAACCTGGAAGCAGCGTGTGTAACAGGTGCATTCCCAATATATACTACTAGGGCTGTCATTATCTCCACACCAGAACCCAAGACTATGTTGCTTGGGGACACTCGGAACTGTAATCCCATTTTTAAAAGAGATGATTAGGTTGAGGAAAGCACCTCAATCTACTTTTTACAATTTGAGGAGTAAGCAACATTTTTAGGCCAATGGACCTAAAAAATGTCAAATGTCAAAGCATACTATGGTTACAATTGAGAATGGCTGTGGCCAGTCATCAGCCCGCCATTATCCCCCTAGCCACTAAGGGTGATGTCCTTTTTTGGGGGGCAGGTAGATATATTCTATTTATTTATTTATTTAATTAATTTATATAGCTGCCCATCTCACACAAAGTGACTCTGGCTGGTATACAACAAATATATTTCCAACCACCAAGTGTCAGCCACTGTAATGGAATGTGAACCCCCAACTGAGTAATGGGCAGAGAAAGAAACTTAGAAAGGACCCGCCCTAACTGATAACGTAATAAATAGGGACAATGGGAGATTTGTGCTTTCAGATTTGCAAGACTGATGTCAGCCCTCCCAGGTAAATCAGACAGGAAACACAACCTGTCTACTTCTACTTTATTGTTAGGCTACATTAACAGAAACTTGCAATCTTTCTCTGCCCATTACTCAGTTGCGGGCTCCTCCTCCTTTTATCTGATCATGCCCTAGGCAGCATCTCTTCCCCCCATCTTCCAAGGTCATTCTCACATTCCATTACAGCTACCTCTTCCATTTTTATTTTCTAAGGAACTCTCTAGTCTATTTATTTGATTTATAATTTAAATTTCTGGTTTTTGTATGGTCCAGAAGCATCCCAAGACATTAAGATAATACTGAAAGTTTGTGCTTTGCTTTGTAGCAACACAGCTTCCCATGTAATATTAGAGTCTTACATCAAAGAAATAGCCCTGGGATTATGATAGGTACCACAGGAGACGTTTGTGGGCACATTGTTCCTTAGGGGTGCCTCACTGTCTATCCCTGGACTTTTCAGTGGTATTTAAGTCTTTTTCTTCTTACTATTATCTTTGGCAGCCTCCACTGGCATCCTGCAGATGTATCAGAGGACAGTCCTCAAAATTTCCACTATGGGCTTCCTGGTTAAGAATTCTGGATATTCTTGTAGTCTGACTCATCTGTTGAACATCAAATTGGAGAAGGCTGAACTACAATGTTCTGTCACATTATTGTAGTTCCACTAAATAACTACTAATATCCTTTTGGGGAGGGGGAGTGGACCATATTCAGCTGATTGGTGGAAGATTGAGATACAGGCGACAATAAACTAATGTTCACGTGGCTTACAATGCAAATAGGAGCCTTGGAGGTGAGAGGAGGGTTGTAAGTAATACTTGTGCCAAGAGAGACGTCTCCTTAGGCTCAGTGAACTTTGAACCACTAAGGTCGCCCTCCTTCCAGGGAAACCATAATGGAGAAGAAGCAATATGTCCCTATTTGTCTCTCACTACAGTATTACTATTTGCATTTGCTTTCAAATGTGTATTTTCATGGCGTGTCCACAGTTGATGCCAAATTGTCTTTGTCTGAGATAGGCTATCTCAGCCTGAGATAGGTTGTCCCTCTGTATGACTCAGCACAATGTGGGACTCTTGCAATGCACAGGTTAGTGCTGGCATGGGAACTGCGGTTAGGATCCAAGCTTTAAAAATTATAATCGGCATTGTTGGTATTATAAAACTGCCTTGAGCCAACACTTAATATTAAAAGATGGTGCCTTCCTCAATACACTTTTTTACAGACAAAGGTGAGGAGACAGACAAAGTGTGGGAGGAGAGGCAGAAAGGAACACATGGAAGTTCAGGGAATTGCTCAAGATTATTTCTTGGGACAGCCAGAAACAACACCTGAGTACTTTGCAGTCTAGCCTAGTCTGGGATTGCGGGAGGATGACTTCTTGCAACCTTCACCATTGGTCATGACTGACTGGGTTGTTGGGAAACTTCTGTTCTGGATGACCATCAGTAATCTGCTTAGTTCTAGCAGGAATTTAAAAAAGGCAAACAACAATTATTAGGAAATCGGAATATTGAGGTTTTGGTCAGCCTTCAAGGTAGTCCAGATGGGAAACCAAAACCATGAGTACTAACACTACCTTTCTTGTAAGTTTACTGTAACAGAATTTTGCATGTCTGAAAGCACTTTTTCCCTCCCTTGCCTTTACTTTTGTGGGAGTGTGGAGTAAGGGTGTGAAACATGGACTCTCATCCCCAGAAGAACGAACACGAGATAAGAGAATGAGATTGGCCCCTCCCTAAGGAATGCAGAGGATGTTTGTGGGGTGACCCTGGGAATTGCTCTCACTCTGAGAAGATTCTGTAACGGGAGTTGAGCCAATAAACCTTGCTGGATTGAATCTGTATTGTCTCCTGGAGTTTCCTGGGCTAATCTTGACAACTTTCCAGAGAACTAGGGAGATTCTGAGATGCTTTCTGTACCTCCATCCCTCCTGGGGACTCAGTTTTCTCTTATGAGACCATTGCCTAGGCTGTGGCTCTTCCTCCTGTCTCCCAAGGTTATTCTCACACTCCTTTACAGATTCCTTTGTAAGAAAAGAGTAGAGCAGTGTTTCCATATTTTCTCCTCCAGAGCAAAGGGAAATAGGATCAACATAAATAAAACCATGGGTCATCCTTCAGTCACTTAGAACTTGGGCCTTCCATTCAACTTAAATCTGAGAGAGTCAGGATCAAGAAATGAGAGGATTTCCTTGGGCAGCACAATAGGCATCATTGGCTGCCATTTTTTGTCACGATGGCTGCCAATTTAAATGGTTTGAAAGAGGACTGGTGAAATTAATGGTGGATCAGCAGTGAAAGGCTACTGGTGTTGTTGGCTGTACATTGTCTTTTCAGTCATAAGTAGCCTGCCTTAAATACTGCTGCTGGAGAGTTACACTGGAAGAGGGTGAGCATGTCTCTGAGCTTCCCAGATGCATTGTCCATGGTATGGCTTAGATCAGTCTTAGATCCAGTAGGGTTCTAATTACCTTCACCATCTTCTACTCTGATCTTCCCCTCCCCCTCCCCCTCCCCCTCCCCCTCCCCCTCCCCCTCTTCTTCTTCTTCTTCTTCTTCTTCTTCTTCTTCTTCTTCTTCTTCTTCTTCTTCTTCTTCTTCTTCTTCCTCCTCCTCCTCCTCCTCCTCCTCCTCCTCCTCCTCCTCCTCCTCCTCCTCCTCCTCCTCCTCTCTAGATTCAGCAGTATTCTAGAAGCTGAGCCTCCTGCACCTTCACCTGAGCATCTGTAAAAACTGTGGGAAGTAAGTGTTCCCTTGCTATTTACAGAGGCATACATATATTTATACAGACAAACATATACCTTCAACATCGGCAGTAAACTTTCAGAAACCCTGCCAGGATAAAGATTTAAAGGACTGACATTTTGCATTTTTTCTCTCCCCTTTCCTCAACCCTGCTCATTATTTCTGCATATCTTTATTTTCTAACTATTTACCATTCCAGCCAAATTTACAGTTTAATTTGCTGCATCAACTCATTTATGGACTGATAAAGCTCATTACAGAGGCCTGGCCTAGGCCAAAGAGTGCCCCAGCCGTTTTAATTCCTGTAGCAGCAGGTGATTGCAGGAGAAAAACAATCTTGTCACATTAACGGCAGGGGTCTAAATTATTCAAATGCTCTAAATCCTCCCAGAATAGTTCCCCTGCTCACAATTTGTCTTTTCTTGCCAACAATTAACTAGTGAGATTTGAAGTTAACTATGCCAAGTATTCTGAAGCACATGGAAATATGTACATGCAGTCAAAAGTGCTTTGATTAAACTGCTTCACAGCAGGAGGTGACATCTGATCTGCTCCTGGATATACTACCTTTTTTACCCTAGGAGCGTGCGATGCTTGCTTTGCCTCTTTGTTTATTATTTCAGTCTGAAAAAAAGCATCATCCATTTCATTATTCATTCATTAAAATTGCATTTGCACTTTTACTCACTTTTATCCTGGGTTTGTTTTCCTTTCCTTTCTTTTTCTGCTAATGCAGCAGTGGTCTTTTGAAGGCTGCCTATTAGCAAGTGCTGTTTTATTTTCCCAGAAAACCCCGGACGCTATGTTGTTTTGGGACGTTCTTGAAAAAAATGACTGCAACAATACCCTTTTTTTTTCTATCCCCCCTACAAGTCCTGCTTCAGGATACGATGACTAGAACATTCTAAATTTGTCTATCATATCTATCTATCTATCTATCTATCTATCTATCTATCTATCTATCTATCTATCTATCATCTCTCTCTATCCATCCATCCATTCATCCATCCATCTCCATAAATAAATAATTGCTAAGAAGTTTATGTGTTCCTTTTCAAAGGCTTATAAACCACTCTAATCCAAACTGTTCTCTGTTGCCACTAGATAATAGAAAGATAACCTATACATACCTATAACCATGACTGATTTCTTTTAAGGGCAAAATATAAACTATTTAACTGTCAATCTTGTTTTTTCTCTTTGTCTGGCATAGATATGAAGCCTGCTGCCTTTGCATTTTCAGAACCCATCTGCAGTCTCCATTTTTCCAAATTGTATAGGCACAATTTTCCAATTTTTCCCATGTTTTTCAAAATTGCAGTAGTTAAAGTCTGCACTGAAGTAGACCTATAGCAGTAAAATAATATATAAAAAGCATTAAAATGGGGAGATGACCTTGCAGAAATTCTACATTAAGGGAAAAAATACTGGAGTACAATAGAAGATTCATGCAGCAATTTTTGTACAAACTTAAAAATAATCAAACTAATAGTGGAATGCAATAAACTAAACTTAAAGCTGGAAATATGTGAAAAAGATAGAAAATGAAATAAAAAGATTTGCTGTTCCCTAGTCAAGCAGCTACAGAATTGTTGTTGGTATGCAGAAAAATCCAGGTTCCAATTCTTAACTTTTCAACCTGACCTCCATTAGAAGAACTATTGTCTGAAATCTTATGGAAGTGCTACCAATGGTGGGCTAGGGACTTAAAGAACAAGATAACAAAATTTCACTAAACCAAAATTTCACCAAGCCTCCTTGTTCCTGGCATAGTGGGTAATGTCCAACCGGCCAACCATGTTCAAGCAAAATATAACATTGTCTGATGTGTCAACTTAATCAGTAGGTCAATGTTCTTTCTCTACAATACAGGTAGTCCTTGACATGTGACCATTTGTTTAATGACCATTCAAAGTTACGACAGTGCTGAAAAAAGTGTTTTAAAAGTGTCCTCGCACTTATGACCATTGCAGCATCCCTGTGGTCACGTGATCAAACTTTGGGTGCTTGGCAACTAGCATGTATTTACGATGGTTGCAGTGGCCTGGGGTCACGTGATCACCATTTGTGACCTCCCCAGGGGGCTTCCAACCAACAAAGTCAATGGGGGAAGCCGGATTTGCTTAATGACTGTGGTGATTCACTTAACGACTGTGGCAAAAAAGGTTGTAAAATTAGGCACATCTCAGTTAATGACCACATCATTTAGTGATCGAAGTTCTGGTCCCAACTGTAGTCATAAGTCAAGGACTACTTGTAGATCTCCTGAGTTTTCAGTCATATTGATGAAGTCAGGGATTACATCAGGATTGCTTTTCATCCAGAATATGTCCTCTATCACTCAGGTCTAGTTGGTTGAAACAATGCACTAAATGTTTCAAATCTGAAGCATTTTGAGTTAGAATTGCTCTATTTTGAGTTTAAGACTTGGCTCTGAATTCAAAGCCACTGGAACAATTTCACTGGAAATAGTTTGGTGCTATTTTGATCATTCCAGAAGGGTTCTGAGTGCTAAATTCCCCTTCAGTATTGAGCTCAATATTGAGCTCAAAACCCTTGCTTTAACCTTGAAAAGGTTAGGTCTCAAGCCTAAAATACTTCCTAAATGGCTGGAAGTGTTGGGAAATTTCCAATAGCGACTCTGGGCAGCTAACAAAAATTAAAAGCTCAAGTACAACTAAACAATTTTATATATTTAATACAGACATAAATACACAATATGGCAACCAAGGGTAACATAAATCATCAGCAGATGACACATCTCTGGCTCTCCTATCCAAACAATGCACTTCATATGGAGATTTTACATGTTAGGCTAGAATTTTGGCCAGGCCTCCTCCCTGATGTGTTAATTTTCCATGTTGGGGGTGGGGTTGTCCATAGAAGCATTTAATTATGTGACCTGCCTCCCTGCTGGCAAAGTGGTACAGCCCAGATACAGCTCAGAGTGGTTACTACAAACTAGGCTGGCTTATAAGGCAACTTCAGATGTCCCTATGCGTATAATTACTGCAAGGTTTTTGCTGTTGCTAAAAGGAGATGTTAATGTACCATCAAAAATGATGGGAGGAGAAACTGCTGTGATTATTGCTATAATTTATGAGCAATAAATATAAACATAGAGGAAGCTTTTATTAGAATATGAGTATTTATAAAATGCATTCTGTGATATGTACATGCTTCCTTTCCATTTCAAAACAATCCTCCTGATTGAAACTGGAGGGAAAAGAAAGAATTTCCAAATTGCACTCACTTTGTAAGCTGGAGACTAAAATTAGTTAATACAGTGGTTTTCTGGGACTTCATAAAGTTATGTCTCATTATTTTTCTTTAAAACTCTCCCTTTGATCTTGATTCAAAAGAAGTGGGTGGGTTGTTAGCGTCTTACTTAGCTGTGTGGCTTTTACAAATTAAAAACCTACTTAGAATTGGTTATACAATATTGGCTTGTGTTTCTTTCAAACTGAGACCAGACCACCTTTGATTTTCCTTCCTTTCCTTTTTCCAGGGATACCAGTACTTGGGGAAGCTAGAGGAAGCTTGTGAAGGATTTTTTTTATTTTTTAAATAGCAATTAGTATTCAAGATGAAGCTTTTGTTGCCACATTTAAGGATAGAATCAAATAAAAATTATTAGCTCCTTCAAAATAATGCCGTTTACCCATAATTATGCCTCATTATTTTAATGTCATGAATTTAGAAAATGCATTCTGATGTCTCATTATCAGAAAAATTTTATGGGAAAAAGTTACAAGAAGCAAGGTTAATATGCTTTTGCAACCTAAATTAATTCTGGATTTAGTGAATCTCTTTCAAGTCAAGCTGGACTCCTGGAGATTTCATGGATAGATACATGCATGTAATTTGGGAGGAGCAATACACACACACTACACACACACATATATATACACACATACACACTACATACACACACACACACACACTATATATACACACACCCACACACCCACATACACATACATATATACACTTCCCAGTCTAGCCCACAGCCTTGGGATTTCCTAGTGGTTTCTATTCCATGTACAAACCAAAACTGATCTTCCTTAGCTTTTTATAATTAAAGGTACTGCCACCTAGTTGGGTAATTGTGGATTAGGGTATCCTAAAATCAAGGAAATTTGGTGATATGACTAAATTTAGACCAAAGATCTGGGCTATGATCCAGAGAAAATTACATGCTTTTTGATCCAGAGTCTCACTGATTTGCTCCCTGGTAAGTTTGTATAAAATTGTGTTCACTTAAGTGAGGGGGGAATTGACAACATATTTAAGTCAAAGGAATTGTATTCCTGTGGTTACAAATCTTGACAAAGATAACCCCCTAATTCTACTTAATTTTAGTAGAAGAAAATTAGTACTCATTTAACTGCCTCACTGAAACTAACAGGGCAGAAAAGTATTTAATTTGGCTGGATTGGTGTTAATAACAACAAAGAACTTTGGCCAAAGTTAATCATTTTAAAATCCGATTGATTTTTTGTTGGTTGAGATGAACTGCAGCTCTTTCTCACTGAAACCAAAGACTTTGAAATGGTAATTTTGCTTGTGTTATATCTATCATTTATGGCAGGGAATGCACCAACATTTTTGCTTGAGAGCATCATTTGGCCTTGAGGTGCATAAAGGCCATATTCCTTTAAGGTTGGTGGGATCAGGACAAGAAGGGGAGGAGGCAAGACAAATCCTAAGTTTGATTTAATTTAAATGCAAATGTAGTGAATACAGTATTATGTTAAATTAATAAACATGGGTACCATGATTCTTCATGTAACTAAGAGTTTCGCTCTGCTATTAAAAATCACACCACAGCAGCACCAAGGGGTGCCTATGTGTCACCTCAAGACTTTCGGAGTGCCACATGCAGTTCTAAAAACAGAAATGTGTGCCTCTGGCATTGCCTGTGTTGGTCTTTTCTCTATCCCAACTATTTCTGACACAGACACACAAAAGTGTGAAACTAGCTTCTTTTATTAGTCCTGCTTAATTTAGCAAACAGTGCCTTGTTTCCATGACCTGCTTTCCTGGATCAATGAGGTGATTTGTATATTATTGGAACCCTCAAAGGGGATCATCTGATCTAATCAACTAATTCCTCAGATTTAGTCCCCAATTAGTCAGATTTAGTGCTGATAGTTACAGTAATTCCACTCAATCACCTAAATTCTTCAGTGTTGTGTCAACTCTTACTAGAGATGTCTATGATCAACACAAGATCCTAGAGAGGTACTTGGAAAATAAGGCTCCTCTAGGTGCTCCATCACTGTGGTCATTTCCATTTTTGTACCAGGGGGAGGAATTCAAAATGCTTATGAACTTGTCCATACACATGTCAGCTCTGATCATATCACCACAGATGTTTATTATTTACCTATAGTGTGGAGGAAATAATAAAAAAGCAGGGAGGGACCTATCATGTGGCAGTCTCTCAGTCTCTTTTATAGTAACTAGGAAGGCTAAACAAACAGCAACTGAATAAGTAATCCAATTATTTGCTATCACATGTTGCTAGCTTGCAAAGGTGAGTCAATTGGCTGGGTTGTTTCTTCTGTGTGAACAAGACTGGTGACCAGAAGGAACACACACATGCCTAGATGTTCATTGGCATCTGTGTAATGTTCTGTTGGCAACCATGGATATTGTGTATGGAAAACCTGGGTCCATGACATTTTTGCTCACTTTCATGAATCCAAAAATAAAATAGAGGTTCACATAAAAATGTGATAATTTTCTGTCTAATTTATGTTGCAGTGCCTCAGTAAGAACGTACGGGATTGAAATGTTGAGCACTTGATCGCTGAACTGCAATAATGAAAAATTACATATCTCAACAGAGTTTTTCACTGGTTTACTGAAATAACCTATTTTCCATGGTCACATACTACTTTGAATCATGAACTAACAAAATAGACTGGGTTTGCACAGAAATCCCCCCAAAACCAACCAGGGTTAAAACTAACCAAGTTTAGCATGTTGTGGGAATATGGCTACTAGGAATTAAACTAATCTGGTTAAGCATCTGGTTAAGCATCTGGTCAGTCCTCTCTCTTTCCCTGTTTAAAGAGAGGACTGAGATTTTCACAATTGTTTGTGAAATCAGCAAATGGAGTTTTGCAATGGGACTATAGGATGAACCCAGCAGATAAAGTATCCCTAATTATAGGACAGATTACATATATCGCTACGGGGAGGGAAGACATTTGTTCAAGTTTTTCTTTGAATGTGCACTTGATTTGCACTCTCCAAGCTTGTATGAAAAAAATAAGGTTCATTCTTTCCCCATGTCTCCAAAAGCTGCAGTGAGTTGCAAGAATGGGCACAACCATGAATATCTTCTGAAGAGGCATGCAAAAACTCAATAGGTAAAGATCCATTAGGTTACTTGCATGCAGAAGGAGAAATAGCTAAGGACAAATAACCACATGTCTTGCTGGTTAAAAACAAAACATAGTTTTCAAACTATTTTGGAAACAGATCAAAGCAAACGTCAGCCTGGAAAAATGAGAAATTGGGAGAAACTAAAACGATGATCCATTGAGAAACTTTAAATCTTTTTTCTCTGCATGTCTGATCCAGGCAGGCTATATTCTAACAAGTTTCAGCCTTGTTGTTAAACCGAAAAACCTTTCATTTCTACTGAGAAAGGGAGGGAGGGAGAGGGAAGGAGAGAAATAATATCACTGTGCATATTTTTATGTAACATTAAGCCAGTGTTGGAATTTAGAGGCAGTAAAGCAATTCCAGAAATATTGTTTGTTGAGTTAATTCAGTACATCTGGGAAAGACCAAAAATAGCTGGGAAGAATTCCAGGTCAAGTGGCTGAAGTGCCAGAAAGCGATTCATTTTATATTGGTGAGATAGCAGTCTTGGTGCCAACTCACATGTCATTTTGCAAGGATAACTAAATAGACTCAAATTTTAAGTCCCTGAAAATAATTTTAAACTTATCTGCAATGATAGAAAAAATTGATGTCACTGAAGAGGAACAAATTCCACTGCATAAAGCTGAAATCGATTCGAATGTGGCTTTAAGGATGACAGCTTATAAGAAAGAGGAAAAAGATGAAACAGTGGACATACAAAAAGAGGAAATATTTGATTTACAAATGAAACCGGATGATGCTTTAACAGTTAGTCCTTTACTGTCAAGCAACCACTCTGCTCATTGGCTACTTCCATAGCTTCCATTAATCCCTAAGTGTGAAAACTTAACTCCATAGAAAAAGAGGTTCTCCTTCAAGGCTACTTCCGATCAGGAAGTGAAAATAGCCAGGGAGGCTGCAGAAGGAGGGAGTGATGAATAGCAGGGGGAAAGGAAAAACAACAACTAATCCATAATGGCATCCTCTCCATCTATCCACAATGATAAGGGAATTAAAAGCAGCTTGAAAAGAAATTTTAAAGGAATTCTAAAGCACTCTTACAAAGGAAAAAGAGAAGAGAAGAGAAAACAGGGAATCTGACGTTAGCATGAAAAAGCCACAAGCAGAATTCTCATGACTGTGTACATTTATTGCAATGGTTAAGAGTGACCAAGGTATATTCAAGTCTGAAGATGTATATACCTTCATGCATGCATTTGCATTTGCTTGCAATACATACCACGCAGTGAAGGCGCAGTATCTACTTCTGTTTGCTTGTATGTTCGCACTTTCTGTTTGACACAAATGTTCTCAAGCCAGGGGAACTGGCTGCTCATTCTTCGTTTGCCCAGAATACTCTGTGATGGGATTAGCACCAGCAATCTGACAGCTTCCACCAGAAACCAAGTTCCAGGGTGCCGAATAATCAATAAATTATTTATAAATAGGGGCACCTCAGAAGGAGCTGCGACTTGCAGTGGCAGGATCCAGATACAACTTCCCTTGTGTCCCCTCCCCAACTATGGGAGTTTTGTCAATCACCCACCAGCTGATCTGCTCTGAGGGAGTCATACATTGTATCACTCCTTGCCCCTCCAAAAGGAATACTTAGAGGAACACATAATATGTTTTACCCGGTTACTGAGTTGATATTGAACTATAACCTAACTAAACAGTTGAGTTTGCACAGTCCTCTGCCCAAAGAGCAAAGCTTACCTTATCATGTGAAAGCATCTGCTTGGTCTTTAAGGAACCTGGTTGAATGTATTGCAGCGGACTCAACCGTAGGGAAACCAATGGAGGTGGCCAGCCGCTCTGGAGAGTTGCGTGCCCTTGTCAAAATGAGGGCCTTGAGTGCAGGCATGGCTCCAGTGTGTCACCCATCATGTCTACCACCAGAAGCAACTGCTTTTGAACCCAATAGTTGGGCTGGTCCTGAGTTGAGTCTTACTCATTTCATCCCCACAAACTCACACAGATCCATGCAGAAAACCTACTAAAATATTCCAAGATTCTGACTCCTTCCAGTTCCTGACAGTAAATATTACAGATTTCAGATATCAGTTACTCCTTTAAAGATACTGCTTTACTGTTCATGGGCATTTGTTTTAATGGATCAGAGCAGTTACCTGATTCTGTTTGAGGGTGTGTGTTTGGGAGAGAGAGAAAGAGAGAAATCTTATCGCTGCCCCTGTTGATCTGTGATTATTGAAGGATCCACATTAAATATTCTTTGAGGAAAAATTGGACTGGAGGAGTTATCCTTTCTAGACTTGGGAATTGGTTTGGTGTTTTAACTATGCATTTGCACATTTTTAGAAATGTAGCCTAACCTGTCAGGAAAATGTCCAATTATGGCCTGTGTTTCCATGAGATAATTATACTCCTCTAAAGGTACATGGAGAATAAGTCAGTCAAAATGTAAGAGGGAAAAGAAAAAAATTAAGTACTGTATTGGAGAGAAAGATGAAATTGTGTTTTGGAGGAATCTTTATTTCTGGCCAGATCACTGGTTCTTGTGTGAAACCAATTCCTGAGGTTCAGTATGTCATGCAAACCTAGAAAACTGGATTATGTCAACAAACTATGGTTCAGCTAAGCAAGGTAAGCATGCTATTCAAACTCAAGTGACATGGCTGTTCCAAATTTATGAAATAACCTTGCAGTGGTCTATTTCGATACTTACATGCTTATGAGCTGCTCCAATCATTTATCACTTTAACCATCTTTTTAATGGGATTCAGGCTCCTGGCTGGCCTTTTTGTAATATCTCTGTCAATCTTCTGCCAGTACATTCAGAAAATGTCTTTCAAGGCAAGGAAGCCTCATTTTTTTTCCAGATCAAGATCCACACCATTCTTCATGCGATGATAGCATTCCTCAAAATGGATGGGGCCAGGACAAAAATGAAAGTTGATTTAATTTAATTTTAATTTAATGAGAACTAAAATCCATTTATTAACTATCTATGACTGTATGAAGATTTGACCCAAGGATACCAATTCGGTGTGATAAGTTCAATCACCTTTTTAAATCAAATCTTCACATTGGTTCATTGTATTGAATAAGGTGCATTCCAACTGATTGAGTGGTTTGTTCATCTGAATCATTGATAGACTTCTTCTCATAAAAACAATTCTTGGAACAGCTCGATATGCATTTGCAAGTTGGATCTTAAGTGATCTCAACATTCAATACATAGCATTTTAAAAATCAAGATTAGTGGCACATTTTAGAGGTCCTCTGAGGGTCAGTTTTGGTGCCCCCATGGGGCTTCAGGGTCTTAAGTTGTAGACTCCCTTTATTTCATCAGGGAAAAGTTGGAGGGAATGGCCTTCAGAAAATTGCTTTCTCTAAAAATTGTTCTCTATGAAGGTTACTCAGTCATGATCTTCTTTCCATTGTATGCTTGTTTATTGATTGAAAGTTATAACGAAAATCTTTGGAGGCCTGAGGAGCCTGCAAATCTTTGGTTGTTAACACAGTGCTCTTGGCCAGAGGCTCATAGTATTAGGCTCATCATTAGCTATTGCTGGGGTGTTGTGTATTTCATTCCCATGACCTATCCTGAACATTTCTACCACCCCCACATGTGGCAGAAGAAGAAAATAAAAGAGAGAGAGGGAGTATTCCATTTATCTTTTTAATATGCAGATGAACCTTGAAATAATTGTTTGATAATGACATGCTTTTTTTTTTTTTGGTATATGTTTAGAAATATCTCTTGATGATAATTTATCCTACAATTATTGTTCCTTAGCACTATCCTTATAATTAAGGCAAAGGAGTATTATGCATCACTTCATTTAATATTTTCTTTGTCAGCAGCCTTGCCTCTCTTTAATGCAGCTCAGAGCTGATAAAAACCGATTATATGCAAAGCCAGGCAGCCTGAAGAACTTTGATCTCCTTCCCTCCCTTTTCCTTGATTCCAGAGAATATGACTTTCGTGTGAAGTGGGTTTCAATACCAGTTTTCAGAACATTGTTTTAAACAACTTTCAGTAGCTATAAATATGCACTCGCTTTGATTTCCAATTGCCGTTGCAAGAAAATTGTTTTCTTTATGAAAGTGTTCACAGTGGAATGTTGGTGCTCCGGGTGAAGAGAATCCATTTCAGAGTCTTGTTCTGCATTTGCTTTTAATTGCCAGGATGATTTTACAGGTCTGCCAATCCTGAGATGTACTTTCAGACTTGCAAGGTTCTGTTAATGTAACCTTACAATAAAGATAGAGCTAGTACTCCTGGGTGTGCTTCTGCTCTGGACTACCTCACAAGGCTGACATCAATCTTGCAAGTCTCAAACTACATCTCTCCCAAGACAATCCCTTTACAATCCAAGAAACTAGGGAAGGTCCCTTCTGAGATGTTTGCCACACCCCCATTCCTTCTGTGGGCTCAGCTGCCTCTTATCTGACCATTGCCTAGTCTGTGGCCCTTCTTCCTGTCTCCCAAGGTCATTTCCACATATCATTACAGGTGTTGCCTTTCAGATAATTACAATGTTTAAAGGAACTTTAGCTTAATTAAGGATTTTGCTTTAGTTCTTTCACCCAATGATGGCTCACAAACCTTTTTCTCCTCTAACAGATTTAATAGAAATACATTATTTTAAGCCCTGTAAGTAAATCTGTGAAGATAGCCACTCAAGGCTAGAATTTTTTTTTCCCCCAAAAAATAACCCTTGAGCTAGATGGTGGCAGATTTAGGCATCTCCAAAACTGAAGGCAGAATGAAAACAAGCCAGAAGAGAACTCCAGCTAGCATTAACAAGACACACAACTGGGCACTGTGTGTGTGTGCTATGCATGTGTGCGTGTTGTGGACTTACTTTATTCACTGTATGAAATGACATGGAACACTTCTGCTTTCTGTTCTCTTACATTTAGTGCCTGGGGTTCATAGGAGTGTAGAAGTTTTCATTGAAAATGTCTATCAGTACTTCCTGGAATGACCAAGTGATTGTGCAACATTGCTTTCACTCCCTAAAACACATATTGCAATGGGAAGTGTTTTTTTCCTGTTCAAGATGATGGCATATATTTGAGCTCAGATGACATACTTTTTTTTAGGACCATAGTCAACCGTGAGTCAGTATTTGTATAATGAGAAGCAAAGGCTACTCAGAGTTTTGGAACATGGGTCTTTCCAAATACAATTCAAACATACATTGCTTCATCTAGAATTCTCACCATAAGTAAAACTTTCCTATAAAGTATGTAGAGGATTCTACTCTAAATAATCTCACAAATTCAAATAGCATAGCGAGTCATGCTTCCTTCAAGTCAAGCTTGACTTCATGGACATTCATTGATTTGCTCAAGAGTGTTTTGATTTTTTGTCTCTCTGTGTGTGGAAACATACTTTTCAAACATCTATTTTGCCTCTAAAAGTTGGGATAAAGCATGAATCAACTGGATGGGATGAAAAATATAAGGTTTTTGTTTTCTTTTTAATTTTTTATGGGGTTAAGTGGCAAATTGGCTTCCATTTGGTCCAATTACAACCTCACAAATGCCAAACAAATAAACAAACTTTGGGCCATTTAAGAGAGGAAATTGATACCTTAATCTTCAAGCATATAGTTTACCCTTTAAGTATGCTCTGAGGGCTGGAAAGCGATGCTGGCAGTTATATGCAGCTCACAAATTATGGTTGTTGAGTTACAATGTTCTCCCCCAAATCCTGTCCTTCACAAAGTTCTCTTTCAATGAAAATAATTCGCTTCAATGCTAGGATGCTCTGATTAGATAGCTTTTATTGCAAGGAGGAAAAATTCCCCAATATAGTTAAAATTTGATTTAACAGACCCCCATGTAAATGACTGGATGTAATGGACAATTTTTTCTTCAAGATATTTTCCCCATATAATAGAGTCTGGTGCAAAACTTAAATTTATTTTAATGCATGTTATATTTATGCCATTTCCATCAATGTATGTCATTTGGGCAACGATACAACATTTTTCATGGAGTCATTATGCAAACATGTAATTCATCACAAATTATGTACTTTTGGATTTAATGGACCTTCATGAGTAATGGATACCTTCTCTCTTAAAATGGTCCATTATGCTGAAGTTTTACCTTACAATGGTAACTTGTAACCATGTTTCCATTTGATTTTTCACCACTTCTGAAGTTGAACAAATCTATCACATTTATTTTCTCCCTATTTGTTTTTTGTTTTTTAATCTCACACCCTTTCTATCCAGTTTATGATGAAATGTATATTAATTTATGGATTTCTTGGGAGTATGTATAACAGTTTGTTACGTGCTTATTCAAAACTAATTGATCGTAATTATTCTTTATCTTAATGAGCCAAAATCATATAGCTGTCTTTAATTTGAAGAAGATGAAAGATCTGCCTGTTTTATGCGTCTTCTGATAAGAATCCCAATCAAATAATCCAAGCATTTTAAAGATAGCAAAACTCTCAAGTCTTCTTCTCTGAATGGACTAATGTATCACTTCTGCATTCTCTTATATTCAGGTCTGTTAGGTTCTTTCTATCCTATTTATGAACAAATGTGCAATGTTGGTGAAGATGTTGTTTTATTCAAAGGAATGTAAGAAACAGAATGACATTCTCAGCCATCCTTTCTGTCTAAAGATCAGCATTTACATTTCTAATAAAGGTGACTATCATATTTATCTAATGCCATAATGCAGGGCACTAGCATTCCAGTGAAGGCAATAAATGCAGCCGTGCTCCTCCACGAAAACATTAATTAAGCACTCATACTGGCACTCCTTGTCAGGAATCTTTAGGATCTTGAGGAATGATCACTTCTTACCTCACATGACACTGGTACTAGCATCCCAAATTATAACATGAAGGAGTCCTGAGGTTTACAGGCCGTTGTGCAATGCTGTGTGGGTTTCTTTGCAGACTGAGCGAAACTAACATGAGTTCATGAACTTCTCCCTCACTGTTCTTGCTGAAACCTGTGGGGTTTTCCCCCCAGGTGCTTCCATTTTTTAAAAAGTTTTCTAAGAAAAAAGAAAGCTTGTTGAAGGCATGTATTAAAGAAGGAAGTGTCTCGGAAAATCCGGCTGCTTTCTATCTCTTGCCTATTCTGAATAACTTGTAGATAAAGGTCTGTTTGGTTCACTCTTCCCCCAGATTTCTGGCTGTTTGTCTGAATTAAAACATATTTTAAATTCAGAAATGGTCTCCTTCAATACTATTATTCCTAAATAGATCCAACATCAAGTACTACAGGGACACAGTTGCATAGAGCCCCAAAACAATTTTTGTAGTCCCTTTTTTACAACACACACACACAAGTTATCTTTGGCTATGTTGTTGAATTTTAATTACACTGTTGCTGAAAACTGGTGAGATGGTTTGTTGCTGTTTTGAACTGGAAAATGCACACAAGTTTAATAGATAAATGATAAATAAATAAATAAAATGGAAGAAGACTCTATTCAAGGCATTAAAGCACTATGGCAAAGAAAACCAATGTGGTGGTGTGGTGGTGGTGAAGGTTGCTGGGTTAGCATTGGAGAGACTCAGGTTCAAGTCCACCCTCAGTCACAGAAGCTCCCTGGGTGACTTTGGGGCAGTTCCTCTCCCTCAGCCCACCTGCCTCACCAAGTTGTTCTCATGGGGAAAATAGGAAGAGAGACTAATATGAATGTTGCCTTAAGCTCCAGAATAAAAGGCAGGCATTTAAAGAAATGTATAATATATTAAAAAATGTAAAGTATGGTTTGCACTAGTGCCGAGTAGAAAAATTCAACATTTTTTTTTCCTCTCCCCACCATTCACATTCAATTTGATGGGGAAAAAATTCTTTAGAATGTTTTGTCACAGAAGGATCCTCTTGGAGAAACTTTTAAAGTTGAAATATGGTATTCTTACACCACTGTAGTTAATGAAGGAGTGTGGGTGAATGCCTGTCTGGCCTTCCATTATATGGTCATCTCTCCAATGGTCTGCAGCTTCTGCATCTCCCACTCTTCTATTTGGACCTCCAGGTCAGACTATATGAAGGATCCCTTATTTTCATGGGATGGTTTCACTAGAGATACTGCTGCCCTGGGATATCTGACCTTGAGAAAAACTTGGAAAATTCTCTTTTCCCTGGAAAATTCTAGCAAAATTACCCATCTTCTTGCCCTTACCCCCCAAATTATGGAGAACTTCAAAAGGCGATAGCAGCAAGAACCCAGAACATTAGTTTACTCCCATCCTGATCCAAGTGGATAACATTTTTTAAAAATGCATACAGGACATGCCAGAGAACGTAGAACTAGGAGCTGGTTATGACTGCCTTGCTATTAAAGATGAGATTCAGGAGTTCAAATATTAACTCACATGATTTGGGCTTGCTCTGTTGTTGGCTTATTTTGAACTGACATTCATAGGATTATTCAGCATGACTGGAATGATCATTAGTTGCCAAGGATTAAGATATTATTTTTTTTTTCATATTCCCAGAATTTAAAACCAAGAATTATGGACTGGACAGAGGTAAGGGGTGTCCAAAAGAGTTTGCATAAATGTATATCTGATTTCCAGCAAAAAATTACCAATATCTCTCCTCTGCCAACATTTGAGCTAGTTTTTTGGATAAAGGAAAGGGAAGATTTTTTTATCTATCTAGCCAGCTTTCTGCACTTCTTGTTGTTTTTTTCCAATGCATTTCTAGCCTTTCTTCCTCTCTTTTCAATTTTGTTTTCTATGTGGACCATGTGTACTGATACCTCTTTACCAACCTTTGTATGATAGTGAAAGATGAATGTCATATTTGCATAATTTTTTACACCATTATCACCATTATTATTTGTGCCTCCAATAAAGCACAAGCATAACACACAGGGAATGTTCATCTTTTACTCTCCCATCGTGGGCTGCTGAAATCCCATCCCACTCCTCTTTTCATCCTTAAGCGCATGAATTTTCAGAGCTATACACAGGGAGGCAAGCTAATGCTTCTGAACAGAGATATGAATCTCACTCACACTGCGATGCAATAACCAATTAAAACAGCCTTAGCAGCAGCCACATGCCGTTTATAGCTCTCAAAGACCAGTTAGAGGCACTGCTAAACAGAGTCATGGATGTCAGCCCACAAGCGGATTTTAGCATGAATTTCCACTGCGCACAAAATGTCATAATGCTCTTGGCAGACTTACTTTTGTCAGCTCATTACAGTGTACACCTGCAATCTATTGGCAATGCCATGAAGGATGTAGCAGCAGTTCTGAAGATGAAAAAAAAAAAAAAAAAAAACTGGGGGTGATTTCTTTTTCATTCATTGCTATTTTTTATAATAAGGGAATGCAAGATAATCTTTCTCTGTCTCTGTAATTGCATTCTCTTCCACAACTGATTACTGCAGAACAGCCCTGTTGTCTTGCATGTATGAACCGTCCACCCCAGATACAACACAGGCTCAACCGAAAAGTCATTTCAAATTCCACTCTTTTAACAGAGCCCGTCCCTATCCTGTTCATTTAAGATTGTTTCACATGGTTAGTCATGGAATTTATGATGGACAGAAACTAATGCCGTGACAAGGTATTTGGCTCAGGGACTTTTGTAAGTTTTAGAGGATTGGAGTGAGGAAAGTCCTTCTGAAGACTGGATTAATGTTTAAAGGGCTAAGGATATTTTGTGGAGGGAAGATATTTGAAAATAACCACAACGAGGTGCCCATAAGTTGCTTATCAGTTTTCTTTTGTTTGGTCTTTCTCTCTGTCTCTCTTCTCCACTCTCTTGCTTTCTCATTTCTGTAGATGATCCTCCTTGTCAAAATCTGAAGAATTTTCCACTGTCCCCAAACTTAGTTAATATTATATAGGATGCAGGGAGTTTCACTGGGAAAAATTGTTCTACAAAAAAAGAAGGAATATTTTGTTTGGATCTAGTAAGAAACTGCAGCCAATCCTAGCTCTCAGACAATGTGATGTAAAAGCTGAAGGGTTGAGCTAGAACCAGGGCTTGAAAACCTAATTGAGGCAAACATTCTTGGGTGATTTGGGGAAGCCTGTTTATTAGTCAGTTTAACTTCACAGATTTGTTCCAAGGGTATCATGCATACTCTTTGGGAAAGTTCAGAAAAAAAAGATACAGTTATGATCCCTCTGGGAGGAAACAAGATGGACAGAGTTACTTGATTTTGGTGTTCATCAGTCCTGCTTCAGCTGAACTCCAACACCTTCACCACCTACAGTGAGGAACCTACTGCTTTATATATGCTTCCTGTGCAATTTAAAATGATGACCTGTGTTTCAATTTTCTCAACCAACTTTGACAAGTGTAGAAATGAAGAATGGGCAGATGCATCCGTTTCTCACCATTTCTCATTTTCTTGTTCAAAACTTAATTCATCCAATTTCTGCATTCTCATCCTCTTTGTACATTTCTAAAAACTTTTCATTAAGATGTGTAAAATTTTGCTCAGTTCTCCGTGCTAATTAATGTTTGCCTTTTGGCTCATAGTCTTTTTATTAGTAAGTCTCCCAATAGTTTTGCAGGCAACTCTGCCTAAAACAAAACAGAACAAAACATTTTTTTAAAAAAGTGCAGCCATCCAATATTTTGATGTTCAAGAATTCATGCTGTTTTTTGTGCAGATGTTTTTCAAATGTACTTCTTTTTTCTAGATTAGCCGACTCCATTGCAAAATTCAGAGGTGTACAAATTTGGGGGAGTTATCTGCATTTTGGTTGATATATGGACTCAAAATGTAAAAATAGGCAGTCATGCATTTAATTTCAAACTAAATTACTGCCTCATCCATAATAAGTACCTTCCTGCTATAAACCCCTAACCACCAAATGCAGGATGGATGGCACCATTCAACTCCCTTCCCTTCAGTTGTAATGCAAGAGTTTTGAACACCTGGAAAGGTCATGGATTGATCGAAAAGTAGATTAAGTGGGTGTAGATGAGATAATTAATGGGTAGGAGGTGGTGTGAAATTGAGGATCAAGAAAGCATTAGGGGTTTCAAGAAGGGGTGGCATTCATGTGACTGCAAAGAGACAGACTGGTTGATCCAAGGATAGGAACCAATGTGAAAACATGGGAATGGGAATGATTTCAGAAATAACCCTTTGCTCAGTATTTACTTCTGTTTTGAATCTCCCCTTCTGAAAGGCTGTCAAAGAGCAACAATCTTAGCTTGCTTCTATTCAAGATCAATGATGCAAGGATTCATAAACCAATAACATCGGTCAATTAAATTGTGAACTTCAGAGCTAAACAGAATAGGAATTTGAAAAACTGAACGAAGAGAAACAAGAAGCAATTCTGGAATAGCTGACCACTAGAACTGTGGGATTATTCAGTTAGGATATTTGATCTGAAGTCAGCTGGATCAATTCAATTTGACTTTCTGAGCCTAATCACTAGAGTGATTTGTGCACATGTGCAAATGAATTATTCCAAATTTATTTGAAAGTCTAAATAGTTCAGATCAATTTTCAAATTAGATTTGAATTATTGTATCAAATCCAAAATCTGAATAAAATCAGACTTGGTTTGCATATCCCTATTGATCACTATGATAATGATAATTCATCTTGGGAATACTTCAGTTCTTTGACATCATGTTTAGAACCTTGGTACTGCAACTTGTTGATAAAAAATACTAATCAATGGATGAAACAATATGTGCTACTATGGCAGGGATTTTGTGATATTTTACAATAATATTTTTTATTATTCATATTACAGTAGCGTGTTCATCCCTAAACCAGTGACTATTGATATGCATAAAATATAAGGTAAATTATTATTATTATTATTACTATTATTATTATTATTATTATTATTATTATTATTATTATTATTTTCCTCCTCCTCCTCCTCCTTTTCTATTTTTAATTTGTTTGGGGTTGTCTCTAATTTTTTTTTAAGATTAAATATTTCTTTGTTAATTGTGTACACTTTAAATAAATAGAATAAATATTTTTTGGTAAACAATGGTTGAATTCACATGACACTGAATTACAAACTAGCCAAATTTAGCCTAATATCTTGTGCAGATCTAGCCTGCATAATTAATTTATGGTTCACTGTGTTGTGGAAACCCAGGACATGGGTTTAATTGGAAAAACCTTTGTTCAGTTAATCATGGATAGCATTAAAATTACCATGAGGTCCAATGTATTGCCAATGCAAAATTCATGTAGCTTTACAAGCACAAATTAATGAGAAAAGATGAAACATGTATATAATATCAAAAACTTATCTATGTGCAAGCTGACCCATTGTCCTTGGTAAAATGTTGAATGTAACGTTTGAAATGTTTGAATGAAAGGACTGGAATAAGTGGAAAAAGGAAGGAGACTTCAAAACTATCGGGTGTCCTTAACTTTGATCAAGATGTGGGATTTGATGCAAAGCAAAAGAGAAAACAGACTTTAGATGCAAACAATGTTGAGACAATTGCACATGTCCTGCTAAGTGCACTTAGTCTGGCACTTAGAAAGCCAATCTTCCATACTAGCCAACAGTCCCAATGAGAATCTGCATGCTTCTTACTAAGAGATCAGTTTAGCATAATTTCTATAACAGACATCCCTAGAATGTTTTCCTCATGATTTATCCATTCTTACATTAAAAAAAGTAAATCATTTGTGGTTGACCCTGTACTGAAAACTCTGTTATGAATGGCTGCACACCTTTTAATGCCCATTTTCTTGTAGGAGATGCCATTCCTTCTTTGGCTCCATAATACCAACTATGAAAATAAGTCAGGGAGCATAAATCTGAATTTAAGTGGTGGTGACCTGTGACACTGACTTTCTATGTGCTACGAAGATAAGCGCCACTCAAGGATGCTGACTGTCTTGACAAGGTTAATAACATGCACTAAATCTCATATCAAACTCAAATGAGCATCAAAAAGGGCCTTGTTTAAAAGTCATGAAGTTGCACATTGCTTACATGCATTAAAATTAATAGGGATATTTAGACACTTGCTTCCCTCCCCATATCCATATTCATAACTTGACTGAATGACGGCAGGTGTGCCTTCAAATAATTTTTTCCCCATTCCAGCTTCCTTGAAAGAAATGGAGAACTAGGTATTGTGCTCACAATGTCTTTGGGTCTATTTTTAAATCCAATATCACATTTTGATTTCTGGTATTGATAGATCTTCTATTCTTCCAGAAAGATGTTTAATGTTCAGCCCAGGTTCTGCTTCACATATTAAAATAAGCACACACATGTGAGAGATCTTTAAGTTTTGGACTTTGACTGTTACTCATTACTTTCATTCTGTCCTTTTTCTGAGATAATATGAATTCTGTTTTTCATCTTTTCTCTTCTTTCTTTCTTTCTTTCTTTCTTTCTTTCTTTCTTTCTTTCTTTCTTTCTTTCTTTCTTTCTTTCTCTCTCTCTCTCTCTCTCTCTCTCTCCCCCCCCTCCCTCCCTTCCTCCCTTCCTTCCTTCCTTCCTTTTCTTTCTCTCTCTCTCTCTTGCTCTTGCACACACAACACAGGCACCCCCACACACACCTTTTTTCTGTCCTCTGGTCCCTATCTGTTTTGCCTCTGCAAATTGTCTGGCATTAGCCTTTGAAGAAGGAAATGGGCTCAGATCATATTGCTATGTCTTTGCACTGTATCTGAGGGAGCTGAACATTGTATCAAATTGGGTCAACCTCAAGAAAAACCAACTGTCCTTCTGTCCTTCCATCCATCCATCCATCCATCCATCCATCCATCCATCCATCCATCCTCCCTTCCTCTCTCTCAATTTCCTGTGACCTGTACTATATTCTGAACTTTATTCAGATTTCAGATTGACGGTCTTGTTAATATCGGTATATATTACAGATATTAAAGCTAGTGTGGGAACAATTTATTTTTGTAAGAAAAATAAATAGCATAACAATCTGTACTTTTGAGTGTTTCAGCGGCCAACTCCTGAACTATAAACATGCTGTAAAAATTTAGAAAGAAAGGATATTACTGCATAAGCTCATGAAATGGCCCATATCATTCTAGTACTGACACTGGACCTTTATATATTGTCCACATCGCCTGATGCTTTTTAACTGCATCCACAGAACATGTTTAACTTGCTTATTGAATCTGTTTCTAGCTTGCATGTATGTATTTATGCATTCATATACTTTCATTTTTTAAATGTCTTGGGAGTTTTGTTCATAATGGAAATGATCTCCTGGCTTCTAGGTCTGAATTATATGGTGATATTTAACTGCTGAAAGAGCAGTTGATTTGAGAAAAGTCAATCATTCTTCAATATAACAAGTCAGGCTGCTTTCCTTTATTTTATCTTTGATTTTCTGCAAGTAAAAATAATTCCTAGCATTTTGCAGTGTATTTAACATTCTTTGAGCAAGTATGGTCAAGTGCACTGCCACAACACTGGGGGTGGGAAAAACAACTTTAAGTCAGTTTATCTTCTGAGTAATCCAAAGACAGAATTAGATATAAACTGCCTTGCTGTGCTTGGGATATAGAAATGACCTAATTAATTAATTATGCCTTTGCATAGTGTGTCTGAAGTATGACAATTTGAGGGTGGTCATTTATGCCTTGAGCGAGAACTCTGGGTTGATTTGTTTGATGATCCAATTGTTTTTCTTAGCTATCCATGGTATTCTCAGGAATCTTCTCCAGCACCAAATTTGAAACGTGTCAATACTTGTAGAGAGCCAGAGAGATGGCCTTGAAGCAAATTTTCAGAAACTGTTATACAGGCAAAAAGGGTAAAAGCATTTCTTAAGTCCTGGGAGCAGAGATAATATTAAGAAGAGACTCAGGCTGGCCCCTTCTTGACTCATTGGGATATAAGAGGGAGGGGAGGAAAAGCACTGCCAGGCTCAAGATTCAGTTATTTTAGCCTACCAAGAAAATATAGTTCTAGTCTTCCTGTGGAGTTGATTTTTTTGGGTCTGGAATCTTGTGTGGCTGACAATTCTCTTTCTATCTTGCTTCGTCAAAGTCCAACTTTTCTCTCCCATAGAGTGTCATGGGAAAACCATTCCCTGCATGATTCTGATCTTTGTAGATCTAGACACATTCTGACATCTGACTATCTTTTCCAAGGCCTTTTGCTACTCTGTCAAGTGCTGGTGTGTGGCTCATATTTTGACTGCTTATGGGTGATCCTCAAAGGCAGAAGCTACTCACCTCTTCCATATCTTTGTCGTCGGTTCTAAGGCAGGTTGCTGTACTTGTTCTCAGGAGTTTGATCTTTTTCATATTTAATTGTAGTCCTATTTTTATCACTGTGTTCTTGGATTTGTATAACTAGAGCTTGCAGATCATTTGCATTTTCAGCTCTCAGAGTAGTGTCATCAGCCTAATATAAAACAAATAAAAAGAGGTGTGCTGGTTGTTTGTTTATTCATTTTTACTCTTCTGCCTTTCAGAAGTTCAGTTCTGTCCTATCATCATTGAAATGATTGCAAGAGCTGAAAATAGTACAGAGAAAGTGACCCCGGCAAATGTTGCTTTAGATGATTAATTTATCATCCTGCTGACAAATGCATGGTTCCATGTTTTGTCCATTTTAAACAAAAAAGGAGACTAGAAGGCAAAAAAAGCAATCTTTTGCCTCTTTTTATAACTACAAATACAACACAGTAAGATCAATGCAAATGGGCCCAGCAGCTAAAAATATTACACAGATTTAGTAAACTCTTTATGTTCTGAAAACATTTTCCTGGGTAAAAATCCTTCTTGTTGGCTTTCTAAAAATTCCCTCCCTTGTCCTCATCATTGTCATGTTGTACAAAATTTGTTAATCTGGCTTTTGAATTAATTTTGGCACAGGACTTCATAGTGTCATATTAAAATCATACAACATTTGGCATCCTTTATTTACTTATGAGACTTATTTATTTATCGTATTGATATAGCGTACTTGTTGTTCAGTCGTTAAGTCGTGTCCGACTCTTCGTGACCCCATGAACCATATTGCGCCAGGCCTTCCTATCTTTCACTGCCTCCCTGAGTTGGCTCAATTTCATGCTCATTGCTTCAGTGATGCTATTTAGCCATCTCATCCTCTGCCGTCCTCTTCTCCTTTTGCCTTCCATCTTTCCCAGCATCAGGGTCTTTTCCAAAGAGTCCTCTCTTCGCATTAGGTGACCAAAGTATCTGAGCTTGAGCTTCATTATCAGATATAGCGTACTATTGACTTCTAAAGTTTCTCATGGGTTTATTATTAGAACAAGCATGAATAATCTTCACTGATCCTTCCAAAAGTTATTTCTGAATGATAATCATTAATATGCCACGGGATATAAATATATTTGCAATATTTAATACACTTTAATCACATAAAATGATTATATTAATTGTAATATACCTGGGAGGTAATCATATTAGTTGTATACAAGTTAAGATGCACTGAAATTACATGACGTGAGTTAATATCCTGGCCCCTCCCTGCACCTTTGTACCTGCTGTGCCTATTTCTGGAATGTGGCTGCTGGCCTGCAATTCAAAAATGAGATACTGCCCCCAAAATAGGCAGCCCTGTTTAATGCTACTCCATAACAAGGAAAAACTTCCTGACGGTTAGATCTGTACAACAGTGGAACAGTCTACCTATGGAGGTTGTGGGTTCTCCATCTCTGGAGGTTTTTAAGAAGAGGCTGGACAGTCACCTCTCGGGGATGGTTTAATGGGTTTCCTGCATATTGCAGGGGGTTGGACTAGATGATCCATGTGGTCCCTTCCAACTCCAAAATTCTATGATTCTATGATTCTATGATAACATAAATACCACAACAAACAATGGTCAGGGGATACTTTTCTTCAAATAGAGTAGATATGGCTGGATTAAATGATGATCTGATTGATAACTAAATAATGGCGTGCCCATATCAAAAGATATCTAAACCTAGTAGGCCTCGCTTGAGTTTTGATCAAACCTTGGGTTTGTTTACAGCAGGGATGGCCCACCAATATCTGCAGGCTGTATGCAGATCCAGAAGACCATTTGTGTAGCCCCCAGCACCTCCTTGCATCGTGGTTGAAATTCAGCCTTATGACTGCCAAAAAGTAGAACAATAGTTATCTACTAGTTTGGGAGTGAGCTTTTAGTTCTAGTCTAGAGACAGTGAGTTCTAGTCTTGCCTTCGGCATGAAGCCAGCTGGGTGACCTTGGGCCAGTCACTCTCTCTCAGCCTTGGGAATAAGGCAAAGCACTTCTGAAATCTTGCCAAGAAAAAATACTGCAGGGACTAGTCCAGGGAGTCACCAGAAGTCAACACTGACTCAAAGGCAAATAACAACAACAACAACAACAACACCCCAGACTTAACAGTTGTTGATAAGAAAGACAAAACAGTCTGGATAGTGGACATTGCAACACCTGGAGACAGCAGAAGAGAAGAGAAAGAACTGGAGAAAATCATAAAATACAAAGACCTGCAAATAGAAGTAGAATGACTATGGCAAAAGAAAGCAGAGATAGTGCCAATAGTAATAGGCGCCTTGGGTGTGATCCCAAAACATCTGGAACACCACTTGGAGACCATTGGCATTGACAGAATCACCATCAGTCAATTGCAAAAGGCAGCTTTACTTGGTATCCTGCAATGATACCTTTAACACCATCAAACAACATCTGCCTATCCCAGGTCCCCAGGAAGACTTGATAGATGGATAAAAATACCAAATCCAGTCTAAATATCTGGCTGACTGTGTGACCAACCATAATAATAATAAAAATAAATAAGACCTGTCCAGTATGGTTGAACCTCTGGCATAGCTTTCATCCTCCTCAGAGCACACAAACCCCACAGTCACATCAAGGTAGTGCCTCACTAGGAATAATAGTCAATTTACTCAAAAGTCAATTGCAAAAGGCAGCTTTACTTGGAGCAGCTTTCACCCTGCAACCATACCTTTAACACCATCAGGCAACATCTGCCTATTCTAGGTCCCTGGGAAGGACTCAAGAGGGGGATAAAAATGCCAAATCCGGTCTAAACATCTGGCTGACTGTGTGACCAACCATAATAAAAATATAGTAGTGCAAAGCATGAGCCTCCAAAAATATGTTCAAGGATGACTCTAAGAACAGTGTAGCTGCGCCCTGCAATATACGTAGAAAATAAAAATGGTGGGTGTCTTCAGCCAAGAGCTCTCTTTTGAAGGAGACCCACCTGCCCAGTAAAAAAAATATAGAAGTGAACTGTGGTGAGGAAGGAAGAGACCATCCTAGGAACCAGAAGGAATTACATGAACTAGCATCATCTGTTTGTCTTCAAGTAAATGGATGGCTTTTCGCTTGACCCTTCCTCCCGTGACAAATACTTGGTGAATGTGGAAGCTCCACAGGGCAGTCCTTTTGTGATGGCACCTGTAAAACATGCTCTCAGAAGGTCAGGAGTGTCCACTAGCTGAAAGTGTTCGGCTATCCTTGAGCTTGAAAAAACCAGACCATGTCCCATTTGCATTAATCGTTGGGCAAAAATATTCACTGGCAGTTTGAGAGGGTCAGCAGAGACCTTTACTTGAGATTACTGAGTATGTTCTCCATTGGACTCTTTGGCCCTCCCAGCTTTCAAATACGCTACTGTAACAAGCCCAGGCAATTATATACTGTAGTAATTCAACATGGCATTATTTAATTTTCTACATTTAGCACCCAATGCAATGTGACAAGAAGTAAATTACTCAGCCCTAAGCACATTGCTTTAGTGTTATTCACTGCTGTAGATAAGTTTGTTTTATAGTTGTCAGTCTTGATTTTCTTCCATGCTTTCCGTCTTTATTAAATGATAAAGCCACACATTTATCTTTACTAATCATTACTGGCCAGACTGGTAAGAAAAAAAAATCTAGGTGATTAATGGATTTTTTTAAAAAAAATTAATTTAATTTATTTTGGTTTTCATGACCTATTTTGTCTGTTAGTGTTGTTCTGTACTGTTAAAACCTAGCAATTGCTGAATGAGGGAGAGGGAAACAAAGAGAAAAACAAAGCAAAGCTAATAAATTTTACCTCTTGAGTTGCTTGGAAACTAAAGCTCATTTCATTCCAGTCTTCCATTAAGTGAAAATGTAGCCACTTTATAGATTTCAACAGAATTAAACTTAAACCTACAGAATTCGGTTTATTAATTTCTGTCATGGCTCAGTGGGGAAATAAGAGAGGGCATTCATTAAGTATACACAATTATCAGACACAAAAATGAAGTGCAGTGCTATTAAGTATAATAAAAATGTTGAACACCAAGGAAATTTTCATTAAATATAATCTATTCTGTATATGACTCCACTTAATCCTTACTGTCCCTTTCCCCCACCCCTTTGTGTGCTCCATCCTGTTTAATTTTTATTGCTTAACTTTTTATAAATGTTTCTTAATATAATTATGATTAAATATTTGCAGTGGAATATGCTGTTATTTAGTGAAACAAGCTTCTTTCGGGCCTTTAGCTCCTTATCTCAATGAAAAAGTTGTTTTGGAAACAACTTGGATACTAAAGATGGCAAGGTTATTATGGGAATTCATGGATACAAAGAAGATAATGCATTGGAAAGAGAATATCTTATAATCCATTGCAGTCTTCATGGTCTTTCTGGGAGGGAAACTGATATAGTATTAGTATTTACAGACAATTATTTTCTTCATCAGATACAAACGTTGGATATCCTCTGCAGAGATGGTCCACTGATTAATTCAGTTTGTGTTTTTAATATGAAAGTTCTCATCTGCATCTCCCAAATCTATAAATAAAGGATGGGTATAAGGCAAGATGATCCATCTTGGTGGACCATATGAAGCTTGCAAGTTGGAATTTTGTATCCTTGATTCCAGGGGTGTCTGCAGCTGGGCCACAAAGTCAAGATTTTGTCCAGGAGTGCCTGCAGAAAGTGGGGTAAAAAAATGTCAAGATGACAGCCACCAACATGGGATCAGAGCCCTGCCCTTTTTACATGCATTGTGACATAAAAAAGGGGTGGGGCACTGCAGACTTCCCTACCTGATTGTGGCCATTTCTATTTCTATTTTTCATTCGGTACAGACAAAGTGCCCATCGCAAAAATGCCCCTTATGGAAACCAGCTGAATTCTAGATTTGGCAACATTTTCTGCCCCAGTCAATATAATATGCTAAAATAAAACACTTCTAGGTAGAACTGATCCATAAATTTAAATGCTCTTACAGACTTTTCTGTTTGACACCCAGGGAAGAACGTCAGACAATCAGTAAATCAATCATTAAGATATCCTCAAGAAAGCTATGGGTTTTGTCATTGTATGCTTTCCTGCCTCCACGAAGTCATAAAATATTATCTAACATAATAGGCTTAAAAGCAAACAATTCATCTTAAAGTTAGCAGTACAGTGAACGTCATAATAAAATGAGAGTGAGAGAAGACAAGAAACAAATAGACTGAAACTACCAAACAAGCTTGTGGAAAAAAAAAGACAGTTTTTAAAAGCTATTGTAAAGAAAACAAAGGATAATAATTAACATTGCACCAAATTGTGTATTCCAATTTCCACAATGTTTTCTTTTATTGCAAAAGAAGCTTCTGTATCTTATTGATTTTAACATGTTTAATGATGTCTGAGATTACTTCTTAATTGCCAAGTGGCAGAGGTGCTGATATTTTTCCCTGTTATGCATTTTTCCATCCCATATTGCTAGGTCTGAAAAAGTCCAGCCAGAACAATTTGTTTCTGATATCTTTATCTGGGACTGAATAAAAGTGAACAGGAACCATGGAGGCTTCTACACTCCGCAAAGATGAATGTATAATTCATTCACACACAGTCACAGTCCTTTTCAGAGTTGTCTCCTGGGTACGGGGTGTCAAAAAAGTCAAGATGGCGGGTGAAACCACCCAACTGAAACTCCACCCCTTTTTTTACATGCTTGCAACAGAAATGACAGATGTTTAAATTGATCATGAAGTCACATCCTCCACCTTTTTTGCCCTGTGCTCCTTGTGTACTAAATAAGTACAAGAACACATGAAAAAAAAAATCTAAAATTCTCTTCTCCCTTGGAAAAAAGAAATCTTTCAGTGGAACTGAATGAGAACATGTCAGGGAAAAAAAGCAGATTTCTTTTTGGCCCCAGACATGCGCTGATTCATACTGATTTTCGCAAGTGCTGTTTGCCCAGAATGAAATTCAACTTGTCAGGCAGTAAAATGACTTTTCACAATTCAATGATTCAGAAAGTCTGGTAGCAAATAATTCAAACAAAATAAAGAAATGTGTTTTTAGTAACACTCTCTCCCAAAATCACATCTTGGGAAGGCAATATAAAACTCTGATTTTGCTTCCCATTAGACCTTGGCAACTGATGCAGCCTTTCATTTCACAAAAAATGAGTACCTTTGAAATAAACCAGAAGGAAGGGGAGGGGCTGGAAAACTCCTCCATTTCGTCTCCAAATCATCAAAGCCAACCTATCAGATTATGATTGTTGAACTCAGAAAACATAAACAGTTTATGTCAAAGATTAAGAGACAGCGTGGGTTTGCCTTTGACATATCTTGTCTCCAAATCTTCCCTTTGGATTTATTAGAGTGCTATCATGTCAAAGCAACCTCATTTATATGATAACATGTCTGTAATATTTTACAAGGACTGCACTCTGGTGGAGAATGTTGCTTTTTAAATCCAAAATTACTAGAACCCGGACAGGGATGCATAATTATAGTGCATGTTAGCAATGATAGGATGCGTTTAGCCTCTGGTGATCTGCATTAATCATCACCAGAGACGGTGCAATAAAATTGTAATGGCCTCTTCAAAAGTTATAATCTAACTTAAAATTCTATATATGGCAGTCTCACGCTGGTGTACCAAGAAACCTCGGAGTGCTTTCATTTGCTTAAACATACAACCAACCTTGTTCCCCCACTTGCAGATGGAATTGGCACAAGTTGTATGTGCAAAAGGAAGAGACTCAAAAATTGAAACCTATAGGCCCCAGGGATAGACATCACTTAGCATTTCACCACTGAAGGAAGCCCACGATCAATTCTTGTAGCTTTCTGGTCCTGTCGTTCCTCCTCCTTGTACTAGCAAGGAGACCTTGCATTAGCAGCTGGCACTCTAGGGCAGCTGCTAAGGGTCTCACACCGGTTATCTGGGTTTGCCAAACATCATTTATCATTCTTGGAAAGCTTCCTGTCTTTGCAGTAATTAGAACAGCAGCTTCTGGTCATCCTTAAAAGAGTCCATCAGAGTTGGGCGGCTCTAATAAGTTTAAAGAAATAAAATAAATAAGTCATTGTTGCTCCCGTCACTGCTCCTTAAAGCTAAAGGGTTCCATCAGTGTGACAGCCCCTCAGCCAAGAATGTTTTGCTCAAGGCCTCCTCTTCTATTACGCAGTTGGCAATGTCTCCCTCTGTGCCAGTCACCAAGCAGGCGAATGCTACACCAGCTTTACCGTACCCTCCCTTGGACACCACGTTTTGAGCACCAGAGAGAAAAACTGGGCTTTTAGTTTATGTTTGGGATGTAGGGACCCCAGTTTTGTTATGCCTTTTGTCCCTTATGGCTTTTACGGGTCCTTATGATTAGCATAATGTTTTGTAACGTTTAATACAAGGATCTAATAAAGTTATTTATAACTCACAGATTTATTTTTTATTTTACTGGGTTTTGTTGTTTATCTTTTTTTATGGATGGCAGTTCTACTGGAGAGAGCCAGTTTGGTGTAGTGGTTAAGGCACCAGGCTATAAACTGGGAGACCATGAATTCTAGTCCCACCTTAGGCACAAAGCCAGCTGGGTGACCTTGGCCTGGTCCCTCTCTCTCAGCCCTGGGAAGAAGCAGGCAATGGCAAGCCAATTCCAAAATACTCTTATGTTGGTCTACCTAGAACATCTGCATTCTGGTTTCTAACATCCAACATTTTTCAGCTGCTCTTAGGCTGAAGTGCTTAGGTATAACTGGACAAGCATGTGTAATCTAGAGCCAGTTGGTGTAGACCATGACTTCTAGTCCTGCCTTGAGCACAAAGCCAGCTGGGTGACCTTGGGCCAGTCCTTTTCTCTCAGCCCTAGGAATAAGACAATGGCAAACCACTTCTGAAATCTTGCCAAGAAAACTGCAGGGATAGTCCAAGGGGTTGCCAGGAGTCAATACTGACTTGAAGGTGTGTGCGCACACGCACGCACACACACACACACACACAATCTACTGGAGTTTGTTTGTTTGGAGGTTGTAGCAGAATGGCACATTCCTATCTGGGATGATTGTCCTATTCCACTCAGCATGCAGCTTCAGGAGGGAGGCAATGAAGTGGTGAGGGAGGAAGTGGATACCCACCTAGCCAGCCAGATCAGTGAATTAACCCTGGTGATCAGTTGGATGACAGATGCCACAGCCAGATCACCCTGACATCTGCAATTCTATTGGATAGTGGGAGGGGTGATGAGACAAGCACAAAGCTCGAGTAGAAGAATAGCCTATTCAAGGAGTGGTTCAATTAAGATATAAGCAAAGATTTGATTTAAATGTGTTTTCTAAGTCATTTTGGTTGATTCACCCATTCAGATTGGACTGATGTTTCAAATCAACTTGAGTTGATCTGACAGTTCAATAATTGTTAATGTGGTGTACTGGTTAAGGAGTTGGACTGGCACTGGGAACTTCCAGGTTCAAGTCCATGATCAGTCACAGAAGCTCTCTAGATGACTTTAGGGCAGTCACTCTTAGATCAGCCTATCTCACAGGTTAGTTGTACTTCTCTACAGAATGACTTCAGCTCCAAGACCTTCAATAAGATTGACTATCCTGGCAGTTTTGAGATAGAAGAACAGATGGGAAGATATAAACTGTGTGAGCCATGCCAAAAGGCTCAGTCCAATGTGCACATTCAGATCCAGATGGTTAGAGTCAAGACACACATTCATTGTAACTGATAAGAAGGAATCGTTGAACATATGTATGCCATTATTGACAGATTCACATACTGATAAAGAATTACTGAACTGGTTGGCATACAGATGAGGAGGCTTTCAAAAGGATTGCTAACAAGAGTAATTCTATAAAAGCTGACGTACAGTGATAGAGGACAAATAAACAAGTAATACTCATCATCTTTCTACCCTGGCTTGAAATTTCAGAAATAGTTGGCTGTTGAAAAGAGGGTAGAATCCAGATTTAGTCATGCTTTGCACAGAACTAATAAAATCAGTATGATTTAAACTGGTCACAATTTTCTTATCCCAATGATTTCAATGAGTCAGCTCTAACTGTAACTAAATCAGAATTCACTCCAGAATGCTGAATTAGCTACACCTTCAAACATTCTAAGAAGACAGTTTTTAATATTCTGATGGCCTCCTAAGCTTGTTATGACGTCTTAATAATTAAATCTGTGTTATGCTGACACGCAAGCTCTAATCAGAGTGGGGAAAAGGGAATATGATTTATAGAGATGGCTGGGAATTTCGTTCAGTTCATTTTTTTTTTAATCAGAACTAATCACATTTTACAAATTTCTTCATAACAAAGATGGGAAGAACTCGGGATTTTAAAAATGCGAATGGTGTTCCAGGCATAAAATTGTATACACCTCCTTGTACATGTCATACTGTTGCTAACTCGGAATAAGATTACATTTTTCTTTTTCTTTTTTAATTAACAGTCTGCTTGCCTTTAACTTCCATGTGCTAGTGATTTATAATAATATTTCTATCCTCTTCACTTTTTAAACTGCAGTGTTTGTTTTTATCCCATAAAGATTAGTAAGAACATTGTTAAAATACCTTTATTCTGATAGGGATTGATCAAAATGTATACATTTCTTTGAGTGTATATGAAGAATTTGAGGCTGAATAGAAGGAAGTGTGGAGAAAGCAAAATCAAGAGATGTGTCCATCACAAACTGGGCAATAAAGTAAACAAAGAAAGATTTCCATTATGAAGAATGAGACAAAATAGGGGATATATCTGATGCCAATAAGGGCTATACATTTTTCGAATAAATAAATAAATGCAGCTTTTGTGTCAGGTGAAGATTCCTTCGTGGTTTCCATACAGTTCTGACAACTCAGCAAAATTTGGGGGAATGGGTGTCAGCCAACAGGAACTTTGAGATAAGTGACATTTTTCTACATTGAGGTAAGTGACATTCCCAATCAGTAAAAGGCTACCTATAATTCAGAAAATAGCAACCTAGGGACCAGAACGTGAAGCAAGGTAAGAAAAGGTGAGCAGAAAACTGAAACTTCATTTTGAGTTGCTCTACGTTATTTTTTCTATGCAGTTGTGGCCAATTTCTTTGAAAGTTAGTCAATTAGTTTCCTTGTTATTACCCCATCTCTACACGTAAAGGAAAGAAAGCCAGCTGATTAAAGTGTGATTCAATGTATCTTCAGCTCTTGAGATTTTTTTATATTGGCAAGCATATGCTTCAAATAGGTCCACCCAGCTGCTACAGCAGCATGTTTGATAAAACAACTGTACTATTAGATTGGCTCAAATGCCATCCTTAAGTCAGAAAATAAACAAGCACCAATGTCTTAAAATAAGAAATAAAAGGAATATGGAAATGGTCCAGCCAACAGCTCGGAATATTTTTCGCCTTCATACTAGATAACAGGGGGAAAAAGCATACAAAATAAAATATGCACAACTTCGTTTTGTACTAGGGCTGTGCAAAAAAATTATGGATTTTTTCTATCAGTTTTCATTTGATTTGATTTTATAATTTCTTTCCAAGGAAGATAGACATTTTTTCACATTGGTTCATGCGAGCAGTCACAGAGCTTCCAGGATGACAGAGAGCTGTATAACTTGGGGCAGGGGGTGGTGGTGGAATATACTGTATGGCTGAAAATAAAGTAAGCTAAATAAATATTATCAAGTGATGTCCAAAGATAAATTCAATACACTGAAAATAAGATAGAAAAACAGAAGAAAATTTCACAGGGAAATTGTTGTTGTTATTATTATTATTTTGAGAACTTGAAAGGCAGACTTCACTGTGACATTACTTTGTGCATAGTAAAAACTGTTAATTCAGCAAGGGGTGGGCAATCTCAATCACTCCATAAGCGGGAGGAAAATAGGATATCAATGGCCTGTGGAACAATTGGATTTCATTTCCATTTGCAATTTAGTTCTCTGTTCTTTCTGTTTTGGTCTGCACCTACAGTGAATCTGTTCTCACTTAGCCATCAACAGTCTGTAAGTGTGATATGTTCTCTAACGCAGACCCTTAATTATAGTTTAGATCATTTTATTATCCTGTTCAACACACAGCTGTCAGGACTAGCTTACTTCTAATTAAATCCTCCAGCTTTCCCCCCTATCCAGGCATATTTTATATTTTCCTATATGAAACTATAATGATTTGATGCTTCTTCAATTATAAAAGTTTGGATTCAACAACAACAAAACAAGTCAGGAAATTGTTAAGTGTGTTCATAAGTCCCAAACTTGAACAATGGGGATCTCCCTCCTTCTAAGGGGGAAACTGGCAGCTATAATTTTTTTCCTTACTCAGAAGTAAACAATGGGATTCAATGATAACTGAAACTCAACATGTTAGATACCAGGGGTCTTAAGAAGTTCTCCCACCATTGCCTAGATTGCTCATTCTTTGTCTATGGCTAGCATCATTAAAATATGAGCTATTTCTTCTGGTGAACCCTTTTTTTGACAAAGCAAATTGCAGCCTGCATTTGCATTTGAGTAACGGGGGGAAAATACATAATTGCTAGTGAAGTCTTGAAAGACATGTGTGATTTGGCCCTAACTGCGCTACAGTTCCTCCTCTGTTTTATGTGACTGTTGCTTTTCTTGATTCCTAATGTCCAGAACTTAGAGATTTGGACTGTGACATGAATAATAATGGATCTAATGCAGAATGTTAGCCTATGAATCTGTCTGTCTGTCTGTCTGTCTATCTATCATCTCTATCGTCTGTCTGTCTGTCTGTCTGTCTGTCTGTCTGTCTGTCTGTCTATCTATCTATCTATCTATCTATCTATCTATCTATCTATCTATCTATCATCTATCATCTATCATCTATCATCTATCATCTATCATCTCTTCCTCCCAGGTATATCATTGAGAACAAAGAACTTGGAATAATACACAGTTTGGTACTTTACGGCATGTTATGCAATATTTGTCTATTCCCCCCCCCCCCCCCCTTTCTACTCAAAGTCCTCATAATGTAGGGCTTCCATGTCTGGACCATAAAATCTCCACAACCAATGGATGATTACAAAGAGTAAGAGGCTAATGTATTGATCAGATTTTTGCAGCCCAGATATGGTAGCCTATAACTATAATCTTATAAAATGTAGTAGATACCCTATCAAAAACATATATCTTTAAAAAAATGAAGACAAAAACACCACCACCTATTTGCTGTGATTTTTGCCTCCCTCCCCCCTCCCCCCCATTTCTTTGGGAAGGATTCTTGTCCATAAGACCAAACTACTTGTGATGCTAATCAGGCAACTTCACCCTTTAGTGCCAGTACATCTCATTTTAGCAAGTGGATTGAGACCCTAACTTTCAGGCAGATTTCACTGAGTGTTGCAATCTGTGTTGGAAAAACATTTCCATTGAATAAAATACAAATATGCACCCCCCACACAAAGAGTTGTGTATTAGGACAAGAAAGAGGAGTGACTCCCATTTTGTCCTGCTTAGAGTTAAAAGTAAAGTCTCCTCCAAGTGAAACTTGACTTCTGATGTCTACCAAGACAGCTATCTGCATAGCTTTCTTGGCAGCAGTGTGGTGGTGATTTGCTATTGCCTTCTTCCTCTCTCACTTCTCTCTGTCATTCTCTCTCTCTCTTTTAACTTTCCAGTCTAGCTTACAGCTTTGGGATTTCCTAATGGTTCCTCATCCAACAAACCAAGTCCAATATTCCTCAGCTTGTTGAGATCAGATGAGATCAGCTAGTCTCATCTGAATTGAGATAATCTCTTGATGACTATCTGAACAAATCCATATAGTTCTCTTGGCAACAGCACGGAAATGATTTGTGAATGCTTTTTTTTTTTTTAAAAAAAACCCCAGTTTAGTTAACAATCCTGGGAATTTTTTTAGTAGTGTTCTCTCCTGAAGAAGAGGAAGAAATGCTCTTCAGTGCACCTGCCCATCCAGATGGAGAACATTATCCATGTTTCCTACTATCTGCCTATGAGATATTAGCCTCAGCTTTCTATGCACTGAAGTTGAAATAAAAGCCTTGGAAAAGAAAGTCTGGATGATACAATGTAGTAGAAGAATCGAACAATGGACACAAGGAAACAGGGAAAAAAAGCAATGGATTATGAATTGAGTAAGGAGGTCTAGAGGTAAGCTGACCTTGTCACTGAAGACTGTTCTTGCTTCTATTTCCTAAACTGTACTTTTTTTGGTGTGTGTGTGGGGGGGGGGATACAAAGCAAAGAGTTTCTGACTTTGAGGGTGGAAAAGCATCCCTTCATGTCAAAATAGTATGTAACAATTTGCTGCAGTTTTGTCCAGCTTGCTAAGTTTTCTTGCAGCAATAATAGTATGTGGCATCATTATTACATCAAGATCCAAAAGGGACAGGGGTTTCTGCCCTTTCCTCAATTCAGAGATCAGGGCACAGAGAAGTTCATCTGATATTTTGAAAACAAGAATTTTACATATGATCAAGGTTTCGAAGGACAGCCTCTGTACAAAGTTCCAGAAGCTCTGGGTCTTGGCATGTTACGTTTCCTAGGAAAAGAATTAGGCCCCAGAAATAACTTAAAAATAAAGTCCTATATTTCTGCTGTGTTTCAGCCATATCTTTCATTTTGTAATATTGACTGTAGGAATGAAATATATGTTTTTTTCTGAGGGGATGCTTCAGAAATAAGCAAGATCAGATTCAGATTTTGTGGGCTTCAATCTACAGCTATAGAATTAGGGGTCCTTTCCCATGTTCATATGCGAAACATGGAGAATTCAGCAAAGCAAATGCCTGTAATATATATATTAGAAAAACTGCCCAGTCTACCCCATAATATATGGATCATGTTAGTTTAACAAATGTACTCAGAATATTCACTTAGACTCTACCAGCTCAGCATACTAAACTAGAGTTCCTAGGATATTGTTATGAAAAGGAAACAATGGTTTAAAGAATAATCTTAAGTAGAGATACTGAAAAAGGCCTTATTATGATGAGGTTTGCCGTTACGATGGATATATTAAAGGACATGGTCAGTAATGTAGGAAAAATGATAGCCTCTCAAATCTGGAGAGATACTGATTATTTGGAACTTTCCCAGTCTCACTTTAGACTTGGTTAGTGACTGGGAATGAATGGAGCAGAGTGACGCACTTGGTTCTCTAGAATTTATTGGAAACTTTCAATATCATTGATATTTTTCTTTTGAAGAAAAGGAAAAGATCTCCAAGATGGAGATCTCTCCAAGATGGAATTAGGAGGTAATGTTTATAATGGATCTTGGTATTTTTGGATGGATTGCAGGATTTTTGTTCCACATTATGCCTCAGGTTCCACCCCTTCTCTATGCTTTTCAAAATCTCGATGAACTTGGTGATAAAAAAAATCACCTGAAAACTTGGACTAAAGTCAAGAGAAGGGTTTTTTTAAACCTTCCTGTCCTATGGAGACTATGGGAACCCTGAACAAGTTGTGGAAAAGGACTTGGAACTGAGAAAGGAAAAAAAGCTGTATCTTAATTCAAATAAAATGAAAACACTGACAGTTGGAAATTCTCCAATTTAAGTAGTTGCTTACAGGTGATTTTGGATGGTGAGTGTCCATGTCTGACTTGGGGCAGGGTGGGGAGCAGTCTCCTGAACTTGGCATCTCCTTTGAAGGTGTAACTAGGAATGCTATTTATCATGTGACGCTGACTTAACAGTGAACATTCTTTGTAGAGTAATTGAACTTTTTCTTTTTTGCTTATGATATGTAAATGAACAAACACACACATTCTTAAGGCTTCCAATGCTGTAACAAAATTGGTCCAATCAAAGCCTAGAGTTTATTTAAAAAAAAAAAATTAAAAAGTTTAGCATCAAGAATTAAAAACTCAAAATCTAATCCATGCCCTTGGCAGTTTTATATTAAAAAAATGTACAAACAGTGATTGAAAATAAATAAGTAAAACATTCATAACCTGAATCAAATATGACAGTAAATTGCCAAGATGCTGTGATCCTTTATGACTGGGATAACACTGTGAATCTTCAATGAGATGGACGAAAATGTCCAGGGAGCAGAATGACACAGTCAGCAAAAGATGACAATAGATTGTCCAACATTCCTTGTCACTACAGGAAGAGCTAACTTGGCCTGACTGTGATGACCATACCATAAGACCAAAGTGACACTGCGCCAGAGTATGATGACAAGACTAGAAAAGATTTGGCGTTTGTGATTAACATTCAAAGGACACAGATTTAGACAATGTAAGGCAGATTACATAAATCTGATTGTCATTTCTGGAATGAACCATCTCGTGACTGCTCAATGGACAGAGCACACGGTCTTTTTTTGCAGAGCATTCTTTCCAAGCCTTTTAGTTGCTATGGGCAATGGCTGGAAATGTATAGAATTATTTGTCGTTAATCTAATGTATATCTTCCTGCAATCATAAATAGATTCTTGGTAGCTGACAAAAATACAACAGATAACATCTGTTGGGCATACTGAACACAATCCAAGAATAATTCCTGGTGTCAACATGCAAACAGCCTCTGCAAATGCTTTGCCTTCACCTGTTACTGGAAGGCAGATAACACTGGAACCAATTGAGCTCTGGCCCCATCATGGTGAAAGAACCAATTCGACAGCTCATCCATCTTTAACTCAGATCCCACTGCTTTTAGTAGCCCTCTTTATATATACAGACAGCACAGCAACCTCTACACCACAGATAGGCAAGCAGAAAACTCCTTTCATACACTCCAAGTTCTCTGCCACTCAGCTTGACTTATATACTTTTAGCTCCTTTGCTGTAAAATGACAGAGACAATGGGAAACTGCCTGGGCTTCCACAGGGAGAGGCAATGCAGGAAATGATGGAATGTGCAATAACATCAGTAACAACATCATTACACAAATGCCACAGGTTATGCAATTCTGTCAGATGTTGGGATGCAAATACATCAGGGTGTCTTTTGCCTGAGGATATCACCGTGCGTAGATAGTCATTCTGGCTTCACTGTAGGTTGCTGTAGATACCAATGAGAAACTGGCTGATGGAAAATATCATCTTTATTTCCATTATTTTCTGTGATCCTGCACACAGCCCAGAAGGAAATTCTAGGAAGGAAGGAAGGAAGGAAGGAAGGAAGGAAGGAAGGAAGGAAGGAAGGAAGGAAGGAAGGAAGGAAGGAAGGAAGGAAGGAAGGAAGGAAGGAAGGAAGGAAGGGAGGGAGGGACTGCAAGTCAAGAAGAAATATACCAGTTCCTAAAGACCTAGGTATGGTGATGCAGGGCCTCCAATGTGAGAAGATAAAGGAATGGCAGAGGGGATCCTCTCAGGCTTGCCTTCTGGTTCAAGGCTGCTCTCTACCTATTTCCCCAAGGTTGTGGGAAAAAGTATAAACGTACAAGACCCACCCTATAGTGGCCATATGGGATAGCACTCATAGCAGGCTCTCAAGATTCCAAACAGGTTTTCCTGGTCCAAGAAGGCACCGCCCAGTGTTTTCTTTCATTCCTTTTTACTTTAGCTTCACCGCTACGCAATCTTCTTTCATAGAAGATAATCAATTTGTTCCTTTTCTCCACCCCTTTATCGCTGGGAAAATATGAGCCTTTTCCTTAGTACAATAATAACCAGGATAGTATGCATTGCTTTTCCTAATATTTATCCTTTTGCTTCCGCAAGGATAATCTGATTGCTGAAATAGTTATCTAACTGGCATCAAGTGAAAAGAGCGTGCTCAACATTCAGAATATCAAAGGTGGGCTTTTTTTTTTTTTTAATTAAATACAGCAAATATTTCTCCAATCCTACCAAAGACACACATAGATGCACCCAGAGGGACAATATTTTCCATAATTCTCTACATTCTGATTCCTAACTGGGAATTCCCTTGCTTGCACCTACAGTAGCCCAAACGACAGCATATAAGGTTGTATAGGCTTGTCCCCTTGTGCGGAGAACAAATCACATTTTAGGTGATATTTATGCAGAAGTATTGAAAATTCAGAAGGGTTCACAAACTTTTAAGCAGCACTGTGTGCTTCCCGTGCATTGAATGCTACTGATTATAAAAGGGTGGGGATCTAAAATGGTGGTGCTGAATTGATAGGGCTGGAATCATGAGTATCAATACTTCATGGATTGCTTATGGACTTCCAGGAAAAACCTCAATGGTTCTTTGGGAAACAAAATGGAGAACTTGCCCAATCCAACAGGACAGCCCAATCCTTATGCTATTATGATAGCTCATACCCAGTGTTTTTTTTTTTAATTGCGAACAAAAATTGTGATAATCCTGAACATATTTTGTAATATATTGCTATACATCTTCATAGAAAAACAGAGTGTGAGAGTGACAGTCCTAATCTAATCAGAATGTTTGTCTACTTCATTAGGGAGGGGGGAATTAATTTAGTTTTGTATATAAATGAATACTCATGTTTCCATCTCATGTATGAACCAGAAAAATTCCAAATTCCAAATTTACACTGATTTTGTAGTGCAATTCTCCAGATTCAAAATAGAATGTGACAAATATACATGCACTGGTGAAAGTAATACACAAAAATGTACCGTATCAGGGAAAACATCCTGCAAATGTGATTATTAAGGAATATTAGATACAAAAGAGATGAAAGATTTTAAAAAGTGAATTTTTATGCCAACTTTTTTTTTAAACCCTGGGCTGATGAAAAGTGAGATGTGTTCTGTTTATGATTTGAAAAATTAAAGAAGAAAAGAATCCAATGTTGGAAGATTTTTTCCTTCTTTTGTCCCAAGGAATTTCTTTTTAAATTCATAAGGATGAAATCTAAGTGACAATATAAAGATATTTCAAACCACATGATAGCTTTTATTACTGTCATTGAAATTCTTCTCTTGAGAGCCTTCCAGTATTTTGTTCAAAGGTCTGCCATCTGCATTTCATGTAAATGTTGCTTTAGGAGAATTGTTGGTGTCCTCTCCAACAGTATAGTATAAAGCAAACTGCACAGAAGGATATCTCAAACCTTTCACAATTAATAGTAAGATTATCACCCATTACTACATGGAAATAATGCCCCATTACAGTTCATTATGGCAATCAACATTTGAAAAAAAGCAATGAAAAATCATAGGAACAAAGACAGGGCTCATTCCAAACCTATAGATTTAATGTCTCAGCTAATAATTATGAGCTTGATAGCATCACTGGAATATACTATGCATTCAAACTGTGGAAGATACAATAAGTGAATAGATCTATGTATAGCAAGCAGATAGTACTATCGATTCCAAATAATAAATTGGGGTCAATAGCCTTTCAGGCACTACTTCACAAAGGAGTAAGAACTCTTTTCTTTTAATTAACCATTTTAAATGGCCGAAATGCAAGATCACCAATTCTCATCTAGACATCTTATGAGCTTTCATGTTTTTGCCTGAATTCTTGCAAGGTTTAACAGTGTCTGGGGCACTGTTATCTTTACTATTGGGGTTTTACCTGGGTTCAGAGTGACCACGACACTTCCTGTTGTCGTGTTGCCCATTGTAGCATTTTATTGTGATGCACAGACTGTTGGCTGGAGAGAATGAATACAAGGACCTTTCTTAGAGTAAAATTGCTACTGCCATTGTCTACATTAGTGAATATTTCTTCTAAGGATATGCATTTTTTTCTCCATCTGAAGAAATCCTAAAGATGAAAAAATGAGGTGCAATTATTTTTTGTGCTAGCTCTTTACATCATTGATAAAAAGACAGATGGTAGTGCTGAAGACAGGCCTAGATGAAGACTGCAAGAAAAATCTCCTTTGTTTTCAATTTCATTCCCCATGTTTATGTAATGGGCAGTAGAAATAACCTTGAGGAACAGAAGAAAGAGCTACAACCAAGTCAGATAAAAGAAATTTGAGTCCGGGGCAGAAATGTAATTTGAGAAAGTGCCTTAGACATTACCCTCCCTAGTTCTCATAAAGATAAAGGGAGAGAGGGGGGAAGCACACTCAGACTTGCAAGATTAAACAAATATAGTATTAGCATTCATAACTCTGGTGTCCTAGTCTGGTCTCCTTTGAAGGGCCGACAGTTTGTAAGGTTGGAGCTTAACATCAAATATAGTTTCGGTGTTGAGGCTGCCTTATACTACCCCAGCCCAATTCTTCACTCTGTTCTCACAGACAAAATGCTGAGAAGAAAAGCCATTATAAGCACTTCCTTCTTCTATTCCAACACACACACACACACACACACACACACACACACGGGGGGGGGGAGGTCTGAGCGCCTCCCATTTCCGTAGAAGCTCAAACAATCCACAGTCAGTTGATTCCCCCCCCCCCCCCGAGTGTTTTCTAGCCTTTGCTTCCATTGCGTATGAATTCATAGGGTATTATTCTCTCATTTCCTAGTATAGGTTGCAGATTTTTTAATGCGATTCTCTTTTGGGATGCACACAGCTTTTGAGTGGGGGAGGATTTTTAATTGGGAAAACAACAGAATTGAAGCATTTGCAAGAGCCGGTATAACAGACCACAGAGACGCTCCTGGGCCCATACAAATGGCCAGTTTCTGAATTGGTCGAATGTGGCCCAAGATACCATTTGAACAGACTACCTCCCTCTCTGGTGCCTTCGCTTTCCTGAAGAAAATGTTCCAGCAACTCTAATTGGCTATGCTAATTGCTTAATAAGCCTGCACTTTATTTTAAAGGCATGCTTTTCCCCCCAATTAGCAGCAGTCTTAAAAACAAAAACAAAAAACAAAACTAGGCAGGATTCATTGTGAGAGATTTTGCTTCAGGGACTTAGCAAAACCGATCTTTACCACACCGAAATTCTTTGGGAAAAATAGCCTGGAATTGCTGTCCAGCTCCCAGCAGGTTTTAGGTGAGGGTGATCCATCTATTTCCCTGCAGAGGTGGGCTAGGGGGAAAAAAAAATCAGAACGTAGAATTGGAGTTTCTGCCATCTAGTGATCATCTGGATTTTTGCAGAAAGGATCTGGTAGAATTTTCCATATGGTCAAAGTTTAATTTTCAGGGCAGGGAACCTATTTAAAATGGGGGGGGGGGGGGGGGAATGAAATAAAGAGTTAATTTTACATCTGGCCAGATTAGCTTTCCCTTACCACATACTTCTCCATAGTGTAGAACATGTGCAGAACAAGCTCCATTGTTTCCATAAATGCTGAATTTAACAATATTAGCCTGGTAATTAATATCCTAGCTGCTAATGGAGAGAGGATAAATTTGAGAGAGAGAGAGAGAGAGGGAGGGAGGGAGAGAGAGATTATAGGGTGGGGGGTGGGTTTCCCTTATGCTCAAGACCAGCCTCTGAACAATTCGGTTCACGAACAGCTCCGGTCGCAAAATTTTGCCTCTGTTCGCGAATGCCAGATCGGGTTACGAACAGGATCCATGGCCATTTTCCCTCCCGTGACACATGGTCGCGGCTTCCTGTAGGGAGGGGGACTCTCCCTCCAAGCAGTAACCGCCTCCCCACCCGCCTTCCTGTCCTCCACGCCAGAAGTCGCGTCGAGCAAGGTTAGCTTTCTCTCTCTTTGTACTGTACTTTGTGTCATATTTTTGCGGTTTAAAAAAAAAACAACATATGGTTCAGAATGGATTAACCATAATTACATTGAACCTTATAGGGAAATTTGATTCGGGACGCGATCAAAAATCGGCTGGCGACCAAATTCGTAGGGGTCAGAACGGATTAACCGTATTTACATTGAACCTTATGGGAAAATTTGATTCGGTTCACGACCAATTCGGTTCGCGACCAGAGTCGCGGAACGAATTAAGTTCGTGAACCGAGGTACCACTGTATATCCATCTGCTCAAGGCTCAAAATGCTTGGAATAACTTTCATCTGGTTTTGCAAATGCTTTGGGGAAATCCAAACTGAAAAATGGTGCAGGCTGATCTCACACAGTAAAATATATTAAAAAGCATTGGCTATCTGAACAAAATAAACCAGTATTTGAGTGTTATCCAGTCAAGTCCTGACCTATTGCTCATTATGGCCTTCAGCTGAACTTAAAAAAAAAAAAAAGATTTTGCAATTTGATGTTAATATCCACCCCAGTAAAAGTTTTTCTTAGCTGCAAGACTAAAAGTAGATTTATGTGAAGCTGTGCATGCCTACTCAGAAGTAAGCCTCACTCAAGGGACTTACTCCCAAGTAAGTACATAAAGGATTATGATTTTAGAGAATTTAAGACCTCATTTTTCTTTCCTTTTCTCCATTTAGGGAGACATACCAATTTAAGGATTAGAGATTTTGTGGCTGTAGTTTAAATAACAGCTCAGTCCTGAGTTTTAGTGTTAGATTATCATAACAGTCTGGATATTGTATGGACCTGTCAAGTAAATCTGTTCAATTTATGTTATTATAAATTCACATTTTGAACATGTCCCCCTTCCTTAAGAAATAGATAAACAACTATTTTCTCAAGACCACATATATGAAAGTCCATTTTAATTATTTCATTGACATAAATTAGCTATTAGAAGAACTCCAATTTCACTTTTTTAAAAAATACCAATATACTATCCTGCATGTTTGCAGAGAAAACATTGCTGGAACATTACTTTACTCCAGCATTTTTTTAAAAAATTCAATTTTGTTGTGGCAAACCTTTGTATGCTGCTTACTTGGCAGCTTGCAATATGCACACATTAAAACATCCATGAAATCACACTCCAACATCAGAACCGTAAAATGATATGCATTGCTTCAAGTCAGTGTTGACTCCTGGCGACTGCCTGGACAAGTCCCTGCAGTTTTCTTGGCAAGATTTTGGAAGTGGTTTCCCATTGCCTCTTTCCCAGGGTTGAGATAGAGTGACTGGCCCAAGGTCACCCAACTGGGTTTGTGTCTAAGGCAAGACTAGAACTCAGGGCCTCCTGGTTTCTAGCTGGTGCCTTAACCACTATACCGGCTCTCCCGGGTCAATCAATTAGCTCTCCTTATTTAGTCAGCTTGAAGATTTTTGCTCATAAAATCATTTTAAATGTGTGCACTTAGTGATGAAATCACATCCACTTTATTTACTTTTAGTCATCCTAATTGCACAATATAAACAGTTGTAATCCAAGCACTATCTTGCAATGGGCAGTAAAATACCAGAATAAAATGCAAAATAATGGGGCTTTGAACACTGACACAAAGGAAGTGTCTACAAGCGAGCTTAAAGCAAACCAGGCATTATATTATTATTCATTTAAACAATGACAAATTTCTGTACACATTTTGTTGTTGTTGAATTATGCATGGTGCAATGGCAAAGAAAGGAAAAGTGCCAGTGATATATATAAATTGTTCCACTGATAGAAAAAGCACCAATGGGGCTAACACAACATGGCTGCAAAAGTCCATCCATCCATCAGATGATAGGGAAGAATGAACTGCATTTCTTTTTTGCTGCTATCTACTGCTCATGCAGAATTTTTGCAGTCTAGATGGGGCTTTTTATACAGAATTGTTCCTAGTTATTTTAATATGGATATTGTAAGCCACCCAGAGTCACCCTCTGGGGGAGATGGGGAGCATATAAATTTAAGAATAACAATTAAAAAAATAAAACTCCAGGCTCCAGATACTTAGACAGAAACCTGGTTCTAAAATTATAATACAATATTATCTTGTTAAATGCAATGCTCCATTTTTTTTGAAGTTTCTTTCTTTTTTCTGTCTATCGTAGAAATGTGAATGCAACTGGTCCCACAGATGTATTCTGGCAAACACTCTTGGCAGGATAATTGAATTATTGTAGACCATTCAGGAGAGAGCCTAAATGGTTTTTAATGAATTATCAAAACCATCTCTACATGGGACATGTGCTTTTCAGATTTTCAAAAAGGAAAGACAAATACAAAATGCAAAACCACAAAGAATTAGGTTAGCCAACCTGAGTCCTAAGAGCCAAAATATGCAGTGTCTGACCTTGAGAATTTTCCAGACGCCTCCACATGTTTCTTACATTCTTCTTTCTTCCTTTCTTCCTTTCTTCCTTTCTTCCTTTCTTCCTTTCTTTCTTTCTTTCTCTCTCTCTCTCTCTTCCTTTCTTTCTTCCTTTCTTCCTTCCTTCCTTCCTTCCTTCCTTCCTTCCTTCCTTCCTTCCTTCCTTCCTTCCTTTCTTTCTTTCTCTCTCTCTCTCTTCCTTCCTTCCTTCCTTCCTTCCTTCCTTCCTTCCTTCCTTCCTTCCTTCCTTCCTTCCTTCCTTCCTTTCTCTCTCTCTCTTTCTCTCTCTCTCTCTCTCTCTCTCTTTCTTTCTTTCCAAACCTAACCATTGTCTTTCCTTACTTTTTATTTTCTCAGATGTTCTCTGGTGACTTCTAAAACACTCTCACTTTCATTTTGCATAGCCTGTTCCATCTCAAGTGGCTATCAGACTCTATCCCTGCTCTCTGGTTATGACTTGCCTTTTATATTGCAAAATGATCATGTGCAAAGTTTATTATTATTTAGTTGGTCATTAAAATGATCTCCTGCCTTTCTTCCCAGAATATAGCACTCTCACCTCCAGTTTTCCCCAACAACCAAAGCTCCGTAAAACAGATTGGACTAAGAGATTAATAGCTGGACCAAAATGAGTTTTCATGGCTGAGGGTGAACTATGCCTGGCTTTTCCTAGGCCAAGCCTAACATCTTATCCACTAAACTATATTGGCTGTCTGGTTCATTAACTGCCTGTATTACCCTACAATAAATGCTAAAACATTGAGTAGATTACTGCTTCTGAATAACTGAATGGACGGCTAATCAGTAAATTCTCTATATGCTATTCATGGTTTGACAAGGCCAGCTATGTATCTTGGTATGGAAAATTGAGAACCTTTCACCCACAAGCAATGGATTCATGGAATTCAGTGCTACAAAATATAGTAGCCATGTAATATAAAGCCTATTCCAGAACACCATGAATTTCTGAAGTGGAAAGAGAGAAAGAAATAGGACCATTGCAAATGAGAGACTTCAGCCCAGGGAAGTGGGGAAGCAGGAGAGAGACTCAGAGTAACTTCACCCAAGTTGCAATAGGTATAAATTGATCTGGAGAACTGCTTTAGCAGGCTTTCAAGATTCCGAACCTTACCCTATTAACCATAAAGATAGAACAATAAATATTTTCAGAACTCAAAGTGGTTCTTGTTTCCTGAGTTGTCTGCTTGCCATTACTTGAAAAGAGATATTGGCAGAAAGTTGTTGCCTTCCTAGCCAGCTCATGGACTTTCTAGAAGCATTTGGCAAGGACAATGATTCCAGGGATCAACTTATTGTACTTCTTTTACAATGTGTTGTTGCTTACTTTATTCCCCAAATCTCTTTTTGTGAGATTCTCCAAGGGGCCAGAGAACTTGGTCAGCACTGGATCCTGTGTTCCTTGACTTCACCGAGTGGAGTACATTTGCAACTCCATCTCAGGAAGAATGGTCTTGAATGAGTCCTAACTCCATGTAACAAGACTGTGAGAGTCAAGCCAATAGTCAGCAGTTCTCAAGGCAGAGAAGTCAGTTAAATAAACAATGACCTTTCAGCTTCAAGGCCATGAAGGAGGTAGCAAAAACTCCATTGAACTGTGGCTGAAAAAAGAGGCTATGAGGTTGAATTGCAGAAGCATAAGAGGGAATTTACAATCAACCGCTTTATAGTTTGCATTTTAGTTTGCAATAAAGATATTTATCCAGCTGTGCTGAGTTATCTGTCCAAGAGCCTTTAACTGAGGTCAAGCCTAGCTTTGCTGAGTCAACTGCACTGTCCTGGAATTTCTGCTGAGTGTTGCCAGGAAGCCTGGCAGTGATGCTGTTCAAAGTAGGCTTTTAAATCCAGTCCACCAGGGCTCCTTTTATGCTCTTAGGCACATACTCAGAAGAGTAAAAATCAGGCTGATGGTGCTTCTCAAGTAGATGTCAACTTGCAAGCAGCTGTACATGGACTAAAAAAGTGGTCCACAGTTTGGTATCTCCAAATGAGATACAGTTTATATGTTGAGAAGACAACTCTCCAAATTACCAGACTTCAACTCAAACCTAGCCACCCAGTGGGGGATATATGGGGCAGAGCAGACATTATTGTGATGTAGATTGTGATAAAGTGCAGGCATCCTGGTGGCTTCCAAAGGTGGTGGTACCTGTTGTTGTCAGTCTGTTTATATATGGGGGATAGGCCTTCCCGTAGGGCACAAGGGGGTCTGCAACTTGCTTGTTATGGATGAACGGGAACTCCTAGCCTTGATAGGTATTGGTCAGGCTGGTCTTTGACTTGATGGGCACCAAAGTTCAAGAATATCTAGCGGAGTGCGGTTTCCACATTAAAGAAGATGAACACATAATTCAGACAGAAGGAGGTGGTAGAACGCCAGACTTTACCACTATAGACTCACCTGGGTAGTGTATTTTTCATTAATATTCTGCTCAGGCAGCGATGGTAGAAAAAACCTTCTGGTCCCCTCCTTAATCAGCACAACAGAGAGCAACTAATTTTCCAGTCTTATAATTAATATTCTACCTTACTGTGTTCAGAGTTGTTTTGTTCTGCAACTCACAATTCTGAATTCTCTTTCCTCTGTCTATCACTTCCTTCACATGGTTTGTCATCAGGTTAAGAGGATTTGAAACTACTACTGTGTTATTGTATACCCTTCTTTTGTGGATATGTGTGTGTGTTTGCATACAAGGATGGAGCAACATCCTTATTGTTTAGCCCATGTTTTTCTGAATTAACCATCAGAGGAATTCATTAAATTTACACCACACTTGTTTCTCACATTAAAGCTGTCTCAAAACAGTCATCGACTTTTAAAAAAATAAAGATACTTCTTGTTAGCTTAGCTATACATGTCCAGAAATATTTAAAGGATGCTGACAAAATAAAATTTAGATGATGGGATCCAATTTTATCTGTGCACTGAACAGGGAAATGCAAGAAAGGAAAAAAAAAAAAAAAAGCACAGAGGATCGAGCAGAAATTAAACCAGTTCCCAGGTGCTTCTCAGAATCCTTTATCCTAACTGGGGCAGGAAAACTGGATATAGCTAATCATGAACCAAAAATTGTCTTGGAATGTCTCAAAGGTTCTCCTTCTGTCCATATGAGGGTTCTCTTTTTCTACCTTATTTTCCTGGTGCTCGAAAATGTCTTTCAAATTTCTCTTGGGGGTATTTTCATTTTACTTTCTTGTTGGCAATAACGGGGTATTACTGTTGTTACCGTTTTCTACTGTATACCTTTCCAACATTCTGAAATCCTTTTCACTGCCCATGCCCCAACATGAAACCAACCAACTTCAACAGGAGCAATATCCTTCTGTTATCTTCCTTTGAGATTTAACTGAAGTGGGAGAAGTTAAAGATTACTAATTATAGAATGGGAGGGTAGACATTCCCTCCCACACTTCTCTTGATCCCCTTATAGCTTCATATGTGCAAGGACACCACCATCCACCCTTGCAAATATTTCCAAAATTCTCTTCTCATTTGCAACAATTACTAAAGCAAACTCCCTTTCATCAAACTGAATGAGTTCTGTAGGAGAAAGAAATTATCCAGGAACATTTGTCTGTGGGGCACTAGACAGTAGGGCTGTACCAGCAGTCAAAGGGGTAAAGCAAGTTGGGGAAAGTAGAAAGACCCTTCTTCCAAGTGTTGGTTGAAGGCTATCTGTCTATCTCTACCAAAGCATAATGCACAGCTGCTTTGCTTTGCTGGAGGTCCCAGTGGAGATGTTGCCTATGCATGGAAAACATAGATAGCCTTCAGAGCAGTGGTACAAGCCATACAAACCTTCCAAAGCACATGGCTTCAACATTTTGAAGAGAAGGGCTTTACTTGCCTTAACATGCTTTGTGAAGAGCATAGCTCTACTAGGTAGGCCTTACAACACAATGATTTCCCCATATTTTTATTTGATTAACTGCAAGGGGCAACATCAGTAGCTAGGGGAGCAACTAAGATACTATGCTTATTGTCTCTCTGCCTGTGTCCCTATCAAGGAGCAGAAGATGATGGCAATGATACCTTTAAATTGGTGGACAATATTCAGATAAAAAAATGGCAAAAGACTCCCCCCCCTTTTTTTTTTACCTTTGATGGGGCGAGTGGGTTAAGAAAGAAGAAATGTAAAAACAATCAGAAGAATGTCTCCACTCCTTTACATATGCACATATTATACTAGGTGGGGAACTTTTAAGAAGAGCACAGATTAGCATGAAAGAAGATTAGCATTGAGACAGGCAAACTGGTGCCCTCCAGATGTTTTGGACTTGAAGTTCCCATCAGTCTGAGTCAGCATGCTGAGTGGCAATTGGCATGAGATTGCAGAAACTGCAGTTAAAAACATCTGGATGGACCATCTTGCTTATCTCTGGTTTACATTATAACTTTCCCCAGAGATAGTCATCCACGTATGTGTAATTTTTTGTCACAAGCAAACAGAGATTTAAGTCTCAAAGCTTGGTTAAACTGGAATTGTTTGCATGAAATCCTGAGCTAAGGCATATTTGAGTAGGGGAGAAGACAGTTCTTGAAATGTTTGGGCTAGATCTGAGTGAAAGTTCAGCTCAAGGAGTAGTCAGTGATTACAGCTGCAAATTATACAGTCTTCCTACCCACAGAATTGTCTGGCTATAATTGCTACTCTAGTAACACTGGACTGATGATGTCTGTTGAATCACTGAATTGCATTGAACCTCTGGCAGTTCTTTAACCTACTGAATTGGGGTTGGCAGTTTGCAGATGGTATCTGGACACCATGACAAGGTTGTCATAATATTTACATGGAGGGATTGTGTGGTTTAAAATCCAATGGGCTGCTGACACAATATAGGTTTTGTCACATGATCTATGAGTCTGGGAAGGCCCTGCTGTATTTTCTTTTGTTCACTTGGTATGTGAGAGCTTCCCCAATGTTGAGGGCTTTCACTGACTCATAGCTTCCTTTTGGGTGAAAGCTTTGGGTTAAGGGAAGGGGAAAACCTGGGCAAAGTGTAAAATTGTGTAAAATCCTAGAGTTAATGTCTGGTAACTCAGCTAAAGGAATTAACCAGCAGCTATAGGAACAAACAGTACTGGTCTAGATGGAGAAACATTGATCTTGTGTAAGGCACCTTTCTATATATGATATTGTTTCATAATATATACCAGCAAATTTGTGCCTTCCAGATATGTTGGACTGCAACTATCACAACTCCCAGTCAGCATAACCTAGCTGGGAATTATTGAAACTTACCAAACAAGCTTGCCTTTTGGATTCCCACACACACACATAAACTCATAAACAGAAACATTTTTAGTTTTCACAGGGAAGAAAATATGTTCATCCAGATGCATGCTGAAACTCTGCTGGTTCTTTAACTGTTGTTCATGCCCTAATCCCTGCTTGCTTGTACTACTGTACTGCGTGGGAATGCCTTTGAAGAATATATGGAAACTGCAGCTGGTGCAGATTATGATGAACTAGGCAATGATAGGTATATTTCCATATAATTGGATGACCTGCTGCTTTGAGAACTATATTGGTTACCATTTGGCTTCCAGGTGTGCTTTATAGGTTCTATCACCTATAAATCCTTTCATGGCATACTTCCTGGTTTTCTGAGTGATCACCTTCTCCTGTATTCATCTACCTATCCATCCAGATCAAACAGGGTAACTCCTTTGAGATCTTCAGAATTGTTTCTGATGGACCCCTGAAGATGGGTGTTCTCAGTGGTTGCCCCTACACTTTGGAACTCCAACTCTGTCTCCAAATCTGTCTCCAATATGTAGAGTTTGATCTTCCTCATCCTTCCTAGGCTTCAGTAAAACCTGGAAGGCCTACCTGTACCCTCTTGTATAAAAGGAGGGTACACTTTGATTGGAAGGTAGGACTGCAGGCATGTGGTATTTGCATTTGTTGGTGGTTATTTTTTGATTTTAAAAAAAATGTATGTATTGGAGATTATCTGCTTAATCTCTTAGAGCCTATGGCATAGAGCAAAACAAATAACTGCAGTTTCAGGGTATGAAGTGGATCTTCCTGATGGCTGGGTTTTTACTGTCAAAAAGTAATTTCTTTCTCACCCTCTCATCCTCCAAGTGGCAGGGCTATTCCTGATGGCCAAGTATCACTTTCTTGAATGTCAAGAATGAAAGCCTATACAGCTGAATTTATGAGCATTCCTCATCTAATCAGGAATCCAAAATGTGCATTTTTCCAAACAAGAGGGTAGCTTGCATATAAATTTACACATTCAAATATGAATGTAAATTAGGCTTCTCCTCCTCCTCCTCCTCCTCCTTCTCCTTCTCCTTCTCCTCTAGATGGAAGACACCTTGTAGCATCTGCTGAATTTCGCTGTCTCATTTTTTTGCATTTTGTCACCCTTTCTTCTTCTCTCTTTTATTTATTAAAATTGCATTTTTTTTTAACAATGGTAGCACCAAAGACATAGTCCACTTTAGATTGGGGCATAAATCCCTTATGGAACTTAATCTACCAGTAGAACATTAATGTCTTAGGAATGATAAGAAAATTGTGGCTCTCCAGACAGCAATTCTCATCAGTTTCAGCAAGCATGTTCAATGATAATAGTTGCTGGGATCTGTAATCCAACAACATCTGGAAGGCAATGCATTCCCCACTCTTCTCCTGTAGTACTCAAGATATTGGAATCCAGAGTGTCATGGGATCAGAAATTCATATTAAGAAACATTGCCACTTGACAAATGAATTTGCTTTCTTACTTCTGAAGTTGCTACAGTTGATGTAATTCTTAGAGAATGTCTCTAAATCTCTTGTCACTATCACATCCTTGTCTACCCTTTTATTAAAGCATCCATGCAGTCTGTGTATAAAGGAAGGAAGGAAGGAAGGAAGGAAGGAAGGAAGGAAGGAAGGGTAACATAGTATTTTCCATCATTTTTTAGGAAAAAAATCTGGCTCGAGATAATATTTACTGCTGTTGAAACAGTAATAGAAATGTATTTCCCATATGGGGTTAATTTAGAATCATATTATGATCAGATGTCCCGTTAAGTGGGAGCAAGCACAGATGGAACTCCGATGATGACCTTTCCTCAATATAACCAAATCAGACAGCTGGTCCTTGTTACTGAATTTATTGTCTCTTCTAAGCCACTAGGCAAGGATAAGCCTAATAGGAAAAACCCACTTTTTCACTCATCTCTGTGTATCGTTTCATTTGTTCAGATGCCAAAGAAAATGAAAGCAAAACTTCTCCACTTGCTGTTCTCTGGGATTGGTCTTAATTTAACTTTCTGCTAAATGTGAGCATATTCCGTTGGTCTAAACAGCTGTAAGGAAAACAGTTCACCAATTTATGGGGAGTGTTTATAAAGAAAAATAGTCTATTTTCTGAAATACCTTACTGGTTTCACTCTGAGTTCTACAGAGTTTGTTCACCAAACTCCAGCTGGGATGTCTCAAACACCACCAGTTCCTGTGGGCCAATTCATTAGTTACTCCACCCATTTGCACTAGCTGATAGTCCGAAGACTTAATCTGATTGCTTTAAGAAGGTCACAGAAATCTACGCCATCCAAGAAAATCTGCTGTCCTTCATGGCTCTGAAACTAAATGTGAATGTTTTTGTGCCCAGTTTGTAAGGGAAGAAAGGGGCTGACTGCAGGGATACACGTGTTCAGTTTGTGGACTGATGCAGTTTCCAACTCTTTTGTGACTGGATAATCAGAGCTAGGATTGATTGTCTAGACAAGATTGCATGCAAATAATTTCAACGGCTGCTTAGCCTTTAAGACAAAAATGCCAGGAAGCACATGTGAATAATTTATCTGGGCAAAAAAGCTGCCTGTTGCATGAAATAGGAAATATAGTGGGGTTCACCCAGGAAAAGAAAAATGGAATTCTATTGATTGATGAGGAGTGGACTAAATCTTTCCCATAAAAACAACAGACACGGAAATCCTGCTTCAGATAGATGACTAGGCAGGTCTGTTCTAATATATTAGAAGGTTAAGAAATAGATGTGTGATTTGAAGATTTCATTTGGTTAATGAATTAAAATGCAAAAGAAAGAACAACAATCCTATTTAGTCATAGATCACCATGGAGCATTCCTTTCCTGAGAAAGATGCCAAAATCTCAACTTCAGGCCACTCACTAATGGGCACAGGCAAATGAAGTTAGCATACCAGTGCATTAATTAGATTCACTAGAAAGGGGGGAAAAGGTGTACCTGTCTGAATCAAAAGAACAGCAGGTCAAGCTGTCCTCATAAGACACAAAACCCCAAAGCACAGACTGTTGGTGATTTAACTGAGAGTTTTCTCCATATTCAGGAAATATGGGTGAATCTCAGATGTGGAATTTTGTAGCACTACAGTGGTGGTTGAGCATTTTCTTACCGCTATCAGGAATCACAAAGATAGCAATTCTAAGAAGGAGGCTCTTCAGTGCCAGTTCCAGCTTTTGGAAAGACCCTCATGCAGAATTTGTCTTCACCTGCACTGTTGCCATTGTTCATTCACTATGCCACTGGGCCCATGCCACACTATCTCAATAGGAGGAATTAGGACCACACAGAAGGAAATGTTGCTTATGTTAAGTGTAATAGGCTGTCACTAAAGGGTCTCCTGCTCCATGAATACATATGACAATCTAGAGTAATCTTTGTGATTGGAAGTGATTGGTACTAGGAGTTAACAGGTGGGATCTATTTGTATCAGAATATAATTTCAAAATGTGTTTGACACTGATTCAGTGTGTGAAGGAGTATTTATTTATTTAGTAAATTTATAGGCTGCCCATCTCACGTACATGACTCTGGGCGGCTTACAATGGACACAGAATAAAAAAACAATAAAAACAACCAGAATTAAAAACAACAACAGAAATAAGATAAAAATAGCAGCCGAGAACACTCATAAACTTTCTAACTAGCCATGAAACGGGCTCATCTATGTTGTCAGGGCCCCGGGCTTGATAGCAAAGGCAGTTTTTTAATGCCTTGCAAAAGGCCATCAAGGTCAGGGCAAGCCTAATTTCTGGGGGGATGGTATTCCAGACGGTGGGGGGCATAGCAGAAAAGGCTCTCTTTCTGGGTCCCAATAGATGACACTATTTCACAGAATAGACACCACTGGGGAGAAACAGTCCCATAAGTAACCATAAGCACATAAGACTACATAAGTAGCTACAGAACTTCTGGTGGCTTCTTTGGGAAATATGTAGGAGTTCTATATCTAGTGCCGTGTGGGAAAATTGGCCTGTGATGGTGACTGGGAGATGGTTTTCTCTAGAAACTGAATCATTAAAATGGCTTCCATTCCATCAAATTTCATGTGTGTGGAGGAAGTTTCCTTCCAACTCAGACCATTGTTTCGTCTAGTTGACTGGGGGACATTCTCCAGAGGTTCAGGCAGATGTCTTATTCAGATATGTATAGGAATCGGGGATCCAGTGTAGGTCCTCTTGCATTCAAAACAAAGTGTTTCAATTTTGAATTGTGTGGTTTCTAACGTGTAATATTGGTTAAATCCAGAAAATCTCACCCTGGTATACCTTTTAAGGAGTCTTCTGGAAAGCTGAACATCTGACATAATACCTCAGAAAGGTTTCACACTGGCTGAATTAACCTATTTTCTGGGTTCAAAGAATACATAGAATCATACTTAAACAGCCTAAAGTAACCAACTAGGATATACACTAACCATGCTGTGCAAACACAGCCGCTGGTCCTTTCACTGACCTAGTTAGGCACGTTGTATAAACATGGCTGCCACATTTTGCCCAAAGCTACATTTGAGATATATTTATATGGAAGTTATTGCTGGAAAAGAAGTATGTGATTTTATGTGATTTTATTGCTTTTTTTTTACATTTCCCTCTTTCTTTGAGGCAAACTAAGAGTTTCAATAAAAATAGCCACATTTTCCTACTGTAAAGGATGGGATTAGCCTATTAGCATCCAGTATTGTCTGGCCATAGAGGGCTCCCTTCCCTCTCTTCATCTCCTGTGATGGCCTCTTTTGGCCTCCAAGCCAAGCTGGCTTCATTTTCTAATTGCTATGGATTTTAAGTTCCCCTTTGCCTGATGCTGGATGACAGTTCCAGTGTAAGAATAAACATTGAGGATGTTGCATGCTCCTTCCCAGTACGCCACTCAGGTACTCCTTCTGTAATATAAATGGATCTGCATGCACAAGATAGTGATTAATAGGAAACAGAAGGCACTGCATAGAGATTCAGCACAGGGCCTTCTTCTCCCCTGGTTCTAGAGCAGTTGTCATTTAACACACTATCAGGGGCAGTTGTACATAACAGACATGGGGCAGGCCCATGAATGCTACCTCTGACACTCCAGCTGAAGAAGTATTTGACTTATACATCGGAAAAATAAAATAAAATAAAATGATACCCTTACTATGCAATTGCTCTGTCTTTCAAAGAACTGATGCATATTGCTTGGCATGAGAGCCCTACTGTGCACACAAATTATTATTTTTTTTTCTTTTGCCCCCATTGTATAATTTCCTGCAAGTCTTTAAAAGAATCATTGTTTCTTATTGTGTAGGCCTGGCATACCACCTAGTTAGATAAATGCTCAAACAAGTATAAATTAAATATTCATGCTAGCTCATGCTTCAACTAGATATGTCACTAATTAGATAATTTAATAGCTCAAATAAATAAATACTTATCACCACCAGCACCCCACACAGAGTAAGAGCAGAGGGCACAGAGAAGTTTCAGGTTGTTACTCATCACTCAGAGCCACTACAACCTGAAATTCCTTGCTGGAAATTGTCCCCCATTGGCTGATAATCTTGTGTAAAGCTGTACACTTTGTTACTATTGGGCTACAAGCTTGGACAAACTTCCAAAGGGAAAAATTCTCTCTCTAGCATTTATAGGATTACATTGCCTGGGGATTGCATTTCTTCTTACATATGGCAGAAGTGGGCAACTAAATACATGTGGACTCCAATTCTATTTTTATCCCCTTCCCCAAACCCCTAAAATTGCACTGCTGATTTTTAGCTGGATGATATTTAGTATACTTTTATTTGTTATCATATCTCTACCCAGCATTTCCAGTTTTTTAAACATTTCCTATAGGCTTATCAGATTTCATTTGTTTTTGAAAACACCTTCCCAAATGCTCAAACTAACAAAGAAAATAAAGTAGAAAATTCAAATCCTGTCTTGTAACCACACTGTCTCATCACAATAAACCCTCAACTGAGCTGAATATTATGTGTGTGTGTGTATGTGTGTTAAAAAAGATCTCCCATTTTCTCAACCCCAGAAGTTTGCTTAACTTTGCAAGGAATCCCATGAGAATATCCCTAATCTCTTCAAAGCTGGCTCTTTTTGCTTTTCTTTTATCTGAAGCATTAACACAGTTAAATTATAGTTAAGTTATAAAATTCATTACCACCACATTCTATGATTTAACTGTATGAACAATTCAGCAATTGAACCAACAACCTAAAATGGTGATGGGCTGTCTTTCCTAGAAATCTTCAAGCAAAGGCTGGCTAGACATTTGTTAGGGATGCTTTAATTTAGATTCTCATACTGAGCCAGGAATTGGATTCAATAATGAGATATTAGATAGCTTTCCTGAATTTAAGCCAACAATGACTATTAAGAAGGCCACCAATATTCTTTGACTACCAAATGCTAAGGAACATGATTGAACGATTTAATTATTCTCATAATCTTCTTCTCAAGAACTTCCCAACAGCTCAAAACAGGACCTTGGTCTAGATAGGTCTTTAATCCAGCCAGTCTTTAATCCTACATGTGTATCCAGCTTCCACATTTGCTAGATATGCAGCACCAACTACAGCAGAGTTGAAACTGTTCTATTTTTTTCCCAAAAGCTGTTTTCCTGAAAATATTTCTGAGGGGTTTTCTTCCCCCTGCCCCATTATATCCTCACCTCCAAGAGAAATTTGTACGTCCCCCCTGCCAATATTCCCCACCATTCTTATACAGGGGAAAGAGACCATTTGGGAATCTTCCTGAGCAAGGTGGGGAGAAAATGGAGCAGACAACCAGCTCTGTAGATCTGAAGAGGAAATGGACTTGCATTTTCTTCGATGTGAGTAATAGAACTCTCACTGCAATTTGGAATTTGAATAAAGCAGAATTCTGGATTGCACTGGAATCTGTACTCACATTCAAGAAAACACGAGTATAGTTTGCTCCAGGTTTCTCTCCTAAATGTGTGGAAGTTCAAACGAGATATAGGTCTAGATGTGTATGTTCCTCACTGTATATTTTCCTCACTAGGCACTCTCCATGTGTTCAGATGAATGTCTGACTGGACAAACTGGGGAGAAAGCATACCTAAGAAATTCATCCATCCAGAAAGTTTCTGTGCTTTTCAAAACATGGGTTTGAATCCATGTGTATTCATATTTAACCATGTTTCTAGTGCAAAATTAGGATTGCTGCTACCAGCCAAAATAAATTCCTCCTGGGATTGAATTGTGAAATCCTAAGTAGAATGAATTGCAGTTAAGACTCCATCTTTTTCTTCTGAAAACAGGGTTTGGTGTGGATATTGTTTGCCTTTGTTTTATAGGCTACCTAAGATAGCCATAAGGTCTGTTTTATCTAAAAAAATCCTGGCAAGCTTTTAGTAGGACCAGACTTTTTGAAAAATACAGTTCCATTTCCAGCAGTTCCTGGAACGATCATGTGACAAAAGTTCCTGCAATGATCATATGACTCTACAAAAAGCCCAGCACTGCTATATATTTGCCATTAAAAAAAACCCCCAAAAACAAAAAACAAAAACGGGCTTTGTAAAGCTTAGAAAATAATTGACCCCCTTCTTTTGGGGGTGGGTGGATCTGATTTTTTCATTAAAAAAAAATTAATCAGAAATTGGCCAAATCAGAAATCTATTTCTGAAAACTGATGTGGAAAGTCATATCCTGGTCAAGTAATCCCTGATTGCCACATACATTTTTTTTCACATATTCCTAAAACATAAAAGCCACATAGCAGGAAGGTATGGCATCCTCAATTTGATAGTGGGGGAAAAATTGCTTTCAGGCTATTTTCCCCAAAGGAGAAAATATTTGAGTAACATTGATGAGTAGAGACGGTTCTGTCTTTAATTATACAAACTTTTCTCCAAAATTCTGTAGTCTCCCTGGTTCACCATGGGTCCATTAAATCCCAAAGGATGTCCTAGGATCAAAAATCAGGGATAGCCAGGGAGGCTGAAGATTGAAGGAGTAACAGGATAAAATAAACCTCAACATCAAGGTCTCCCTGCAGTAATGAACTACGTTTATCAAAATAATTTTTTAAACAAATTCTATAGCACCTTGAAATTGGGGAGGGGGTGCTTTCACATGAAAAGAAAACTCTACAGAATAGGAAGATGCTTTGTATGAATCCAGATGCCACTGAATTCGTTGGAAACTCATTTGAACTTGGATCTCTAGTCATGATGTCCACCTATTTTCCTGCTGCTAGGACTGGATTGGGGCCAGCATTTTATGTACTGAATGACTCACACAGAGCGAATCTGTTTTGTCTATACAATAATGGGATCATTCTCAGCTCTTCAAAGTTAAACTGCTCCTATGACATCAGTAAACAACTACTGTTTATACCAAAATACAGATTTCCTTTGTGCTTTACTTAAGTCCTTGGTAAGCCATATTTATGTTATTATTGTTTATGTTTCCAGAAGCCAGTGGGAAGGTGGCATTGTTCCTGCTTATTTGGTTTTATGAGTCATGCCCATTGAGGTAGTTATTAAGTCCAAGATGTGGGGAGGAACACTGAAAAATGAGTAGCTCCTTCAGAAGACAATATATGCTGGGCTAAGGTTTGGGAATCTATCATTCACATGCTTACCCAAGATTTTGTTTCATTCTTCTAAAATGAGCCCACCCAAGAAAGGGATTTTTTTTTTTAAATTTAGAGTTTGATTTTACCTTAGGATTCAATATGTTTATACAGATAAATGGGATAGTACTTAATAACACCTTGAGATTAGGGTAGGATATGGAATTCTTAAGAACACTTTCACCTAAAGATCTCTCTTCTCCGATGGAGGAAAGAATGATGGGGAATGTCACAGTTATGAAGAAATGGCCGGCATTCCATGATGGTGATGATGCTCAGAATTAATTCTGTATTAGAAAGGGTTCTTGGCCAAGCTCCCCAAATCAACAATGTGACATTGACCAGAGGGAGTAGGTTGATGCCAGCTTTGGTTATTCATTCATTTTTAAATATAGAATTATGGCTCTGATATTGCTGGGAAAGTGCACTCTGCAAAACTCAGGGGTTGGAGCATGTATGTTAAACTTCTGTGTCTCAGAGCTATCATTTCCCTGCAGCCTAGCCTGGTTAAGCATTGAAGTAAAGAAACCTCAAAGTCTATCCATCATCTCTGTCCACCATACTAAAGCTTCACAACTTGCAAGCAGATGCCAAAATCTTCAAAGCCAAATAAGATTTCCAAAAGTTGAAACCAAATTAGAATTTTATGGTTTCAGAAGGGAAAAAGAGAGCCAGTGTATGAAGCTGTTCAAGACCCAAGTCTTGCGCGGGGACCTAGGGTGACTCTGAGCCAGCCATTATTTCCTCAGTCCAACTCGTCTCACAGCTTCTTGAAGTTGGGTGGCCTTAACAAATCCAATAAATAAATAAGTATCAAGAGGACCCATTCCACACCCCTTGTGTACGTGACTTTGAGTTTTCTAAGAAAACGCAGAATATAAAGCTAATAAAGAGACAAATGACTGATGGGAAATTATTTCAATTCTAATTTCAGTGAAGCTTAAATGTCAAAGACATTAAATCAGATTTAGTTTTGACCTGGCCACATGCACTATTTTTTGGAATGTAGCCCCTGAGAAAGGGCTAAAAAATAATAAGAAAGTCCAGAAAGAGCTGCGTATCCCCTTGTGTTCATTCCTCTGTGAAAACATATTATCTCCTGAGGGTAGAAGCTAACTCTATTTCTGCATCATATTTTTGATAGATGTTCTGGGTTTGGTCCCTGAATGATCTAGATTAGGCCACTGTTTCTGGCCTGCTGTGAGCCCTGATGGTTACTTTGGGACTTGATCTTTTTCTGATTTCAGTTTCAGGATGCCATAAGAATTTATCATTTTGAATTCTGATACAAATTGTCTGACCTACACTTCTCAAACAAGGTGAGGATAATATACTTCTCTCTGTGTCACAATGGAATTTTCAACTCATAACAAGCACACCCAAATCCAAATGTGTTTTGAAATGCACGCGTGGGATGAATTACATTTAGAAATTTATACTTTGAACTAATACATATTTATATATTTATGATATGCGTAATGTGTGTGAGAATATATATATTCTCACACGCATTATGCATATATATATATATATATATATATATATATATATATATATATAAATAATAAATTACATGTGGAACCTGGATGGAATGGGCTTACAAATGAAGAAATGTACAATTGACATGGACTGAAAATAACCATCCATCACATACTGCTTGGAAGGGGGACTAAATCTTTTAGCAGTGAATAATACTGAAGAATAAGATATGTGACGTGTCCTCTAGTATAAGGATGGGTTGCAGTAAGATAGCAAGCATGTCTCCAGTTTTACTTCTGACATGATGGAGGGGATATAAATGCAGTTAACAAAAGGGCTAAGGAATTTGACATGCTTAGAAAGTTGAAAGAGCAGGTGGATGCAGCCCATTGTTAAGTTTGGAAGTGGGTCCACTTTCTCAGAAACAAATGTAAAGGATTAGCTGCAGTAGTGGGGAACATCCTTGGAAAGCTCCACCCAGTGGGAGGAGCCAACCTCACCATCTGCTTTCTGGGAAATGTGGATTTTGTGTCTGGCCACATCTACCATAGCAGCCATTTTGTTCTCAAAATTCCAAATGCCTTGATAGGTCCTCCAAAAATTGCCTGCTCATAGAACAGATTGACTTGTTTTGTATCAAATCAAATCCTGGCCTGTGGTTGGCTCATTGTATCCATGGAACCATGGAAATCCCTCTATTTTTTTGTTCATTATATTTTGAATTAGCGATTTTAGCCTCTTCCCATGCAGAAACCATATGCTCTTCTACAGAGTATTATCCCCCTCCCATGAAGATTCTGACAGAGGCAATGCCAGCATGTTTTCACTGTTAAATAAACAAATACCAAACAAGTTATTTGGCAAAATGCTGTCATAGCTTATTGCCTTTCTGGAAACATTTTCTTGAAAGTGAAATTTACAGTTAACTAGAAAAGCATTTTGGAGGTCAAGAAAAATGCTCCTATTCTTACCACAGGCTTGCCAGAAGTTATACAACAAGACCTGACTACAAATTGAAAAATAGTATTATTCCAACTCTCAGCTCATCTATTTGACTACAGTATAATTTGAGCTTCCACCCAAACAAATGCCTGACTTTGAGTCTCCCTCCCTCCCTCCCTCCTCCCTCCCTCTCTCTCTCTCCCCCCCTCTCTCCATACTTTTCTGTAGGCAATGAAAAACACCACATCTCAAAAATATCAAGCATACTGAAAAGAAAGAGAGGGCGAGAGAGACAGAGAAACCAAACATAGTCCAAACTGAAAATGTAAAAAGCAAATTAAGACAATGTAAAAAGCAAATCCACAATTTGGCTTAGCAAGGAAAGAGATCTAGGATGTAATCCTATACCCACTGATTAGGGAATATATTCAAAAATTGTTAGATTTTTGGGGGAGGAGGTGTGTTGGAGACCTTGTTGTTCATCTGTAGAAATGAGAGAAAAAAAGAAAGAAAGGAATATTGGCTGCATCAGCTAGAGGAAGGATGAGAAGCATGGATAAAAGTCAAGGGAGAAAATTTGGAATAAACATTAGAAGAAACTTTCTAAAGAGCAGAACAGATTTTTTGAAAGGTGGTGATGTTTTATCCATAAACAGTATCAATTAAAGCATTAGTAACATGACTCCTGTTCTGTATTTTGCATTAGAAACCTAATTCCTCCCCATTTCTAATGACCTTGCTTGCTACCCTAGAGAGAAGGAGGAGGAGAAGGAATAATGATAATGATAAAGATAATAATGTTTATTTCATTGCTTTGAAATCCAGAGATTCTCTCTCTTGTTTTCTCTCCACCTCCTCCAAACAGAAGCACAAATGCATAGACACCTATACTCTGGATCTGGATAAAGCCTGATTTGAAATAATTTGGGATAGATTTTTATTCAACAGAGATGGAAGAGACACCTCTACCCTGTCTTCCATGAAGCTATCACTTTACCCTGAGCCTCCAACACACATCAAATGCTGATCACGTAGCTACTGTACCCTCCTCCCCAAAAAATCTATTGTCAGTTGCATAAAGTCTCACAGTCAGGAGGGGAGGAAGAAGGCATATTAAACTCAACAGATCAGCAGGCCAGTCTTCAAATCAGAGGGATTTTTGCAACTAAGATCACCATCAACAAGGTTAAGCAAAATTATCCTTGAGATCACCCGTCCCCACCAGTTACCCCAGTCACGGCATCCATGGACATTTCCAGGGTAGGCAAGGGGGGGGGGGGATGATGTCATGCTTGTCATGATATCACTTCTCAAATGATGTTTCAGCATTTGCAGAACATCATGGCATACATGATGTTACTGTGGCATCTTCTGGAGTCCTATGACAGCATCTTGGAAGGATGATAAGATCTCAAATGATGGAGACAAAAAAAATTGTGCAATCTCTCTTTGGAATTGTGTTCAGTGGTAATAAAGTGAAATTAAAAAATATGAACAAAATAAATACATTTATAAGCAGATAAATGTCACTGAGAAAGGGGGTTATTTCTCCAATCACACTCTGGATTGGGGGGATTAATTTGGTCAGCGTATCCCTAGGGCAACCCAGAGTGAAGATGCAGATCTCACCTTCAAAATGGATAGGGAAGTATCTTCAATGAACATACATACACACTACGCAGATTTAGACAACCACAAAGAACTTGTCATTAGTGGGGAACTAATGATCTTCTGGATGCTATTGGACTACCACACTCATAATTCCTGGTAACTGGTGAGGCTGGCTAGAGATGCTGGGCATCAGAATGCCATGTCCTTGAGATAAAGTATGTTCTTTGCTTTGATCTTCCAGAGTGTCTCCACAGTGTTGTTCCACAGTTGTTGAATACAGGGCCTGAATCTGGCAAGATATTTCCAATGCCAAATCTCTGCTCTTCCACTGACCATAGCTGCATCTTGTATAATATGATGGGCAATAGCTATCTCTTGTAACTTACTACCCAGATCATTGTAACTGAAGTTACCAGAATTGAACTTAGAAAGTTTGGCATTGAAAGAAATGGCTTTTTCTCTACATATTTCTGACTACAGCACTTACACGTTGCTTGAGGTAATCAATAGTGAACTGTAGCATCTTTTAGAGGACTTTGTTGAGGCCTAATCCTCTGTTCCTTCTTTCCCCTACCTATGAGACAAATTACAGAGAAAGCTGGAGAGCAGAAAATACAAAGATTTCTCTCCTTTTGATCAAGATCTGGGTGATGAATGCCCAAGGAACAAGCAATTTGTTAGAAGTTTCTCAACTAAAGAATGTTGCTGTTCTACTTGGATTGCAGAGAACCACAATTTACTATTTACAACAATATCTTTCAGAATCTGGACAATGAATAAATAGCAGTGTTATCTCCCGGATCATGGTGTTTTGTTTTGTTTTTTGGCTTCTTACAAAGCCACCAAGGTGTTCAAGATGACCACTGGATGCTGGTTGTGATAGACACAGGATTGTCCTCTAGTGCTTTTATTTAAGCAATCTAGAACATACAACATTCAATGGTTCTGAACTCAGTACCACCAATACAGCTTAAATTTGTCTATTGTCCAAAATTCATTAAAATATGCTATTGGGGGATGTTTGAGATGCATTTATTTTATGTACCACATTATAGGTTTTGAATTTCTTTGTTTCTGTCCCATTGGTATGTGCGTGTGTTCCTGCACCAATATTTTAAAGGAGGTATATTTGGGAGAAGGTCTGTCCTTTAATGCAAATATCCAGATTTGCATTAAATGATGCATTCTAAACAGATCAAGGTACATGAGTAGAGGGAGGCTGAAGAGTGATAGAGAAATGGCTAAAAGAAAAGATGCCTGTAGGAGTATCCTCTGCCATCTTGCAACATGAAGCTCTGAGACACCCCTAGAAGAAATTCCTGGAAACAAAACAAGACAAACACGGTGTGGAAAAAAAAAAAAAGATGAGGAAAATCTTCAGGAACCTGACGGTCAGATGAATTAAAATATTAAAAACAATTCCCTCTATCACATCAGGACAATAATGTACGCTCCACAATACAACCAGAATAAGTCCTGAACCATCCTGAGGAGGTTAAGAGCACAGAGGAGAAGAGGTGAGAGTGAGAGTGAGAGTGAGAGTGAGAGTGAGAGTGAGAAGGAAGGAAGGAAGGAAGGAAGGAAGGAAGGAAGGAAGGAAGGAAGGAAGGAAGGAAGGAAGGAAGGAAGGAAGGAACTGCTTTGTAAGGAAGAAGCTTCCAGAAACCTGGAAAACAGATTATGGGATAGTATTTGTTTTGAGGAACAAGGAAGGACTCCAGTGCGTAATCTTTTCTATTGCCTCTGAGCTGAAATGGAGTGCAGAACTGAACCCCTTCAGCCATTAATGTTCTCTCTCTTTCCCTCCTGCTCCTTTACATTAAAAACACATTTCTTTCTCAGTCAGGACTCTCTTGCACACCAACAGTAGGGCCAAAAAAGGCAGAAGTGGTTTCACCAGGCCAAGGGTCTCATTTTCGGTCCCCGAATGTCGCCCTTTTCTTCCCCCGGTGTTATTTTCATCTTTTGTATTCCCAAGAAGTGCATACATTGTGTTTGCCTTTTGTAATCCAGCTCTTAACAAGAATGGCTTTGTCCTGCTTACAATGGGCCATAAACTTCCATGTGCCAATGAGCTCTCAGTAACTGCTGGACATTATGACTGATTATAATGCCACAACAATCCTTGAAGACTATAAATGTATATTGAAAGACCGTCGCAGGGAGAGAAGTGTGGGGTAGGGAGGGGGACGCTATTGAATGACACAGTACTCATGTAACCCTGTGGGGGCATACAGGACAAGAAGGCTATTGATAGTTGTGCTAATACAAAAAGCCGCATAGACGGAGAGTCATCCAAGCCGGTATGGTGCGGGGATGACCACGGCGTTCCAGTTTTAATGCTGCTTTTGTTTTCTTCTCACTTTGAGGCAGACAAAACCCACCGTTCAATGGACAGAGTTGCTTCTGTTGCCCAGAAAAAGAGACAAATAAATAAGAAAGTTTGTAGACACCCCCAACTGCTATTGCTTCTCTCCCTCTCCATGGTGCATCGGAGGGAGGGTGCAATCAGTCTGGAACTGGATTACATTCGAGCTTTGAAAATGCGGATGGGAAATAAATGGCCCTCCATTGGCAGTGAGGCTAGCACTTCCATTAGCATAGGATTTGCTGTTTGCACGCTTTCCAGACTCGGTTTGGGAGTCTCGTTTGCTATTAAACAAGAGCCAGAAAACTCTCTCCACTCTTTCCAAAAGCCTCTGCCTTCTCCAACTTAAGACATTTTCTTTCGTTTCTACCGAGACCTTTTTCCTTGCGCTATTTTTCCGTCTTATCAGTTCCCATTCTGTTCAGTGGAAGAGAGCTTGCTTTTAAATTATATCATATTTAAAAGGAGACTTCTGGTACTGTTTGAGAGATGGAACATGGTGTTCTTGTCCTTATTTAATTCTGAGGTGCCCATGTCTATATGTGTGCATGTGAACGTCCTGTCTTCCGTGGTACTGTCATTTCTCTGGCAGTCTGCAGATGTAATGGTATGTGAGAATGATCTTGAGAGACAGGACGAAGAGATGTAGCCAAGGAATAAAGATAAAAGGCAGCTGAGCCCACAGCAGGAATGTGGGCAGGGCAAGTGGCTCAGAAGGGACCCTCCCTGGTTTCCTGGCCTGTAAAGGTGACAGAGGGAGAGATGGAATTTCAGACTTGCAAGATGCTGTTAATGTAACCTTACAATAAAGTAGAGTTAGCTCATCTGGCCGTGTTTCCTGTCTGGTGTACCTTGCAGGGCTGACATCAGCTTCTCAGGCTTCTTTAAATAGCAAGGGAAGATATTGGAAGAGAACTGTTGCCACTAAGCTCTTTTAAACTGGGAAGTGTAGGGCAGCCAGGGAGGCTGCAGAGGGATGGGAAAACTGAATAGCAGAAATCAGTAATCCCATCACAGCTGTGCTCAGAACACACACAAGAGAAATTTGAAAAGAATTTTAAAGCATCCTGAGAACAGCGTTAAAAAATCAGAAGTTTCTTTGTTGGGGGAGAAATCTTTTGCAAAATTGCAAGAAAATGTTGGCTTATTATTATTATTAGTGGTAGTAGTAGTAGTACTATTACCACTTTTGACAGTAGTAGTACTGAAGTAATATTATTATTTCAAAAAAAATGGGAAAGTGATAGGAGGAGAACATGGTCCAACCACTGCAGGGTTTGCCCCAAAAAACCATAACAAACATAAATCTCAAGGGATTTTTAAAATTCCTGTAGTTTGAATGGAAGAAAAAGACATGAGGAAAGAAAGGATGAAAAAGTGCATTAAGTCTGGATCCAATGAACATGTTTCGTTATTGATGGTGATTGTATTATCTATCCATCATCTATCTATCTATCTATCTATCTATCTATCTATCCATCCATCCATCCATCCATCCATCCATCCATCTATCATCTATCTATCTATCATCTATCTATCTATCTATCTATCTATCTATCTATCTATCATCTATCTATCTATCTATCTATCTATCTATCTATCCATCCATCCATCCATCCATCCATCCATCCATCTATCATCTATCTATCTATCATCTATCTATCTATCTATCTATCTATCTATCTATCGATCATCTATCTATCTATCTATCTATCTATCTATCTTAGCATCGTCTACAGACAATGGGGACTTTCAGATTTTTTTTTAAAAGAAGCATCCCTCAAAGCCAATGGGAACTTACAGTAAATGTATTTCCTTTTGGAAACAGGTGGAGGAATGGAGCCAAGGATCCAGGACAGGAGAATTCACTCCACGCTGCATCATTTGGTTGCAGAGCCCACTACTTAGATAAATAAATAAGTTACAATGCCCCAGGCTTAAACCTTATGCAACCCAGTCAGGTCTGCATCCAAGTGAAAGTCAAACAATATTAGACTGACTTCAGGAATGTTTTCTGTTTTCTGGCACTGAAAATGTGCTCCAATTTCCTCTAAACTTTCCAGAGGACATCAAAAACAGGAAGTATGAAATGAATGTAGAAAGGAGTAGCTAAATTCAAATTCCCAGATGTGGAGAACGAGAAAGCCATTGCTTTATTTACTTTGAAGTGGCATTGTCAAAGGACAGAGGTTACTTTTCAGAGATGTTGAAATTTCTATTTCCTCCCCTGCCTTGATCTCCCCAGTCCTTAATGATAGCATTAAGAGCTTCTGTATTAGCAAACTGCACTTTTATTTAGTGAAACAAATGCTTCAGTCTTCATCTAATGCTACAAAGCTGAACAATTTAAATAGGACTGCATGGCCTCTGAGTTTTCTTCCTCACAATTTTTTCTGCCTCCTTCCCATCCTTCATTTAGTCTAAAACAAACATGTGCAAACTTCTCAGCTTACCTTGTTGGAATCCATTATTCTTGCATATATGTTATATTTTCCCCCCTGCTATCTGAATAATGTTTTTTGAAGGCTGTGTCATCTAGGGAATTAGGGGCATTTAAAGGGTTTTCCCCCCTGCTCCTTAGCAATTTGGAAAACCATATTTCATTCTTCTAGAACAGGACTGGGCAACATTTTTTAGCCTCCAAATCCTTTTCTGGTGGCTCCCGAACCTAGTGAATATCAGCAGCTTGATTTCCTTCCATTCTCAGTTAGAAAACATACCAAAAATATTGTGTAAGCATTAAAAGAAGCACACTGTAAAATGCAAAACTAGAGGACACCCCCACAAAAAGGGAGAAAAAAACAGTCACACTTATGTGTGTCCTGTGGCCCACCAAAGTTGTATAATAGCCCCACTCCCTGCAGCCTTCTAGTTCTCTTCCCTGAACACATTAACAGGGAATTATGGCCACTCCAAGATTGTTGAGATGATTCTGCTTTAGAATGATCAAACTATTTTCAAAAGTCGGATGAAGTCAGTATTTGATGGAACACTCAGAGGAATTAAGAAAATACCTCACAGAGTTCAACTCCATTTGTGTTTTTGTAAGGCTTGGGGTTTTCTTTCTTAACAGCAGATTGTAGGCATGCTGTTTCATGCTATAACACAGCAATATCCATTTCATGAATAGAAGATTGGTTGGATGGACAGCTAGACATAGACGTCCACTACTAATCGTGATGATGAAAAAAAGTGATGAAAGATGCATGGAGAGATCACAGCACAAACCCCATGGAAATGAGATCTCTGAGGATGAGAAAGAAGCCGGAGGATCTCAAAGCAAATCAGTAAATGGATATTTCAGGGTCACACTTAAGTGGGAAAGAATGGTTATGGAGTCCTTGGGGATCTCTGAGCTTGGACTCGGAGAAGGACACCACAGTTCAACCCTGAGCTACACATATTTGCTTCTATTGAAAGAATGGTTAGCCTGTCAGTCTGGCACTCTGAGGCCTAGAGGTTTAAACAATTCCATGATTCCCTCCTGAATGAATTCACCAGTAAATAAATGCCAGAGTTCTAATTTATTCTGTTTCCAAGATTCTGCGTACTAATGATACACATTGTGAATCTTTCTTGGTGGCTGTACTCTGCTGCTGTGGGTTGGACACCTCATTCTTTTGTGCTAGTATTCCAATATCAAATGCAGCCGTGTAACTGATGGGGTGTGCTTGTGATCTCATGATTCATATTTCATCCCTTGCCTACCTGTCCCCCTTGTTGTTTAGTCGTTAAGTCGTGTCCGACTCTTCGTGACCCCATGAACCATATTGCGCCAGGCCTTCCTATCTTTCACTGCCTCCCTGAGTTTGCTCAATTTCATGCTCATTGCTTCAGTGATGCTATCTAGCCATCTCATCCTCTGCCGTCCTCTTCTCCTTTTGCCTTCCATCTTTCCCAGCATCAGGGTCTTTTCCAAAGAGTCCTCTCTTCACATTAGGTGACCAAAGTATCTGAGCTTGAGCTTCATTATCAATCCTTCCAATGAGCAATCAGAGTTGATTTCCTTTAAGATTGACTGGTTTGACCTGTCCCCCTACCTGCCCCTATATAAAGGTACCACAATTGTGCTCCTGTGAGGAGGAGATTTCTTTATAAACAAAATCCCAGGCTTCAGTATTTGGACCAGAGTAGAATCAGATAAGATTGTGTCCCATTCTTGGGGGCCATTTTGACGTGGAAAAGCATTTTATGCGTATTCTCACAAAATAGCTGCTGTGGTGAACCTGGCCAGTGACAAAAGTTAGCTGAACGCAAACAAGTGATATTTGCCTCCTTTCTCCAAAAAGTTCTTTGCCATTTGAGATTATCTCTATTTTTGGGGGGGATGGGTGGATGGGGGGGGAGAAGGAGCTGATGGGAAAACCTCTGAACAGAGCACCGGGCTGTGCTCTTCCTTCATGTTTATTTTCTAAGAATGCCTATGGAATCAAGTAGAGTCTAGAGGCTAATGCTTTGCTTTGTAGTATTTTAATTTCACATTTATAATTTTTAAAATAATAATAATAATAATAATAATAATAATAATAATAATAATAATAATATTTTTTAAAATAGTCAAATGGAGCAGGGAATTTTTTTCTTGCAATGGGAAATGTTAGCAAGCATACTGGTGCTGAACAGCACAAAGTTGCTTATCTAAAAGATTCAAGAATACTTGACACACACTGACAGCACTCCAGTTCATGAAGGATCTGGTATGGAAGGTGAGAAATTGAGGGGACTTGAAATACACTAATTAAGGAAAATGGCAATGACTCCACCAATCGCTTCAGGAAACTATGGGGTGGGGTTAGAATGTCCCATCTCCACCCCAACTTTCAGTGCCCCTTGGCTCCAGCCCAAATAGAAAGAGAATATATGACTTCCTTATCATCCCAAATCTGTACAAAGGTCCTCATCTTTTGTTTGTGTGTGCGTGTAAATTGTCTCCTTTTGCAACAAACTTGTACTTTCACTTAAACTTTTAAACTTTTAGTTTAACATTTGTTTCACTTGCTATGCTATTGGGTTTTAGCTCCAAAGCTTTCGCATGAAGTAAGATAATCCTTCTGCTAGGTATCAAACTCATGTTGACAGCAAACACCTGAAGATGATTCATTAGGTGCTACTGTACAGACATATTCATAGCTGGCATAGATGTTCACCGTGCCTGGGTGAACAAAAATGAATGGAAGGGAGAGGTTTATTTATGTTTAATGAAATTGGCAAATCTTATTAGCCAACTTTAGGGTTACCAGAAATGACTACCAAGAAAGCAGCCAGATTCAGCTGAAGCAAACTATACACCTTATTTTTTGTGCTGTAAATCTACAACAGTTTTTTCCCCCACCTATTCGATTATTATTCAGTATTATGGAAAATATTTCTTTCTTTTTTTTTTTTCCGTAAGAATAACATTTCAGTGAAATTCTTACAGGTCTGGAATACCTTAGTTACTTGGTGGTCAAGGCACGCCTTTGGCTTTTTTATCAATGTAGAAGTACTTTTGGGTTTTCAAGGCAAGGAAAAGTTTGGGATAGTTTTTGAGTTTATGTTTTCACTGCCCAGCAGTTGAAGATATTTCTTTGGGCTTTCTTTTTTCCTGATGCTGATCTCTCCATCATTCTGACTTTTCGTAGGCTTCTTCTCATTTCTGATCTTAAAAAAAAAATCCATGAGAGGAGTTCTAGATAATGTCTTCTCATGGAATTCAGCTGAAGTCTAAAAGTCAGCAAGGCTGTAGGCCACTGGCGAGATGAATCACACAATGGACAGGACTTTATCTCTCACTACTTGGCCACCTCATAACACATGTGGCAGAGCTCACACCTCACATTTCTTCCATGAAACAACTTTCAGAAGCAAGTTCTTTTCCATTAGATTGGATGAGAAGGGCATATATTTTTGGAACAGCATTATAATGGTCTATATGTATATGATGGAATGTAGATGTGTTGTTGTGAATAGAAAAGCCAATGGCATGAGTCATTAAGGGGGGAAATTTCAGAAGAGATTACTTAGGAAAGAGGAAAGTGTAAGAAAGAAACTCAAAATAACCCTTCCTTGATTTTGTTTGGTTTAAGATAGAAACAGGACAAGCTTTCAAGATTCTGTTATTTCATCCTATTACGATAAAGAACACTCCTGGAATCTTTGCCATGCCCTATTTCTTGACTTTGTCCACCTTGAAGGGCTAACAACACATGACCAGGAATCTTTTGCAGGATTACCTACAAATTCCATGCCAATCAATTATAATATTTTGAGATTTTCAAGGAGTTCAACACAGAAGGCAATGGACAAAATCTACTCCTTCCTCCATTAATTTGTTATCAACAGATTTCAAAAGTCTGACTCTCTGGGCCTGGAAACTAAGCACAATTGGGCTTGGTTAGTACTTAGATGGGAGACCATCAGAATAGTTGTCAGCTAGATTAGGAAACTGAGAAAAAAAAATTGGGAGCAAACCATTTCCATACCATTGCCAAGAAAAGCATGAGTTAATAAAATCACCAAGATGTTACCTTTAGCTCACAAAACTCAATGAAGTTCTGGTTTCACTCATCCCTCTACTTCTGTTTCAGGAATCAGGGGTCCTACTGCTAATTTCACAGATAATGTCTCTCTATATGGTATGGTGTGTCCTGCGCATGGGTATATGTTACATTATCAGCATTTGTTGCTGTTGTCATTTTTTTAAGGGATTGAATGTTCATCTCCTTCCATCACCAAAGTGCACACTTGACAAATCAAATGTTCTTGCTTAACATATTTAAATAAAGATGATGATGATGATGATGGTGATGATGATGATGATGATGATGGAAGTTAATTTAGAAGTATTTGAGTGTAAGCCTTACTTTGCTAAATCTACATAAGCTGACTGTAAGATACACAGTTTGTTTATTTTTAAGCCAGAGACTTTAATGTTCTGTGTAATGAACTGTTGCACTGAGCTCATTAAACGTGCAAAAGGTTTCTCTCCCTAGCTTTTTCCAGTGTAGTAGAAGGATATCATCTGTGAGCTGAGATGCTGGTAAATTACTTAATGAAGTGATAGCATCATGTGGAGATGTCTATTCCTTCTGATAAGAATGTATCTGCCTTTATTGATTTGTCATCTATCTGCTTTATAGATGACTTGGGAAATGAATGACCAGGTGTCACTGAATATGCAGGGATAGATTCTGAACTGAATTAAGGGGCATTTAACTAGTTTTGCATACAATTATGAACATAAATAGAATGAAAGGGAACAGAGAACTGCATTAAGTTTACTTACCCAATGTTAAGAATCTTTACCACTATTAAGATCCACTAGGTTTTACAGGTCTGCCACACTGACCTCTGAAGTAACTTAAGTAACCTTAAGCTGAGATGAATGGCCCATTGGAGTTAACAGCCTTTGCAGTCCCTGGTTTGGAGAAAGAGCAAGAAACTTCAGTTGATTACACATCAGTCATGAGTGGCTATTTAGTCTCTAAAAATTCTCATTCAAGAATGAGATTCAAAATCATTGATGGGTATAAGGATGTATAGATCAGAGCATGACAGCTTTAAATATCTGAAACCCAGGCAACTATTTTTTATACTCTTCTTACCGTTATTGAGCAGGTGGCCCAGGTCCACCAGAGGCAAGATAGTAATAAAATGATGTCACAAGAAGTCATTATAAGAGTTGTCACACAGTTCCGGGGGGGGGGGGGAGGGAGGGAGGAAGGAAGGAAGGAAGGAAGGACGGACTAATCTTGCAGAGTTAAAGATTAATAATTGCAGAAACAAAGGGCTGATGGAAATAGGCCAGCCCATTCAAAAGAGGTGACCATCTCTTGTTCTATACTATAGTGGGGTAGATAACTAGTCTGCTATCTGTTCTCTTTCCCATCTTTTGCTGCTGATCATCTTCTTTATTTTCCAAAGACATTACCCACTGCTGCTTGGTCTTAACAGAAGAGTCAAGAAAGAATACAAAGAAGGAAACGTGGAAACCCTTATAAACTGTTGAGTCACTCTTTACTCCTTTTCTGACCACTAGGCATCTCTCATCAGGGTTAAAAGCCAGGACAGAATTACCAGCAAAGTGATGGAGGTCATTTCCATTCCTGTGCAGATTTGGATTGTGTCCCACTTGGCTTAGCTCCATTTTGCATATCCTTATTGTACTCAAGTGGTTAATGCTCTGAGCAATGGGCACACCCTCTCTGGAAGTTAGACTTGTGTGTCCTGCCAAGGGGAGGATGCATTCAAATGCAATGGGAGGAAGCAGTCATTGTTCATCTGGGACTATACCTTAGTCCCCAATCTGATGAGCTCAACAGAAGCCACCTCATTATAAAGAAAAGATGAACCGTGGAGTAAGGGTGGCATTTGCATTCAAGCATAATTCTCACCACACCATTGGGCTGGCTCACTGGTCCCCAACTGACAATTGCCCTTGCTGTTGAGTGGTGGAAGGATGGGTTTGTCATTCTCTGGCAAAGCTGGTGAGAAAGGAAAGGAGAGTTGATGTTGGCCAGGTGAATGAGGCTCCATTTGGATGAGGCAAGCAAGCCCTGAAATGACTTTATGTCCAGTCCAAGGACTATTGAGGAGGTGCCAGAGTTTAAGGAACAGCCAACTGACTGTGACAATAGATATTACCAGGAAACACCTGGGGAAAAAAGGAAATCAGGGAGAACCTCCACTGTTTAAAATTATGACTGCTTTCTACAAACTTGTGCAAACGTTAGCAAGAGAAGAACAATCAACTCTTTTTAAGAGGTGGGGGAGAAATACTGTGTTTTTCTGATTTACTTTTTTTTAGTTACATTTTAGCTGTTATTATCTATATTGATGTAAGACTGGATCAAACAGGATAACTTTTTTCCCCTCCCATGTGTCAGGACAGAGGATTAGTTGAACAAGTTTTGGGGAAGGGACCCAGACAATAATACGTGTTGGAACTCAAAAGAGATCTTAGAATCTGGGGATTGAACATCAGGAGACAACATGACATGAAGGTTCATTTTCTCAAAAATGTTGTCAAGCAGAGGCTTCAAGGGAGATCCTTGATTAGCACACATGCTGCCTTTGTGGGTAAGGCAGGGCTAGAACTCATGGTCTTCTGGTTTCTAGCCTGGTGCCTTGACCATTACACCAAACTGGTTCTCAGTGTAAAAATTACCAGCACTAAAACTCAAAGAAAACAGATCACCATCTTCAAATTCCACAGAAAAGATTCTAAGCACCACTGAAAGAACTGGATGGGTATTTTCTTTTCCTAAAAGATAATAGAGATGGTAGGATGAGGACAGGCCAAGGGAGGGAGTTTTAGCACAAAGGTGCTGTCACAGAAGAGGCCTTACAATGCATATTGGCTGGACTGAGTCAAGGTGCTCAGCTAAAATACAGTTGGGTTAGTTTTGGTTTTGAATGATATACGAACCCAGCTGCTATGGTTTGCAAACCATGGCTTGTGGCTTTGCACTATTTGTGGGAAAGGGCCACTATGTCTTGTGCAATAAATCACAGTTAAAATAGACCATAGCTAATGCATGGTTTGTTTTAACCATGGTCAAATTGTTGGTTTTGTTTTTTTCTTTTTTCTTTTTTTAGCTCAGTGTTGTCTATACCATCCTTCCCTTTCTTGTGAAAGAGAATAAGAACCCCAATACACCTGCAGGGAGCTAGGCTGGGGGAAATTGCTTTATAATGATTTGCAGCTCTCCATGATTTTGAATAAGGACGCCTTTCAACACTTCTCAGATCTCAGGAGATAAATATGGAGGGGAGCTTAAATGGTGAGGGGAGAACTCCTTAGGTACTCGGTATTATTGTACTGAATCATGGAGGATTTGGTATCACAGGGAAATGCAGAAAGCTCATATTGTAGATAAGAGATGGTCAACACGGCACCTCCAGATATTGCTGGATCTTCTTTCCCATCCTTCTCACCATTGCCTTCCTTGCTGTAGACATGCAGTGAACTTCTGAAAGAGCGAAACTTCAGTTTTGAGTAGGTGGAGTATCAGGAACTGAAGAAAAGGGTAAATAAGGATGTCTGCTTTATTCTCCACCACTGTACTGCTGGATTTTCTTGTTGTACTACCTTTCTCTTTGCCAATTATATAAACTATGCTGGAGAACAGAAGGGAGGACAAGGAAGAAGATACCTTTGGGATACAGCAGAACTGATTTTGTCATCAACATCCTCCAGCCACTTGAGGAGAGGTGGCATTTCCAAGGACATTTCTCCTGAGGCAGCAGGAAGACATCTAGTCAAACTGGCTGCTGTCCCCATATTTCCTGTCTCTCAATTATCATTGCCCCAAGTCAACACCAGCTCTCTGCCTGTGGGTGTCTTCCATCAGTAAACTCCTTGTAAAGGATGTCCTGTGCTCCAAAATCCTCGTAGACATTCTGGCGTCTGGGGGACCAAGCATTCTGCTGTGGTCAGAAGTTCTAGCACCAATTTAAACATGACAAAAGAGAGTATGACCTACATCCTTAGAGTCACACACCAGCCATCTGTCAGAGATGCTTGAATTTGCATTTCTGCAAATGGAACTTGGAAATGGCAGAAAGTGTACATTGCCGTGGTTCTCAGTTCTATTACACATTTTTTCCAACATTCTGAGGATTCCCTTGTTATGTAATTTCCCAATCTGGGGGGGGGGGGGGGGAGAAAAAAACATGAGGAGTTCCCTCTTAATTTCTTCCCTTGGGAAGCATGCAAATCACAGAATGCTGCTGATTTACTGGAGAGAGTATTGTATAATGAACAACAGGATAACCATACACATACTCCCTTCTCTTTCTTAGAATTAAGAGGGTACTCTTCACTCCAAGAGGATGGGTTTAATAGTGACTCCCTTGAGAGATTTGGATCCCTCCACTCAACCTCATTATTCATAAGAACATATTTAGTCTCAGGCGGCTTTTCTTCCATTTATTTAGGAATTTATCAAATTTATATGCCACCTGACACTCAACAGTACTGGGCAGTGTTTTAAAGAGATGTCTTTTGAGAGTGGTAGGCAATCTGTATAAGCAAAGCGCTAGGCTCAAACTGAAAAGTTTAAATATGTGATCCAGGACTTTAATACCTATGTGAGCCACTGTAGATTGAGTTCAAGCTTGTCATATCATTAAGGATTATCACTGCTGATGGCTGGAAGGTGAGAGTATCTCCGCATTCAACAAAGTTTGGGATGAGGTGGCATAAGTGGCAATAGGATTTCATTGCTATCAGATTGTTCTTTAGATTCAGAGAACCTGGGGCCATCCAGATGTTGATGAACTATTACTTCTATTATGCTTGCCAATGGGCTCAGGGAATCTAGGTTCTGAAGTTCGGCAACATCTAGAGAGCCAAATCCATGTGGTACTTCCTTAGTGCTTCTTTTCTCTAGGCTCAGATATCTATCTCTTTGCCCACTGCTGCTTTCTTGGGAACTGGATGTGGATGTGACTCCATAAGTCTGTGACACCCATAATGATTTTGCCTACTGGGTTTGAAAGTTGTGGGAAATAATAATTATATACATTAAGGAGTTTGTTGAGAAAAGAAAGAGGAGATGATAATTCTTAGTTAGTTAGATAAATGTGCCTTGCAATACAGGAGTGTCAACCCTTCAAGGTAGACCAGACTGGGAAACCAAAGTTATGAATACTAATGCTACTTTTATTTTATGGTACAGTAACAGAATCTTGCAAGACTGAATGCACTTCTCCCTTCTGTCCCTTTATCTTCATGAGAACTAGGGACAGTCATGTCTGAGAGGCTTTCTCAAATTACATTTCTGACCCAGACTCAGATTTCTTTTATCTGACCATTGTTTTGGTTGCAGCTGTTTCTTATGGCCCTCAAGGTTATTCCTTTTTCCCATTACAAGGACAGAGAACCTAAGATGTCCAACTCCCACATTTTCATTCAGACTTCTTGCTCCACAAAGAAGTCTGCTAAAAAAGTAAACTTTCAGGCTCTTGGTGTCACATTGTGGTGTATTAGGGGCTTAGTTATCTTAAACAGGCTACTATGGCTTCTTCACCAAACTATGGAGGTTCTTCTCTCTTTATCAGTAGAAATGAATTTATCAGTATAAATGAAACTTTAGTGAGAACGATATAAGACACAATTGGAGGAATGAATTCTGGTGCTTTATGTGCAAATTCTAGAAGCTCCAAAGCTAAAATGGATTAATTAAAGATACTTGGTTCAAAAGAAAGTGTAGGCACAGGAGGCATATCAGAAAACTGATGGAACAATGAAAATCAGTGGAACACTGTTATCCCTGACTACACAATCCATGGAAAATACAGAATCAGTTGAGCTGGAGAGGTTTGCGTTATATGACAAAGCATAGCTTAAAAATCTATTTTAATAAAAATCTAAAAGGAAAGGTGGGCTAGCAAATCCCAGGACCTTAAAAGAGTTATTAAGGGTACATATTCATCCAACTGACCAAGAAGATGAGCTGGTTCTCACATCAAAAGAAAACAGAAGCAATAACAATAGAGAACAGAAGAATTCCAACAGCCCAACTCCCTTCCTTCTGGATTTCTTAGTTACTTTATTTTTGATCAGATTAGACTGACACAAAACAAGTTTTCTGGAGACTGTTTCTAGGTTGGTAATTCAGGTTTCTCCCTTCCTTGTATTCCAAGATTTGTTTTAGCACTAATAATAAAAAGTTGTGGCTGCAGAATCAATGCCATGTGACTTTGCAAAACACTGCTTCTGATCTTTGTACCTGAAGGGAGACTATATTAAACATGGCATCTTCTAACCAAACCAAACCAAACCAAACCAAACCAAACCAAACCAAACCAAACCAAACCAAACCAAACCAAACCTAATCTAATCATGCTATTTAGTAATAAGTTTATACCTGCATGCATACACACACATACATATTCTATAACAGTTAGTTTATGGAAGGAAAATGAGCTTGTATCAAAGATAACTAGTTTTAGATGTAAAATCTGATAGTCCTTTTTTTAATTACTTAACTATGTGCTTGTGGTAACAGCCTTGGATGACTTCATGAAGAACTGTTAGTTGATACCTTTTAAGTGGGATTCAATTAAATCCCCATAAAATGATCAATGGGAGGCAAGTTGACATGTCTCCTCAGTTGAGGCCCCCAAAAGGCAAATTGCCACGTTAGAAGCATCCCACAGGCATGTGCTAATATTTCATGCAAATTATATCGAGTTTCACTCATCACTTGGTACAAACAACAGAGAACTAAAGGTGGTGCAGAATCTGCATGCCAGGAAAATTTATGTGGCACAGTTTGGTTACTTGCCTACACATGCATGAACACACACAGACACACAGAATGTACAGATCAATATAAATTTGGTTCATGTTATTGACATATTAACAGAGCAATATTTCAGCCCATTTGGTTTCTTTATGGATTTTTTTTTTAAAAAAGAGCTAAGAAATATCTGCATGTTTTCATTTACAACTTTCCCTAATATCTATCTATCTATCTATCTATCTATCTATCTATCTATCTATCTATCTATCTATCTATCTATCTACTTACTTACTTATAAGATTTGCATTCAGGGTATTTGTACGTATTCAGGGTATTATATTGCTTTTAATATAAATTCTATAGCTATGCAGAACTTTGAAGGGGCAATTCATTTCTTCAACAGTAATGTGAGGAGCCCTTGGAAGCAAAATTATAAAGTGAAAAGTGCACCCCTGGCCTAAAGAGGGAAGCGGAAGAGTTTCACTGTGTTGCCTCACTAGACAACAACAGCTTTTGTGCATGCAGAACTGTGTACCACCAATTTGTCTCCTTCTCCTTTCTTTTCTATTATCTCTGTTAAATGATTGTCCTCCTGTTCATTATTTCCCCATTTTCTAGACATGAGCATCTTTCCATTCTCTCTTCTCAAAGTTAAGAGAGAAGACAATGAGATGGGATGGGTTAAAAAATTGACCCACTTGTGCATAAGTCTTGTATAAGCCATAGTGATGATCTTTGTGGGGTCATTTGCTTCTATTCCCCCAGACACTCATGCAGCAGGGGGAGGGAAATCTTATTTTTTTTCTACCAATGCATAAGAATTTGGAAGATATGGGGCTCTAGGGTCTGCAGGTTTTGCTTGGTAGTCTGACCCTAATTTTATCTATGTAAATAGGTTATATACAAATAAATATTTGTATAGGAAATAGATTACACATGTGTGTATGCGTCCCTTCAATTCAGCGTTGACTCCTGGCGACTGCCTGGACTAGTCCCTGCAGTTTTCTTGGCAAGATTTCAGAAGTGGTTTGCCACTGTCTTCTTCCTAGGGCTGAAACAGAATAATTGGCCCAAGGTCACCCAACTACCTTTGTGCCTAAGGCAGGACTAGAACTCACAGTCCCCTGATTTCTAGCCCGGTGCTTTAACCACTAAGCCAGACTGGCTCTAGATTACACATGGTTGCCCAGTTATACCTAAGCACTTCAGCCTAAGAGCAGCTAAAAAATGTGGGATGTTAGAAACCAGAATGCAGATGTTCTAGATAGACTAAGATAAGAGCATTTACATCTCCCATTTTAGTTCTTCTTTATCTTCTTTTTCCTACACTTCCTAAGAATGTGGTTGCCTTCATCCACCTCCCAGGTTCTGCATGCTTAGCATTTTTTCAGAACATGTATATCAGTGTTGATTCCAAAGTATTAATGACAACTGCAACAAAAACTCCTAACAAGTGCTACTTTTTCCACAGCTTCAGTGTTGAATATATCCAACCATAGGATTCAAAGCCTTCCTTGAAATTCACCCGGACTTCAACATGGACATCATTTTGCGCTTTCCCTCTACCACTCCTCAAATGCACTGAAGCCCAAAATCTTATCTCTCTTTCTCACTTCTGGCTACTTCCATTTACTTCTACGTCATTCTCTTGGTGGTTCAGGAGATCCCATGACTTTAATGAACATTTGGGGCTAAGTACTTTGCTGGCACAGCAGCCTATTCCTCATTTTCCTGCAGTTTTCTCTCCTTACGAATGCATTAACTCCATGAGCACATGGAATGAGGTCCTTTCCAACTTCCAAACATTGGAAGACTGGGTCAAGTGGAAATGCTCAGAAGTTAATGTTGCCTTAGCAGAAAGGGTAGAATTAAATGTGGCAATCCATTTCTACAGCAAAAGCAAATTCACAGTAATTAAAGGAATTAATCTAACAATGAAAGAGTTCTAGGTTCCTGGAACTATATCCAAGGGGTTAAAGGATATGTTGGAGTTCCCCCTCCAAAGTTAGAGGGAAAAGTCCCATTTTGGAAGAGGAAGCAAATTAGAGGTCCAGGTCCCTATCAGGAGTCAAAACCAGCTCTTTCTGACCTCAGAAAGCCTTCAAAGAAAGTATGGGAGAAACAAGTGAGACAGAACTACAGATTCATTTGATCTAAATTCCTGCCCTGCCTACTGTGATGTCTGCAAATCCATGCAGCTACCCCCCTCCAAAAGTTTGATGAGGCAGTTAAAACAACTATGGTCTGTTGCTTTTCCTACCTGAGTTGATTGTTTTGTAACATGCATCTTGAGAGGGAGGGGGTGTTGGTTTTTCTTTTCTTTTTATGAATTTGGGCTTAGTGGAATTTTTTTTTCTGTTAGAATATTCTGATTATTACTCTGTTGTATGTCATCCAGAATACTGTCTGGGACAGACTAGAAAAATTACAGAGGGAGGGAAGAAGGGAGGCAGGCAGGCAGGAAACTCATTCATTCATTCATTCAATTTATATAGCTGCCCATCTCAGACCAGTAACTCTGGGCAGCTATATAAATTGATTGATTGATTGAATGAATGAATGAATGAACAAACAAATGCATAAAGAAATAAAGAAATGAAAATGGTTAATCTTCCTCCTTCCTCCCTTCTTCCCTTCCTCCCTCCCTCCCTCCCTCCCTCCCTCCCTCCCTCCCTCCCTCCCTCCCTCCCTCCCTCCCTCCCTCCCTCCCTTCCTTCCTTCCTTCCTTCCTTCCTTCCTTCCTTCCTTCCTTCCTTCCTTCCTTCCAGATATACTCATTCAAGAACAGCTTCCCCCAACCTGGTACTGTTCAGATATTTTGGATATCTGTTCCCATTAGTTTGCAACAACAATGGTCAGGTATCTACCAGGTTGTAGTTCAAAAAATCTGGAGGAGGGTTCAAATTGGGGAAGCCTTTCTAGTACATTAAAATCATACTGACCTGTGAGCTCACTGACATAAAGAATAGAGAGACAGCTCAGAGCAGTGTCATATATTTTAACTTTTCCAGGATCACTGGGTTTCATGTATTATGTATGTATTTATCACAATCACAACCCACTAGGGATATATGAATCTGTCCATTTTGATTCCTCTCAGTCTTCCAGCTTTTCTTTTGTTTCATCCTCTTTCTGCATCACCTTTTGACTTTTTAAAAACAGGGCATGAAAATTTGTTTCCCCTCCAAGATGCCTATTTTTAACCTGAAATCTTCCTAAAGTTCATCCCCAATAAATTGTTGAACAAAAAGATGGAAGAGGCTAATACAGAAGTTTGCTGGTAAAAGTATCCATTGTTAGGCCAGCTTCCCCATGGGACTGATGACAAAGGTGAAGGCACACACAGGAAATAGATGATACACCATGGAACTAAACTGTGGAAGACTGAGATCTCAGTCCCCATGCAAGAAATATTAAATCATTTTCCCCGCGCAAAACTATTTGTCTGTAACCCATCACTACAGGCACCACAGGCATTCCACCTTCACAAGCCTTGGAAAAATTCCCATCAAATTGTAATTGTTAATGTGCCAGAAGCAGGAAATGATTAAACAGTAATCATATCAAGTGTATTTAATTAATTTAGCTTAAATTAAATTAATTGAATGCAGTTTAATTTAATTTAAATGTAAATTGACTCAAATCAAATCAGGTTTAAGTTTTGTTCTGGCCCTCTTCATTTTTGTACTGGCCCCACTTTTAGAGTGTGGCCCCCCAGCACTGTAGTCTGTGGCCAAGAGTAACTTTGGATGAGAATAGATGTGTAGCCTAAGGTGCAAGAGATCATTTCATTAAGAGATGCAAAGTCGTATTTGCAAATCAGTTTGGAGAAGTGTAACACTGTGCTTCACAACTTAGGCCCTCCTAATGGGGCACACTTTTCATTTTCAGCTTCTTTGCATTTCTTAATTAATATGGAACCCTATTGATTAAGATCCGGAAGGCTTAGATGATTATGGAGAAAAATCCTGAAAAATTCAGAAGCTAACCATAATGGGCTTGCACTGGGTGGCCTTCCTCCTCCTCCTCCTCCTCCTCCTCCTCCTCCTCCTCCTCCTCCTCCTCCTCCTCCTCCTCCTCCTCCTCCTCCTCCTTCTTCTTCTTCTTCTTCTTCTTCTTCTTCTTCTTCTTCTTCTTCTTCTTCTTCTTCTTCTTCTTCTTCTCAACATTAGTAACGAATAAATTGGCTAAGTAGATCCCATCCAGATAGGTTTTTGAATTTAAAAATGCTGGAGCTATAGGAGGACCTATTAATTATTAATGACAGGTATTATAAGAAACACCCAACAGTCATTTTAGTGGGGTTATACTAAAATTTAGAAAAATGTACTGCACCTTACACTGATGTTTTCCTGTTGTTTTTTCAGATACAGTTGTCCTTGTTGATATGATAGACTGTTGATAAAGCTGATAAAGAACATACACAAAGCTATGCATTTTCAATATATAATGCTAAGAAAAATATGGGCAGTACAGTATGTAAGTATCATAGGTTCTTCTTTTAAAAAATAAACAAATATAAGGAATTTTACAGAAATGAAGCCCTTAAAGAGCAAAGGACCGCATTATAATACTTCACATTTGATCCCTGTATCTGCAACTGGGAGGAGTTGGAACTGACAGGAAAGAACATGCTAGAGACAAAAAGAAAAAAATTGATGGCCCTAAGCCACAAATTTTAATTTGATATAGATCCATCGAAGCAAAGGTGTGGCACATCAGTCAAAGACCCAATTTCTTCAACCCATGTGCCAAGAGAAATTATCCTCCAAGTTGATGTTTGGAATCATGTTGAGAAGACGAAAATAAGTAAATGCAGAACAACTGAATCTGGCCTATACCAATGCCATATGTATTCATTCAAGGTTCCATTGCCAATTTTTCAAATAAACTATTATGTAACTGAAAGAAAATCTACATGTGTTCTTGTATAAAATTTTCCTAATAAATGTTTTTTTTTCAGTGTAACTACCCTAGATCTTCCTTCCTCCCTTGACTACAACTTTCTATAATAATAGATTTTAAAACACAGCTCCCCATAATATAAGTTTTGTGAGCCTTGCATTCCTTCTCAGACCTGAAGAAGCCTTCAGAGAAATCTGTGTAACACCTTTAAAACAACCAACATTCTTTTTTCTCTTTCTATAGCTTCCCATTGTTTTCTTTGGGGTGGAGTTCCACTGTAACTATTCTGTCTCTGGTACGTCCGGTCAGCTGGCCCCAACAAGACAGTCTTTATTGTAGGTGAATTCACAAAGTTTCCTTTTGTCAACCCCTTAAGTCGTGTCTCTGCAATTCTGCATTTAAAATTTATGTAAGGAGATCTCTTGAACTTTAAGTGGACTGAAAGAACCAACTGCAATGTGTTAAAGATTTCCATTCAAACACTAAATTAATTATGTTTATATGCTAGTGCAGCAGCATCTCGCTTTCCATCACTAGAACCTTTCAGCTTTCTTGGTACTGTGTATTTTTAGTATTGATTATTGGTTATGCCAATTCATATTTTATGCAGGTCCATAAATTCCGTTTGGATAAATGTTTTATATACTCTATTAATTAGGAGGCTTAATCACAGCTGTATAATAGATGGAAAAGTCACAGTTGCCAGATTGTTTCTTAACATATTGGACAGTAAGTTTGGGTGGGTCTGGAACAGTGTTTGACTGAGCACTAAATCAAGCATGGGAAGGATGCTTTCAGAGAACCAGACTCTGCCATACAGCTAAATCTTCTGTTTTGCCTTAATTAATTAGTAGCATCCATAGGCTATTGTTTTACTGATTGTGGTGCACAGGGAGGGAAGATTTACTACTATCCATTTCACTTATGATAAACTCAGAAATCACCGGTGGCTGGTGGTGGGTGGGGAAGAGCTAATATTTTTAAAATTCCTTTTGGTGTCAGTGGGAACATTTTTATAAAGCCCCACAGCTACCCAGGTAGAAGGTAATGTTCATCGAGGTCACAACTGGAAAAGGTGCTCATTATTTCCTTGGCCATTTATTTATGAATCAAATTTATATGGCTGCCCATCTCACAAAAAACAACTCTGGGCAGTATTCCACAAGATGATAAAACAGTTAATATATAAAAAAAAAATATTATTAAAAAAAATTAAAAACGCAAAGGCTAAGAGAGAACAGCAGATGTTAATAACAATGGAGCCACCTCAGTACCTCACCGGTCCCCTGGGGCATAACAAGGTTTTGAGGGCCTTCCGGAAAATCAACAGGGATAGGGCCAGCCTCACTTTCGGGGGAGGATGTTCCATAAGATAGGCACCACACAGAGAAGGCCTGCCTCCTGGGATCCGCTAAGTATAGCTCTCTAGATGAAGGGACCCATAGCATGGCTCTTCTGCGGGATTTGATGGGATGGGCAGATGTAACTGGGGAGAGGCACTCTCTCAAATAACGTGGCCCTATGCCATGTAGGATTTCAAAGGTCAAAACCAGCACTTTGAATTGGACTTGGAAGCAAACTGGCAGCCAATGCAGCTCACAGAGCAGAAGTGTAATGTGTGTTGTTCTAGAGGCACACATAACTGCCCATGCTACTGCATTTTAAAAGTTAACACCAATCCCTTACATGCTTTGGGGCCTAATTATCTATGGATGCTACTTCTATAACAAACTGATCTGGACCTTAAGATCTATATATTCAGGTAGTTCTCGTTTAATGACCATTCATTCAGGGAGTGAAGTTATGACAGTGCCGAACAAGGGGACTTATGACCGTTCCTCATAGTTGCAGCCGTTGCAGTGTCCTGGCAGTCATGTGATTGCGATTCAGGCACTTGGCAACAGACTTGCAATTACAATGGTCGCAGCATCCTGCAGTCGGATGATCACCATTTGTGACCTTCACTGACGGCTTCTGACAAGCAAAGTCAATGGAGAAGCTGGCAGGAGGTCACAAATGGTGATCATGTGACTGCAGGATGCTGCAACCATGAGGGATTTGCCTAACAATGGCAACTGGAACTGCTGCAACTGCTGCCGTAAGTTGGCACAGTCATGTGATGTCATGCTTTATGATTGTGCCACTTAGCAATGGAGCTGCCGATCCCAGTTACCATCTTTAAGGAGGTAAGTGAGGACTACCTGTATCTAGAACCTCTACTATCAGAGGTCCATTTATTGGGAAGCAGGACAAGGCCTTCTCCTGCTCTGAGATGGTATGTCGGGACAAACTCTCTCTGCCTTTAAAACAGCTCCTCATTGAGTCACATCTTTAAATTTACATTTTTTACCCTCTCTCTGTCATTCTCTTTGCACTCTAATTTTTGTTTTGTGACTTAAGAGTTCAACATGAACAGAAAAACAGGATGAACTGAGTAAGCATGCTGTTCACTGGTAATGGAAAAACAGAAGACCTATGACATTGAACTTCAGGTCCCCAAACTCTTCCTACAGCTTCATGTAGCTATTTTAAAAAACGGTAGACAAAAACAGAACCATGGTTTGCAACATTTCCCTAGCCCGATTTTGGCCCATTTTTAAAGGTGTGAGGGTGGTTTAAGTATGGGAATGGCAGTGATATAGATATGGAAGGCCTCCACAGAATTAATTCCTCCCACCCAGAGGTTTCCAATGCCAATTCCTTATAATGACATCAGAGCATTGGAGAAGTCATATTTCCTCCAGTGTCCTTTAGAAGGTTGGAAGACTGAGTTGTAGTCCTCAACCCATTAAACCTTGCCCAGCACCTGAGTGACTATAAGTGAGTTACATTTCTTCTGCTGTGGAAATCTGAGATGAATTTGAAGAGTCCTACCTAAAGAAAATATTTATGGCTATCCTAAAGAAATAATATTAATATGCAAACAATAGGGAAGACATTGCTCAGGAGACATCCCATTCAGGTACAAAGGAACATATGTGACTTGAATCAGATATTAACCAAGCCATGTTAGTAGGGCTTTAGTGGGGTGAGTCAATATACAGTATGTTTCAATGGGAACATACCATCTTAAATTAATTTCCCACAGTATCTGTTCTATGGATCAGGCAACCCATCTAGCTAATGGATTTAGTCATTTTCCAAATATCCACAGAAGGCATTTGTTGAGGTGTCAACGTGTCCCATGAATCAATGCTGCCTGTTCAATAATTTTAGGGAGAAGACAAAACCACTTTGAAAACCTGAGAGTTTGTCAATAAGATGTCTTACTGTTTTTGACAACATCCATTTTGTTGACTCTGTAGGTGAAGAATTCTGACATCATTTATTGTGTCAACTACATAGATTAAGCTGTTGACCAACCACATGCTAAATTCTACTCTTTCATCATTTCCTTTTTCATTAAGCTATATTTCTGCCCCCCTTACAAAGCCAAGGATAACAAATCTTTGAAAATAGAACTGTTTCCTTTACATCTGAAGAACAAAAGTAGAACTATTATTCTAACTGTATTATTTTAAGTCCTCTCAGGATTTTAATAGTCACTATCAGTAATAATTTTTTGGAAAATTTATTCAAATGTCAAATGTTTAAAGCACTTCAAAGCAATGGAAGCTGAGTTTTGGCACAGAGAATAACAATGGCAAAATTAATCCAAGAACCTAGATGAATGATTCTTCAAAAGAGAAGATCTCTTGAAAAACATTTGACCTGCTTAAGCTTTATAGTGTGCCTTTTCTTGGTCAGCTAGTAGTTACAACTGCACAAAGTCCTCACTTCCTGAAATCTAGCCGTTGTTAATCCATACATTGCCTTTCAAAGCATATTAACTGGTTCTATACAGCTCAGGTAGGTACATAGGACATGCTAAAAAAGAAAAAATCAAGATGGTGGCCATGATGGAAAGCTAGCTAACATGTCATTGGTCAAAAGATAGCTCAACACCAAACTACAAGAAATTTAGAAGTGATTTTATGAAGCTTTCTTTCCTTTTGTACTATGCTTCTTGGAATCCTGATGGGATGTACAACTGCGCACATTTTGAAAAAGTGTATCAATAGCCCATGATCACTAGATAGACACAGAAATAACAGATAGATAATCTATCTTTTTAAAATATTTTCTTTAAAAAACCAAACAGGTTCTTTGTGACCCAGTTAATATGTCTACTACTCTTACAGACTTTAAGAACCGTCTTTCAAATGACTTGGCAATGATTATATTATACAGCTTGTGAAGTCCAGGGAATACTGTTGATCATTAACATGTGACTCCAAACCTTTGAAGTTTCTTAACTATGTGAATACAAATACATTAAACAATTACCAAAATTCTCCCAAAGTGAAACAACAAAGGAAGCTGGCTGATGTAATCCCCCAGGGAATCGAATTTCCCTATCAAGAAAGCCAGCTCTCAAAGTTTTGGCACCAAGATCTGGACACTCAGCTGTCAATTTCTTTTTGCATTTATTCTGAATGAGCACAATCCATCTATCAGTGCTTAAAGAGTTTTCTAACAGTACATTGACCTTGAATGCAGCATATTGATTTTCAGTAACGCTTCACAAATAGGGTCGTTACCAAGCCATCCAGCAGAGGATGTGATTGGGAACAGATTTCTGAAATTCCAATATCATATCCTGCCCCCCGCCTCCAATGATGGATCACCCTATTCTCCCCCATCAATCTTTACAAAGCTCTAAAAAAGTGACACCTCCATCAAATGTATCACTTTATGTATTTTTATATTTATATGCATGCATAGTCTTCTTTAAAACAAGTCTGGGTTTATATATTTGTTTACAGTGGCATTTACTTATGAAAACACTTTGTACTCTGGCTGGGGGCTGGTGGAGGAAAGGAAACTTACTGGATAGTGACAAAGACATGGATGTGAACACTATAGGGAATTAATGCTGCAGATGGGACTGAACAATAGATAAACCCAGTCTAGGTTGCATGCTTTTAAAGGTTAAGGTTGGATCAATTTAGGTGATTGTTTCTTAGATTGCATTGGACAAATAGACACTCACATAACAGTGCTTAATAGTAAAATGGCAAAGGAAAAACAAATGGGAATTAACAGATGTTAAATCTAGGGAGGTGATTCATTCATCACTTGCACCATTGGCATTCTAGTGCAAGCCTGTAGGACTAGTCCAATATGAAAGAGGGAAAAAATCAAATTGGGCAAAAGTGATCATTTCCATTTAAATACAGTATATGAGCTGGGATGAAAGGATTCATATAACGTGGTTCAAATACTGGTGAAGTGTAGTGGATGTTGTGTTGACAAGGTTCTATGATGAACCATTGGTAGAAGTTAGACGTTCCTTTGTTATGGAGAAGGAAGGAGAATAAGGTGTTTGTGACATTTTCAAGAATGGGTGGTTGATTTCTGCGGCTGAGATGGAACATTCCCATCTCTATTGTGCAAGTACTCCTCCCATAATCTGCTGAAGCTTCCCAGACTACAGTTCAATCCTAGAGAAAAGATCCTATAGGATTTTTTAAATCTGCAAATTGGAAAACTGTAGGGCCATAGAGAAATGGGCAATAGAAAGAAACCCCGGCCCACGTACCTCCAGCTATCTTGCAGTCATAAAGTAAAACCATAACGGAAAGAAATTCTAATGAATTCTCAACATCCTGAAAATGAGGCAGGAAAACAGACATCTCTTTTGCAGGAGAAACACACTTTTAGGAAATTGGAAGGCAGAATTCAGCCCTGGATTATAAACAAACAGGCATTGAGGCTTGGTGTTCATTGGGTGATTACATGAATTAGCAAATTACAACTTTCTACTTATTTCTCTCCCAGATGTTCATAAAAGCCTCCCAAGTAATTACTCTAATTGTTGAGATTCTCTCCTGGGTTTTAGAACTTTTGCAATCAGGGATTTCCCCCCCTTTCCGTCAGTTTCTTGGGGAAAAAAATAATCCAAGATATTATCGTTATTCTTAAGCTAACAAACCTGGTTTGCCAGAAGTGGCCTATGGCTGCCATATCTGCACTGCAAAAATCCAGATGATGGCTAACTGATTGAGAAGAGCTGGATCTCTTTGTGGCCATTGTGTGATGGTCTGGATGCTTACAGTAGATCTGGTGGGTCTACCATGCACATCCCTAGTTCACCTTGAAATTGTACATTTGGGAGATATCGAAACTAATTTCAGTAAGATTCCAAACTGCTGCAGGATCCTACGCTATTTCTCTGCCAAAGTCTCTCCAGATTAACTACACCATCCTGTAAAAATATGCAGCTGCCAAAAAGGGATTGTTCCTACTCTCTGTTACTTGCTCACAACACTCTTCCCAACTCCCTGTATGGATTTTAAAAAAGCACTTGCATTATACCAATGGATAACTTACTGTTATTGCTTTTAAACTTTAAGCACTAAAGTGCTTGAGTCTGACTGGGCCCTTAGGTACTTACACAAGCATCTGTGAATGAATGAGAGACACAGATGCATACAAGGTGTTTAATACAATGTGTACTTTAAGGCTCAGTTACACAGGCTCTCTTTTTGCATGTCAAAACAAATAATAAAACTGCTGAAGTGTTTAGACAGGAAGTTCTGCAAAAAGGAGAGTGAAGGCTGCTCTCAGTGAATACGTAGATCATATACAATTTGGGCAGGTAACCCAACAGACTAATTCCAATTATCGAAGTCAAAACGTCAAATTGCCCAGCAAATATATCCCTCTGTATAGATATCTGTGTTTAGGTGTGTGTGGATATTTCTGAATATTTATGTGTGCATATATCTACAGGTATAGGTATATGTGTGCATATGTGTGTGTTTATATTCATTTCACTGTCTAATGAAACAATTTGATGCTGTCAGTGCATGGGGATGTTCTATCTGCTGAAAATAAGAAAAGAGTTCTTGCTGTGTAGTGCATTTGTAAAAAGAGATTAAATGTCTTTCTGGCATTAACGGTCCACACCCACCCACGAGGGACTTCTGGTGAGAGGTGCCTAGCTGTGCTGCCATCAGCCACTTTACTCCAGAGAAATCCCCTCTGCCACTGATTTACCAGGGAGGAAATAAGTGGAAACCCCTTTCCTTCTATAGCCTGGCAGGAAGGTGGGCACTGGATCCCTTTCCCAGAATGAGCACCACAAGTTCATTAAGAATTTTACATCTTTATTTTATATTGCAGGGCCAGAAATCTGGAAGAAAGTTGAAGGGGAAATGAGAAAGAAAAGAAGGAATGAACACAGCACTATCCATAACAAATACTATCACAAGTACAGAAATCATCACATTTGTGTCATGGCATCATCACACACATGTCATTTGCATCTTCTTGCACCCTCTGTAGGCACTTGTAAATGAACATTTGCTTTCTAATGAGGTTGACCTCAGTCTGTTGCTCCCTCAGGCTTAGAGCCATCTATCTATCTGTCTGTCTGTCTGTCTGTCTGTCTGTCTTCTTCAAGTCATTGTTGATTCCTGGTGACTGGCTGGATAAGTTCCTGCAGTTTTCTTGGCAAGATTTTGCAAGTGGTTTTCCATCGCCTACTTCCTAGGATTGAGAGAGAGTGACTGGCCCAAGGTAACCCAGCTGGCTTTGTACCTAAAGCAGGTCTAGAACTCATGGTCTGGTTTTTAGCCTGGTGCCTTAGCCACTACACTAGACTGACTCTCGTAGAACCTACTAGAAGCACAGATACATGACCAGATCTCAATCCATAAAGTTCAGCATAATTTCAGCCACCACGTTCTTCACCAAGACTAGCTTGATGTCTAAATTAGTAGCTTCAGTTGTGTTGCTGCCAGTTGGGTTTCTGCTTTTACTTGTCTTCCAGACACACTCAGAGAAGGAAACAAAAGGCTCTAGTGAAAACCAAATGGAGACTGCTCTCCCCTTTGGAAAACTCCCTTGAGAGAGGAACCTCACACTCTTGATTGAGTCCTCAAAGTTTAATTGTCCTGGGCTTCTCCCTGCCCATGATCAGGAAAGACAAGTCAGCAGGTTTTCTTTTATGCCTTTTAGTGACCAGGCCTCTTGAAGTGGATTTTCTCCACATTCACCACACCCCACCTAGATTTTTAATTTAATCTAAGATCTGAAAGGGGAAAAGAGTTAAAATGGAAATCTCTCATGTGAAATGGATGTTAAAACTGTTCAGATTTACTTTGTCTGGTTCCCTTTATATATGGATCTGGTCCTCCATTTCTAGAAAAAAGCACTATATTGAAGTCCACTTCACTCTCCAAATTAGAATTGGGTCAAGACTAAGCTAGAAAAGATGGGATCACAGAATTTCAACCAGCCTGAAAACCTCAGTCTGCTCCAGTCTTCATATCAATCAAGTTTAATATACATTTCAGTAAATTCTCACTTCAGTGGGAACAATTACCTCTAAACTCTATTAAAGCTGTTATTAACTTCATCTAATAATCAGTTAACTGTCTGGGCAAACCCACTGAAAAACGATCTGGATCTAATAAAATCATGTTTGATTTAAAGGGAAACCAAAAATATGTGCTGATGTCAGACTGAAGGATTCTGTGAATGGAGAGACAGACTGATCCAGGAACAAGAAGAGGCAAAGGATGGGAACAGCAGTAGAATTTAGCTTCATTGCAGGCATGATGTAACATTTCAGGTTTATAATTCAATCAAGAAAACCACCGGAGGCGATTCCTTTAAAGCCCTTAAAACACCACCTTCAGCCTTCCCACGCACTTCTGAAAATTAAGGTCCCAAGTCAATAAAGGGAAGAACTTTTCCACAGAGACATAAATATTGACAGGGATTGGTGTGGCTAATCTAATCTCCCTTCTGTATTTCCCCATCTCACTCCCTGCCTGGGAACCTCTGATCCTTCCTTTATGGAAATGCCAGCAACATATTGTAATGTACAGGCAAAATGGGTGCAAGGCTCGTTTGTCCCATAGTCAAACAGATCTAGGGAATATTGGAGTTCTCCTTTTTCTTAAATGGTGCAACCTTTGGATCAAGCTCAACTTCTAGTGAAGTCTATGTGGTTTTCTTAGCATGGAATGGAAATATGTTGTTATTGTCTTCCTCCAAGATCTTTTTCCCCCAGTCTAACCTACAGTGCTGGTATTCATTGCTGATCACCTTTACAAGTATTGATGAGACCTAACCCTGCTTATCTTCCAATTCCTGACAAGATGGATCAGGTGCTACAACTACTGAATATCATATTAAATCAGACTACTGAGCCTTATGGCCTGCTAGCAAACTTTTGCTGCTCTGACATCCTTCAGCTGTCTCAGGGTACAACTCCCATAATTCCCAGCCTATATTATACAACCCTGCAGCAGATTGAAGAACACAGATGATGGCCTTTCTCCAGGACAGACTTCCCTAACTTCATTCTCTGTCTGAAGAAGCATTGTAGAAAAGACAAATACACATATTCCAGTGTAAATTTTATTGGTCCAAATAAGGATATTAGCCAATATTATTTTCATTTTTCTCATAGACCAATACAGCTATGATAGCTTTTTAAAAAACTTTTTCTTCATTTGTTTCAAACTTCAAATCTATAATACATCAGCTTGAGAAGACCATTCTAGACCTTCAAGCAGGCATTTTTCTCAGCCAGCTAGATGTCAGGAACAGATCGCGTAAACATTGAGTGGAAATCATGTGTTCTTCCACTGAATTATACATCTTGCTTCCATGAAGTGTGATTATTTGAGGAGGCACATCATATCATCCCTGATGGTGGTGAGAAAATGAAGAAGCAGAAAGATTTTTTTTTTTTTTGCATCCTACTTCACCATGAACTAATAATTGTTTCAAATTCAATACTCATTCCCACACCACTTGGTGTAGAATATTCTTTGAGGGAGAGACTTGGTATCCATGGCTGACTTGGAAAGAAGAAATGTGTGCAAGGTTACATTATTCTAACTTCAACAGGACAGGTGTGAAGGCTTGTATCAGACATTGGTTGTCAGAGGTGACTTTTTTCCAGCAGGTAGATGATGATTTAAAGAATGAAGATGTTAATAATTTAGAGTCAATTCAAGTTTATCCCAAAGCCTAAGAATTGTCTACATTTTACCAAAATATATATGTGGTTCCAAGCAAAGCTGTGCTTCATCAACTAAACATTGCGAGATCAAATAATTCTAATTTCGTCAGCTGTTTTGACAATTTGATTGTTATAGCTCCTAATACTCCAGTAATTATGGGAAAAAAACCTTTGCTAGTTTATTCTATAATTGCTATATTTCAGTTTTTCACTCCTGATAGTTTACAATAATTTCCACTTTATTTTGAGCCATTCTAGCATCATTTGCTATTGCCACATCTATAGGTAAAACTTGTTTTTCTTCAACTACTGAATATCCGGCATGTGTGTTCTAGATGTTGCACCATCAGGATTCAGAATTCCCACAAATTGTCATCATCGTTATAGTCATTGTAATAATTCTTGCAAGAGCCACAAGAGGCATGATGGGGATAAGGTGACATCACTGAAGTGGGTGCACTAAAATATTTAGCCTATCCCCCCCCCCCCCAAAAATAGGGGGGATGGGAATATACAGAAAATAGTTTAAAGCTGAAATGTTTAAGGAAAAAGACCAACAATTGCGTTACTGAAAATCACCATTTTGCCACTAAATTTTTGCAATGCAATACTGGAATTGAAGAATATTTGGAGGCTGCAAAAATGGGCTGGACTTTGTATGCAAAGACCACACACCACTCCTTGGCCATCCTTAGGTTGGATAACTGGAGTCATCTATATATTTCCACCAGTTGCTATTTCCTTGACATCTACCCAGAGGGGTCTGCAGGGGAATCTGAGGGAAAGGGAGCAAATGATGGAAACAACATTGCGTGGTCATGACACAAGCTCTGTACTTTTTATTCTTGTGTCATAATTTCACACACATTTACAAAAAGACAAAGCTTACACCACCATGGTGAAACATTGCTTTCATCATTTAGATCCTAAGGATGCCTCTGGACCCACTCTTCTATGCTGGAATATATCTGAATCCAGGAAGTGCTCCTGAAATGTTTAACCAAAGATACTTTTTAACATCATCTCCAAATAACCAGGAATTTATTGGTTCTTCAGGCTACCAAAAATAAGGTGCATACCCCATTTTAAGCATCATGTATTTTATTTGTTCTTGATTGAGTGTGGCATGCCAACCTAGCCATTGAGACTTGAAAGCCACAAAGGTTTATGAGTTAGAATTCAGATGGTCATAGCTTATTCAATAAACCATGATCAAAACAAATATGACTTAGCACAATGTGTGATGCAATCTATTAGAGTACCAAGAATCATTGGCTCTGAATGTTGGGGCTGTTGAACTGGCAATATGTATATGTTGCGTGTAGATTAAAGGACAGAGTTATCACACAACAACCAGAAGTGTATTCCAGATGAAAGGGTTTCTGGGGATTACAGCTAAGACTGAGTGGCTTGAACAATGGCTGCGTTAGTAGCTGAAATTGATAAGGTCCATAAAGTTTCTCTTCTGCAAATGTTCTGACAAATTCCCATGGAATTATCACCTTCCAGGGGAGCAGATGGCTTCTATTCTACTGTCCTTCAGGAAAGAAGTAAAACTGTACTTTTCTATGGGGTTCTTTGACACTGATTAGCTTGTCACACATACAGAGAAAACCTTACAGGTGTCAGGGTTGTTTTTTTTTTTTTAATGAGGGAATCACATTTTTTATTAATATTTTCTAGTTTATTAGAAGATACTACTTGTGATTGTAAGGTTATTGTGAACTATCTGAGGTTATTTTGGAATCTGGTAGTATACAACAATTGTAATAAACAAATAGATGAAACTGTGGTCCAATTTAAGCTCTGTGGTAGAAGATACAAATTTTGTTAGGACCCAGAGGGTTAAAACTTTCTATGGTTATTGGCCTTCATGTGTCCTTGATGAAGCTAGGACTTCAGTCCAGATCTCCCAGACCTTGGATGACACAATCTTATCCTTTCAATTTGTACCTGCAAATAAGATATTCTGGATGTGGAAGGCATGTTTATCCCAAAGCAGCATGACCACACAGGACCATCTAAATCCATTCCACTCTTTGGAAAGTTACACCCTGTTGTTTGGTGCAAAAGTACTGGTTTTCATTTCAAATGAAATGCTTAGCTGGAAAGTTTAATGTGAAAATTGCTATCTGTTTTTGCCAGCCGTTAGGAAGAAAACAGTGTTTAGAACACAGATGATGGCTAAATCTCACCTCATCCATTTTTAACAGTTAGGCTCCTTAAGCCACAGGGAGAACTGAAGTAAGACATTAAGTCATCTTTAGAAATTACAGTGCACACTGTTCCAGAGAACTTGCTTCAACGGTGCAGCTTCCCAAGACAGTTTGGGAGATTTAATTAATGTATCTGCAATGTTTTCAGATGCAAAGTACAAGAAAAATAACATTCCAGAATAAGTGTAATCTACAGATTGTCCAAGAAAGACTTCATTCTGGTCACCATGGAACTCAGCATGCGCTACAGATAGATTTGAGTCTTTGTTTCAGTTACATATTAAAAATTCTATATCTTTATTTCAGGCCATCTTGGATTTGATTTTGTAACTTAGTCCCAGGAAGTGAAGGAAGGGAGATTTTCTGAGTAGGCTGTGTTTATAACACAGAGACCTCACTCCTAAAAGGTAACCAGCTGTCTGATTCCACGCTCCCAACAATGAACTGAGCAACCAAATGCCAATGACGGCAGGTATTTTTGCAAATGTGTCCATGTTATAATCCTAAAGATAATAAACACAGCTGTTGGAACAGCTTCAATGCATGTACTTAATGTTTAGAGATGTGGGAAAGTTCCCAAGAGTCCACTCAAGAGCAAGAGTTGCAGGTTACTGCAGTACTTGTTCTGGGTTTGGGAACATTTCTATCTTTCATTAGGCCTACAGTTTCATTAACTGTTGACTTATCAATTGACTTCTCCCTCTGGGGAGAGGACATGTTATACAGATGCCAAGGCTGCTCCTTCTCCTGATCCCATAAACTGGTCCCCTGTCTTCATCTTTTTTTTTCCCTTGAGAAAGAAAGAGGAAGAGGTTCCACTTGTATTTTTTATGGCATTTACTTACAGTGCACCAAGCCAACTCTCTGACTTTACACATTGCTCACTCACTTGGTCTCCTTGAAGAAAAGACTCATGTCTATCAAATGATTAGAGTTAAACTGATTGTTTTAAAATAATTCAGGAAACATCTGAATGTATTTACATACATGATACTATCTGCCATAAACACAGCTGGAGGCAGAATGCCCATTTAAGGATATTTTTGGAAGTTCCGGGTTGATCTAATGGCACAATTATCTGATAAACAGCTTGATTGCAGATTTTCAAAAAGGAGTGTGGATCCATTCAAACTAGGCATTGTTGTCCTCCCAGCTCAAGTACTAAGACCTCCTCACTTCATTTTTGCATGCAGTGTTTTGTTCACCTATCTTCTGATTCTGCTGGAAGCTGAAGGCTGGATGGCTGAAAGAATGAAGTGTAATATGAAGCTTCTAAATTGATAGTCAGATGGCACATCAACTTTCTGGAACATTGGGCTTGGGGGATACCATAACAGATTATGTGAATATATTTTTCAGAACCATAGCACACGGATTGAATCACGTAGTAAGTGGAGATGGGGCCAGCATTCTCTTCTTTCTGGAATATACTTTTTCTCTCCCTTCTCTCTCTCTCTTTCACACACACACACACTTTTCCATATAACAAGTGGTCATGGAAGGTCCCCTTTGACCAGAGTCTATATGAATTGCTTAGAAAGGACTAACTGTTGGCCAAAAGATACACACATCGGGACATATTTTTTTTCCAGAAAACCGTCTGGAAGTTACAACTGGCCCAGAATGCAGTGGTGCTTTACACCACTGCTTTACACCACTGCTTTGTGAACTGCACTGGCTTCCAGTTTCTTTCCAGGTACAAGTCAAAGTCCTGGTTATCACTTTTAAAATGCTGAATAACCATGGTGGAAGATTATTTGTGGGACCACCTCTCCCTGAGGATGTCTGCTTATCCCACCAGGTCAGATAGGGTGGGTATGCTCTAGGTCCCTTCCCTTAAATGTTGTCATCTGGTGGGACCTAGGAGGCATGGCTTCTTCATAGCTGTCCCTGCCCTGTGGAACAGCCCCCCCACAAGATCTGGCAAGCCCCCACCTTTTTAGCCTTCCAGAAGACTGGAAGAGCTGGCTCTTCCTACAAGCACTGGGTTGGGGTGAGACTGGAGTCTAGCAAAAGTATGAGAAAGAAAGGAAGGAAGGAAGGAAGGAAGGAAGGAAGGAAGGAAGGAAGGAAGGAAGGAAGGAAGGAAGGAAGGAAGGAAGGACCCATATTCTAAAAAGCAGTGGGTATGATATCTCTGAGGGAGATGAGTGGCATATAAATTTAATAATAAATAAATAAAAATAAAATATGATCAGGATAAAAACTACATTTCATTTCATTTACCCTTGTATATATTTAATTTTCATTTAAGATTACTCTCTAAACATGTGATTAATAATTTCCTTCTGTCACTACAAAAAATTACAATTTGGTAATAATTTTTTAAAGTCTTTGGGGCTGCATCTAAAGCTTCCAGGGGCTGCCATAGGGTTAAAGATAGACTGCAGGGAACTAGGACTACAGAATAGTTATCTCTGTTCTGTCTTCTCAATTATTTGATTATGTGCCATCAAATCATTGTTGACTCTTAGTGACCATATAGATAGATTTTCTCCTTGTGGATCTGTTCCTAACCTGGTCTTTCAGGTCTCCCAACAGTGCACTCATTGCTCCTGTAACTGATCCATCCACCTTGCTGCTGGTCATCCTCTTCTCTTTCCTTCCACCTTTCCCAGCATCTCCAGAGAGCTGGGTCTTTGCATAATGTGTCCAAGATAGGATAATTGAGCCTAGTTATTTGAGTGAGAACTCTAGTTGATTTGTTTGATGATCCATTTGTTTGTTTTCTTGACTGTCCATGGTATTCTCAGGGTTCTTCTCAATTATAGTAACCATAAATATATGACTATCATATGACCAATTCATTTTTATGTGTAGAGTTGGAAACATAGCATTAATATACACATATTTTCCTTTAAATCAATCTATTAATGAGAAATGTTGCATCATCAAACTCTCTTCAACATTGTGTAAATGAGAGAGATATTTAGCGATAAGGTTGAGGTTTAGTTGTGCAAATCTATTATGCATACTAATTATGCACTAGTGATGAAATTATTCTTCAAAGTCAGTGAAGATAGAGATAGAGATAGAGAAAGAGAGATAGAGATTGATATCGTTGAAGAAATAGATACAATATTTCTTCTCTGCAAAAACAAAATGAATGCAAATCTAAATGTATGATTCTGTTTCAGCCTTACCTAGATCTTGGGGAAATTGTCAGTACTTTTCATAACAAATTAAATGTCCAGCAATATCCATCATCAACCAGCATAATTTGCTTTGTCATAAACCCAACCATTTCAATTTAGCAGGCTTGTTGATTGGGCAAAATAGGCTAAAACTGACACTACTGCCATATTAACCAAAAGAGTTTACTTAATAGTTCAGTTTAGAAAAGGATATATTGCAATTCTTCCTCAAAAATTTTGGAGAAACATTTAATTTTTCCAGCTGGAGCTCTCTTTGAAAGATACTTTCATATATGAGTAAGAGTGCAAGGATAATCTCCCCAAACCAGCTTATACATCTTTTATAAAAGAAGAGAAGGCTCTGGAGTCACCCTGAGTTCTGAGTTCCTGCTATAAAGTCCTGAAAGTTTGGGGCATCCTCTCTTTCCAATTGCTATTACTGGTGGAATGGTTGGAATTTCAAGCATTAAGGAATCTGCATATGGGATCAAGCTATTGACTCTTGCATTGCATCATACATCTTCCTAACCCAACCCCCTTCTTGGAGAAGTATATGCTATCATTAGCTGCTATCTGGAATTGTCAGTAGAGTAATTTGAACTCTGTCTCCCAGGGGCCTACTCCTTTAGTTCCTGCTCTAGGAGTAAGGTGTGTATTGATTAGATATCAGACTGTAATTGGGCTCCAGTCTCTCGGGCTTGAGATATATGATGGAGATGACAGGAAACAGATACTCTGTTGCTTCTTGTAAATAGTCTGGTTGAACAAAATGGTTCGTAACCTCTTCAGTGCCATAGACTTTTATTGCCAAAGGATGATTGCTTTATTGTTTCATTTGATGGCTTTTTTTAGGGCAAGGGAAGGTGGGGGAATGTCTTTTGCTAAAGAGATGAAATAGTTTTGAATACATCCAATTGCCATACTGGGGGCCAGAATCATTACATGATGGTTCACAGCTTGGAATAATTAGAGAACCAAGCAAGTCAAAGACATAAAATTAGTATGTCTGCAGACATCATTGGCATTCATTGAGGAGTAAGAGAAAATATAGGTAGTTATTGGCACAGTAATGCTATTTTGTTAACCTCCCTATCCAAATCTGGTGTTCCAGAATAGATGACCTTTCCACTGACATAGGCCTACAGCAGGGATCCCACAAACATGATCCCATTTTGATTTTTTTTCAATCCAAGGGAAAGTTAGAAAGGAATTATGGAAAGCACTATCTGTCCATCTGCAAAATTATTCTCCAAAAACTGAACAGAATGGGACCAAATTTGGTATGAGGGGAGAAGCTAGCAAAAGAAGGAATGGGTTTGAAGATGGGCCAGATTAAGCTGGGGATTGCATAAAAAACAAAACAAAACCTTCCAGAGAAAGTTTCCCCAAATGCAACTGTGTGAGAGAGGCAACTAGGTAGTGGCTCAAAATGGTGGCAACTGGACCATTCTTAATCCCCCTTTCATCTTCCTCCTGTCATGTGACCCAGAATGGAGCATATGCAGTGTGCCATGTGCTACCCAGTGCACACAGATGCACAAACACGCAGATGCAGCATGAGGGGAGAGAAGAAATACACCAATGCACACAGATACCCTGTACAATCACTGATGGTAAAGAGGATGAAAAGGACTTCAAAAGCCATATTTTGCCAGCTTGCCCTTCATTAACTACGGCTTTCAGCTGAAAGATGGTAGTATGGTTGCCCAACATTTTGGGGTGGCAAACCTACCAAAACTGAAGTTCTCAATCCATTTATTTATTTATAGGATTTATATGGCTGCCCAACTTGTAAAACACAGCTCCAGATCCCAGGTGCTCCACAGGACAGGGGCTGCTAGAGAAAAGACACACTTCCAAGGTCACACCATTCATTCATTCATTCATTCATTCATTCATTCATTCATTCATTGGTGTCTTCAAGTCAGTGATGTTTCCTGGCAACTGCCTGGAGAGGTTCCTGCAGTTTTCTTGGCAAGATTTTTTTCAGAATGACTGGCCCAAGGTCACCTACCTGGCTTCATGTTTAAGACAGGGACTAGAAATCAGGGCCCCAATTTTCAGGCTTGTTCTTTTAACCACTACACTAAACTAGCTCTCTAGGTCACAACAGAGGACAATATTTAAGGAATGGGACCTGAAGTGTGTCCACTCTATCTGATTTGGTGGAATGGGTAGATACCCACAGGAAGAGGTCATCCCATGACTAATCTGGCCCTACACTATGCAGGGCTTTAAAGGTAAAACCAGTACTTTGAACTGATCCAGAAAGAAACTGGGAGCCAATGTAGCTCACACGGCAGAGGCATAACATGGGCAAACTGAGGGGTATCCATCACTGTGTGACATGCCACGTTCTGGACCATGCATGAATTGCTCTATGTCATGGAAAGTCATGGAAAGCTTCTCAGAACCAGATACGGGGGCACCCCCAAAACAAAATGAAAATCAATTTCATGTTCTAAAATTAAAAGAGCCAAAATCTTGTGACATCACAAAATCTCATAAAATTTTAGCTTTCCATCTTGAAATCTTATGAGGTTTTGCATGAAGATATCAAAATCATCTTGTGAGACTTGAACATTTTGGATTAAGTGTCTCTTCTCCCCCCACTACATCTCTCTCTCTCTCTCCCTCCCTCTCTCTCTCTCTCTCTCTTTCTCTCCATTATCCGTCTACCCTGGAATCTGTATCAGGAACGCTCTCAGTGTGTCAGTATGTTCACAGATTATTAGTGTTGCTTGGATCACAGTTTGGGAATTACTGCTGCAGTGGAATCTTTAACGCAGGATTTATATAATTCAATAATGCCCCCCCCCCCAAAAAAAAACTCTGGGAAAAGAAAAACGTATCCATTCAGTCCTGGTCCCACACAGTTAAGTGTGCCATCATGGCCTGTAGAGGAACAGCAATATCCTGAACGAAGAACGAAGAATTTAGCATTAAAAAAAAATGAGGCATTCTCAAAAATATTCAACCGCTGCTCCTTTTCATTATTTTGCATATGATTATTGAACTGTTATGTTCATTGGTATCCTTAGGGAGAGCAAAAGGAGAAAGTGATGAAACGTGTCACAATGTTGGAGTGCAAACTCTTCTCCTTGTGTACCTGCATCATGATACTGCAGCGTAAAGATGGTGCTTGTATTATTCTGTCCTGATGTATGCTTTGGTGTCATTATGGTTAGGAATGGATGCCTACAATCATGTCATAATAATATTTTTAAAATAAGGTTTCCCCCCCACTTTTTAAAAGCACAACCTGATAAAAAACATGGAACACCAGGAAATGACATTTGTAATTCCAAAGCAACACTCGCAGAGTTTTGATAACATGAAAAGAATAGCAAGCAGCCCATATTTTTATAAAAGCTCAAACTCAGATTTCACCTACCTATTTCTTCTCTCTCCCCAATCTACTTCCAATGCTAAATTCCATGGAATGTTTACTACAAGTTTTAAAGATAAAACAAATCCTAGTAAAACCTGGTATCATCTTGTTAATGTTATCATAAGTATGTTCTAAAAGAGAGCCAGTTTGGTGTTGTGGTGAAGACACCAGGCTAGAGACCAGGAGACCGGGAGTTCTAGTCCTATCTTAGGCACAAAGCCAGGTGGGTGACCTTGGGCCAGTCACTTTCTCTCAGCACCGGGAAGAAGGCAAGGGCAAACTACTTCTGAAAAAGCTTGCCAAGAAAACTGCAGGGACTAGTCCAGACAGTTGCTAAGAGTCAAGGCTGATTTGAAGGCACAAAAACAAAATAAGGAATGTTTTCCCCAAAATATCTAAAACGGTATTTTTAACAGGGAACTTACTGAAATATTTGTCTCAAAAAGCTAACACCCAGCCTAATTCACAATGTAAGAATGCACCGATCCTGTGAAGTCTTCAGCTTTATTTTCACCAGTGCTCTGCAGAGTCTCAGAGTCTGTTTGACATGAATCCAAGCAAGTCATACAAAATGCACAGATATAACAGCACATGATGTGTCCATGATTTATATATCACTATGCAGCTCTAAATTTGCATTAGACATTTTCTTGAGGTTTGCATCAACACATACATGCACACACATACAGGTACAAAAATGTAAATTGAGACATCCTCTTCTTCCATCTGTTTTGTTCCATAAGTATAGCACCTTTGGCCCATGCTAAGCCATACATCCAGTTTACTAAAAACTAAGAATCTATACTGATGCCATGTATTTAAGTACTGGCATTTCAGAGGCAAGGGGGAGGGGGAAGACGTATATCTAAAATTTATATGACATGTGAGCCTGGAAGAGCTGAGCAGCTTCTTACTGGAATGGCATTCCTTGAACCAAAAGGAAATACAGTTCTATTATTAGTGGAAGAACTGGGAACGCATAGACCAGTGTTGTCCAAACCTGGCCACTTTAAGATGAGTGGACTTCAACTCCCAGAATTCCCCAGCCAGCCATGCTGGCTGGGGAATTCTGGAAGTTGAAGTCCACTCATCTTAAAGTGGCCAGGTTTGGACTACACTGGCATAGACCAAGAGGGGGAAAAAAAACCACTTTTAAGCTTTGTGAGAAGCAAAGGGCATGATGTGTATATCCCATGATGCCTTTCCTTTTTTTAAAAAAAAATCTAGAATGAAAATCAGTTTATTTTGCCGAATGGTTTATTGAGGATATTCACTGAGAAAGAAGAGCAGAATGCTGTTCTATGGACTAAGTTTAATAAGAAAAACCTCGGTTTCCCCAAGCAAGAATAGATAATGCATGTACCCCAAGGTTGAAGAAGCTAAAGCACAGATCATGTCCAAGTAAAATATTCTCCAGTTTTCCTGCAGAACATCTCAGTGACTGCTTCTAAAAGTGGCACACTATTTATTTATTTCTAATGTCACTCACAAACCCACTTTGTCCCCCTCTTGAAACAGAGTTGCTGGAAGCAGCTAGCTGAAACATGCAGAGTGATGAAATGTCAAGTGAGCCAAAACTAAAAATAGAGATCCTACTCAATATATCTGAATTTTAGTAACTCTTTCAGAGTGGCAACAAAAAGGACCCGTAACCCATTTTGCTGGGGAAATAAGGTCTATTTTCAAACTGTTGGAACAGTTTAATGATCTGTCAGTGACTTAGTTTTCTAGTTTCTGTGGCTGTGGAAGCTACAAGGAAGATGGTCAAGACCTATTTTCTACAACCAGAGAAACTAGGACTAGAAATAACGGATGTAAGGGGCAGGTATTTACATTTCATTTAAATATAAGGAAAAAAAATCTGATGATAAGAACTGTACAATATTAGAACAGTCTGCTAATTTCGGGAGGTTTTTTTTAAGAGCTGGATAATCATCTTTCACAATTTATTTGGTTTTTCTGCCCATTGCACTTGATGATCTTTGTAAGCCCTTCCCACTCAACAATTGTATGATTCTATGACTTTCTTAGAATTGGGAGTAAAAAAACAACACCACCCTATTTGGGTCATCGTCCAAAGTATGCTGATGAATGTACATTCAGTGCTGTCTAGATGCATTTCAGATCATACCTACTGTATGCAGACTTTCACCTGCACTGAAGTCCCCACGTGCATGGCTTCCTACTAGATCCCTGACCCCCTTCCCTGTAAGTGTGTTTGACCATTTGACATTACAGAGCCCATTTCAGATCCTTGCACTGGATACATAGAGATCTAAATAATAAATAATAAAAATAATAAGCATAATAAAAATGAAGATCCCTGGTGTAAGAGCTCTATGCACAATGCTATCCACAAAACCCAGTTAAGGTGTGCCTACAAAACTTTAAGGTTCATTTTTAGGATAAAATGCTATGTGTCAATAAATGGAATGCTAGGGCTCTTTTCACACATTTAGCTGACACATTTAGGAAAACATCCTGACCCCTGTCATCCTTAAAACACTGGATGTTTGCACAGATGTATACACACGTGGTAGAAAATATTCTGTGTTGCTTTGAGGGCTTTGCATATAATCTCATTCCTGACTTCTGAGCGATCACGAAGCTTACATTACTTGAACCTTGGGGAGTTTTATTTCCCATTCCATTGCATAATCATCTGTTGAAGAGAAATCCCCCCCCCCCACTTTTATCTTGGATGCCATTACAAATTCGATGAGCTTTTAACAGACTACCTATCAGTGTTGCTTGTGAATCATTTTAGGCTTAAAGAATATAATCAATATCCACTAACTTTACCAGGCTGACTCCCAAATTTTTGCTTCCAAACCATCTCTAACCTCAATGAAAGAAAACTGATAGCTTGATTTCTCATCATTTTGAGATGGGAAAATGCACAGAAGCTGACCATTTCTGGTCTACAGTACTTTCTCCCTGGAGCCACTGGGCTTTTTACCAACAAAGTGCCGTCTATGGAGTAAAAATTTCCCTAGACAAGGCCTTTCTTCAGGAGATACCCAAGTGTGACATCTGCTTAATCAGAATGTCTCCTGGGGAACCAAATAAATAGTCAGTGACACTAAATAGCAATGACTGCTACTTAATGGGGACAGTAATTCTGTTTAATGGCAATGTCTTGGGGTGATTTAATACAGCTTGGGGGCCTTTGCGTATCTTTGTATCATGCCAGTTCTGTTTGTTTTTTTTTCTGACAACAGCCCTCTATAACTCTACCATTGTGATAGATGTGGGAAGTTCATAAACAGACTCCTTCTCTATCCATTTTCAACCAATTTTAGAATCCCTTCTGGCATATCGGTTTAGAGATACTTCATTCAATAAAACTCCAGAATTTATCCGTTCAAGTAGAGATGGACAGAGCAGTCAGTTTCTGTTCCAGGTCACTTTTTCTTAGGTGCTTTCTTAAATTGGTCTCATTTTCCACTGATGCGCAACTTTAAACAAAAGTTTGCACAATACATCAAAATATGTATTATTTAATCTATTTTTTCTTATAATTTTTAAATAAATATAGATATTATCCAATATCTTGTCTCCTACATGACACCTTTTTAACCCGTTTGGCATATCATCTTCCTTCTCCTCATCAAGCAAAGAACTTCACTGCAAAATGCATAGGAAGGGAAAATCATTCTGTTCTGTTCTGCATATTTATCCAAAGGATACAGACTGTCATTGTATCAGAAACCACAAAAATCCATTTTCTCAAAAGCATCCTTAACTTTCAAGAGATTCGATTGATTATATAATCAATTATATATAATCATTGTAAATCAAATATTTCTTGTCCTTTTTAAAAAGAATCAAAACATTTCATTCTTCTCATTCATAAGTGTGCTTTTCAGATTAAGACGTTAAACAAATAGAACTTTGTGAATTAAGCCAGTCTTTACAAACACACTGCAACCAGTTAGCTTCATTATCAATTTATTTAACTGTTTAAGCAGACTGTAACTCTCCAAAATACACAGGCATTACATCGCCCCACCAGCATTGCAGAATTCTTAAAAATAGTTTCTCAGCCCCCAAAAGGGGGGAAAAAAGACTTTTTTTTTTAAAGATACTTATTTCAGAGAAAAAGCCCAGAAGTTAGTTGTTGTTAGCTAGGGAAGAAGGGAGAAGAGCTTTAAAATTTCACATTCCAGGTGTTTTCTTGAAGTCCACATTTCATATAGTTCTAATTTATGCATCTTTATTGTTTGACCATAACTGGAGTATTAAATAAATAAATAAATAAATAAATAAATAAATAAATAAATGGATTTGTAAACAACACTACTGACCACAACTTTGTGTTTTTAATCTAGCCTCTTCCTACAGTACAGTACAAAATAGAGGATGCCTAATACATTTTTGTATAAATGCTATCTATGTCTAGATAACTATGGCTTGAAGGGATGAGGTGAGCTGGTGCAATTTTTTTTTTTTTTCTCCAGAAAAGTATTTCCTAACATAGTGTATTTGATTGCCTTCTACATTTCTTAGTTGTACATTTCTAGCACAGCTTTTTTTTCTAGATAATGACAACATCTTAAAAGTTGAACAGCATCCAGAGGACTACCTTCCAGAAGGTTTTTACTGCTAGGACAAAAAATACACAGCAACCTAATTTGAATTAATTTATAGTTAAATTTAATTTAAAAAATAAATCAAATTAATTAATTAGAGGTAGTATGAATACTCCCCATGGTATTTAATAGTTTCCCCCTTCCATCATGCTGGAAATGACAGTGCAATGGCAACTTTTTGGAAGGACACAGGTGATCAGGAGCAAAGCTTTCAAGCTGCCTAGATTGATTTGGACTGCACAGCATCAAAATGCTGCAATAAATAAATAAATAAATAAATAAATAAATAAATCAGAGCTGCATTTGGCTCTGGATTCACAGATTATGTATTTCTGATACATTGAGCAGGGACTGGATTTGAAGGCCTAGATGCTCCTTGCCAACTCAATGGTTCTCAAATTCTTTAACACTGTGCAGTATTAGTATACCATTTTTAGCTAAAGACTCTCATACAGGGATTTATAAAGTGAGTAAAATGAAATAAAAATGATGCAATATGTAATAAACATCCAAACAAGATAGCAGATTCCAGTTGCAACCAAGCAATAATTTAGGAAGGTGAATTTAAAAGAAAAGTATCACCTTCTCTTAATGCTGCAAACTGACAAAAATGAATGTCAGGTCAGCTTCTCTGCAGGGAGAGCTTCGTCCACAAGTGATTGGGGCAAATGCTACACGTGCCTCATGGCTTCAACATGCAAATGACACAACTTATGTTCTTTTCATTTGCAGACTTGCTGGAGTAGAAAACACACCTAGCCATGAATGGAACAGAACAGTTTCCTTTCTGGAGTTATTCTGAGATTCGTACAAAATTATAGCCAACCATTTCTTCATCTATCGGCTTTCAGCGAACACCTAAAGTTACTAAAAGGATGAAAGGGAATGCCTCTAAGATAAAATGGAACTTACTGTTGGATAGGTACCTATGTAAACCCAAGACATTGAAATACTGGCTTCTCTGCATGATTTTGACCACTAAGGAGTCAGGATAGGGTTAGTGGACAAATTCTTGGATGAGTCATTCCAATTCTTTCTCATGCTTTCTAACAGTTCTCGCCCACAGTTGTCTTCCTAATGAAAAATAAACTTGTGGCTAACATGAGACAAATAGAGTTGTCTATCATTATAGGATGCAAAAGGTTGTTGGAATGAACCTCCACAGTGACCCCTAGACAAAATCACTTCCATTCACTCTATTAATTTTGGCCTGTGGGAAACAGCCAGCATTTGAATGTCCATTTATCTCAAGGAACTGTATATATATTCTTAAAAAATAATACTTAACCAGTTCCTGTTATAATGTACCCAACCAATAAATGAACAGCCCCTTCAGTGTTCAGGACTGAACATTCTCCAAATAGCCACATTCTCTAAATACCAGCTTCTTCCTTATTTTCTCAATTCTTCATTTGTTTACTCTCAAAAACGTCTTTATGACTACCCACACTGAACTGCGTACAAGAGATTTTCTCTTTCTTTCTTTCTTTCTTTCTTTCTTTCTTTCTTTCTTTCTTTCTTTCTTTCTTTCTTTCTTTCTTTCTTTCTTTCTTTCTTTCCTTCCTTCCTTCCTTCCTTCCTTCCTTCCTTCCTTCCTTCCTTCCTTCCTTCCTTCCTTCCTTCCTTCCTTCCTTCCTTCCTTCCTTCCTTCCTCTCTTCTGTTTCCATTCCTGAAAAATCTTACAGTTTTCTCCTGCATTAGGAAGATAAAAGGTTTGACGAAGCTATTGGTTAAATAACATACTTAGCATTAATTCTAATGGCTTTAGCCTCTGTGTTTCCACTGAAAAACATAAATGAAAAACCGTTATAAGGGTTTTGCTATGTCTCATAGTAAAACTCCAGCTTCATAATAAAACAGAGGCACAGAAAATATACTTACCCCATTTTATGATAAATTATTTTGTTTTCAGTATCTTTGCTGTGATTCATAAAATCATTTTAATCTAGTGTGCAAGCATATCTTTTAAACATATTTTATCTGCTGCCATTTTTCTGCCATTCAACATACATGAACTATTTTACACAATGCTTTAACCATAATTCAGTTTACTTGTCTCTGAGCTGCATATTTCCCAGAACAGGCTACCTAGAAGCTGTAAAATTCATAGGAAAAAAAGGTTTCAGAACTGAAGTTGATTTTTTTGAAATCTGTTCCTTCCACTGAAAAGGACTTGCAGCATTCATTGATACTTGCTCTCAGATATACTTTCTGTTGCATTTTCTCACTGATTAGATAAATTATTATTTTATTTCTTGATGTTCACAATACTGTGACAGCTCCTCTATTTTATCAAGGGTCCAGCTGAATTCGTACAACATGCTAAAGCCTGATTTGTTCTAACTATAGTTCAGATCGCATACCATGGCATGAGCTTATCATTATATGATTTAGAATTTATTTTTGTTTTTATTTCCAATCTCATCAACATTCAGCTTCATAAATATACTCCTATCTCTGTAATGAAGCAACCCCATGAGGCACAGCACCTTTTTTCTCCAGGATGCAGCAATGATCATAACTCTAGTTTATCAATGTGTAAATGCTAATCAGCTTCAATCAGAGAGTTGATGTCCCACATTTTTATTTCTCTGTCTATATATCATTCATTCATTCATTCATTCATTCATTCATTCATTCATTCATTCCAGGATTTGCAGTTCAAATTTAAAAATAAACAGAACTTACAATTTATAAACCTGGGCCCTCCTGGGAAAAGGAGGGGGGGGCGGAGGATTACTTGCAGGGTCGTGCAGAGGAATTTGCTGAACACCTGATGGATAAAATTGCTCAGATCCGTTCTCAGTTGGAAGCCAAGCATGGAGTAGGTCCAGAGGAGTTGCCCAGGGAACGTTCTTGCCCAGTTATCTGGGAACGGTTTGATCCTGTTGCCCCTGAGGAAGTGGACAGGGTCCTTGGGGCTGTCAGTGCGGCCACCTGTGATTTAGATCCATGTCCCTCCTGGTTAGTTAAATCTACCAAGGAGGTGACCTTAGGGTGGGTCCTGGCAGTGGTTAATTCATCCTTGCAGGAGGGGGTGTTCCTGAAGCCTTTCAAAGAGGCTTTGGTCCGCCCACTCCTCAAGAAACCGTCGCTAGACCCCACCCTCCTGGACAACTTTAATCCAGTCTCCCACCTCCCCTTTTTAGGGAAGGTGGTAGAAAAGGTGGTCGCGCGGCAGCTTCAGAGGATCCTGGAGGAAACGGATTATCTGGACCCCTATCAGTCAGGATTCAGGCCCAGTTATGGGACAGAAACAGCATTGGTTGCACTTTTAGATGATCTCTGGCAAGAGCGGGATGGGGGGAGTGCATCCATCCTTGCTCTTCTTGACCTCTCGGCGGCTTTCGATACCATCGACCATGGTATCCTTTTGGGTCGGCTGCAGGAGTTGGGGTTGGGTGGCACAATGTTGTGCTGGTTCAGCTCCTTTCTCCAAGGCCGAACCCAATCGGTGTTGATAGGGAGCGAGAGGTCCAGCCCCCGGCCCCTACTTTGTGGGGTGCCACAGGGGTCAGTGCTTTCACCGCTCCTATTTAATATCTACATGAAACCACTGGGTGAGATCATCCGGCACCATGGGGTGAGGTATCATCAGTATGCTGATGATACCCAACTATACATCTCCATCCCAGGTGCCCTAAGTGATGCTGTGACTGCCCTTTCGTGGTGCCTGGAGGCTGTGGGGGCCTGGATGGGGGACAACAGGCTTCAACTGAACCCTGGTAAGACGGAGTGGCTGTGGATACGGGGAGCCTCAAGATCTAGGACTTTGTCATCTTTGGTTCTTGACGGGGTTGCACTACCCCAGACAGACCCGGTGCGTAATCTGGGGGTTCTCCTGGACTCACGACTCCTGCTCGAAGAGCAGGTGGCAGTCATGGCTAGGAGGGCCTTTGCACAACTTCGTGTGGTGCGGCAGTTACGCCCCTTCCTGGATCAGGGGGACCTCCGCACGGTCACTCATGCCCTGGTCACCTCTGGGTTGGACTACTGTAATGCGCTCTACATGGGGCTACCCTTGAAGAGTATCCGGAAGCTACAACTGGTGCAGAATGTGGCGGCGCGGACAGTTCTTAATGCCCCTAGGAGGGCACATATAACACCGCTGTTGCGTGAGCTGCATTGGTTACCGGTTTGTTTCCGGGTCCAATTCAAGGTGTTGGTCATTACCTTTAAAGCCCTTCATGGCACGGGACCAGGTTATCTGAGGAACCGCCTCGCCCTGGTCACTTCAGCCCATCCCACTTGGTCCAGCAGAAGGGGCAGGTTGCAGACCCCACCAGTCAGGGAATTTCGATTGGTGGGGTCGAGGCAGAGAGCCTTTTCTGCTGTAGCGCCCGCCCTATGGAACATCCTGCCTCCTGAGGTGCGGTGTGCCCCCTCCCTCATGGCCTTCAGGAAATGTATCAAATCCTGGCTCTGCCAGAAGGCCTGGGGGCCAGAGGGGGCCCCGCACCTGTGGAGATGGCTGGTGGGATGATGGGTTGTCCCCCCCCCCAGCATCTTACAGGTTTTTTTAGGGCCAAAATCAGAGGAGGTTTTTTAGGGCATTTTTAATATGTTTTTTTAACTATTTATAGATTTTAGCCATCTTTGGAGAGAACTTTGTTTTTTCTTTTTATTGTGAGCCACCCAGAGTCACCCATTGGGGGAGATGGGTGGCATACAAGCTGAATGAATAAATAAATAAATAAATAAATAAATAAATAAATAAATAAATAAAACATTGGATGTGATTCTTAAATGCAACCAACAATACTCTTTCTGAGAAAGTCCTACTATTTCTTCATTAACTGTGAGCCGCCATTCTCTCCATATAACCAGCATCTGTATCCATAAATAGTCCTCTTGTTGCAGTTAGAATAAACTGTGAAATAGGCATCGTCAACAGCACATGTGCCTTGTTTTCAAGGATATCCACATTCTGTTTCTGTATTTTATGAAGCTTCAGGGCTAGAATTCTAGATGGATTTTCTTTCCTTTTCTGATGTCTAAAGCGATAAGAAAAGCCCCAGTGATGAAGGAGGAGGAGGAGGAGGAGGAGGAGGCGGCGGCGGCGGCGGCGGCGGAGGTCTTCTCAGGTGTTGCTGAACTACAACTTTCAGCAGCAACCTCTACCATGGCAAGACATAAAGGATGCTGGAAGGGCACAGAATTTCCACTCATGATCTAATCCAACATCCTGTTGGTCACAGTGGCCAACCAGACTATGAAGGGCACAGGGACATAAATAATGTCTTATAATGTTGCTTCTGAATATTCAGAGATCTGTTGTTTCTAAAGCTGGAACCTGCAAATGAGTATCATGACACATACCCATTTAGAGTTTTATTCTCCTCCATGCATTTGTCTTTCTCCACTTGAAATGCTGAGCTATATAAATTATTACCAGCCCCATTTTCCATATGTATGCCAACCCTTATGTGTGCATCTCCTTCTTTGGATGAGGAAATTTTCCAGAAGGCATATACTGAATTGTTAGGCCCCATCTCAGAGAAGCTACATGCAATATAAGTTTAAGACTTGACTGGGTGGAGCTATGCTGGGAACAAAGAGGGCACAGAACCAGAAGGCCTAGCTGGCAAGTGAGCCTAGAAATTATAGGTCTTTGTGTATCTTCTTCTGGTTTGGTATGGACATCCTACAATAAAGTTTTGTAATGATAGAGTCGGCTTCTGCTCCTACAAGAATCAGACCACTAACAACAGAGAGGGCATGAAAATTAAAAAAGGGAGAGAGAAGTGAGATCTACAGCCAAGCTGGTTAGAAGAGCTGGCTGAATCACTTGATTATACCACCAAGATCCCAGAAACAGTGTAATTCAGGCTTTGTTTCTTAAAATGTTTGAACTAAATTCTTCCTTGTAAACTTACTTTACCTTCTCCGTCCTCCAGTCCTCATAACATATACACAGCAATACACATGTAGTTTGTTTTAAATATGAAGAACTCATGTAGTGGGGCAGTACAATCAACCACAGACATTAAATGACGCCTTTCTCTTTCCTTAGGCAATAGTAGGATTGCCGTGTCACCGTAAGCTCTTGTGTATTTATTTTCTTATAGCATTGCTATGAGAGAAAACTTTCTTATTAGCACTAACATGCCTTTGGTTTTGCTAAGAGCTGAATCCTTCCCATCTATGGAATTTCATATTCTCCAGTCAGGTGTTTTGCAACTGATAGGGTTGGCCCACTAGGCCTAATTAGGCTGAATGTCTCTAATTTGAGAGAATCATGCTAAATGAGGAAATGTGGTTCAGTCTAGGCAACTGTACAATGAGGCTTATTATGCAACAAAGCCTAACTTTGTATAAATGCTGGTGAGGACTTAAATGGGCAGTGATTGTTAAAGAGTGACAGAACATAGCTTGATTAAAACTTTGTGTAACAGTTATGAAGAAGGCACATTCCACTTTGGGGATCACTAGAAAATGAAAGAAAAATAGTGGATGAATAGTGCAATAACATAATACAAATCATTACTACAAATTTAGTGGGCAAATATGTTAGTGGAGAAGAAATCAAATAAGCAGCCAATTATTTGCTATCCTACTTTTCCACTGTTGTGCTCCACCAGATAAATTAGGATAACATTTTTATTTTGAGGTCCAGCAATACTAACCTACTAATTGTTTAAAACTTATTAAAAGAAATAGGTTTGGGCTTGGCTGAAAAAGAGAAAGTTGAAGCTCATCTGGAAGTGTAATTCAAGTTGTGATTATAGACAGATTTTTTTTGGGGGGGGTTCTGACTCCAGTCATTTGCAAATAAGTTGAAAAAGCAACAGGCACAACACAATTCTTGGGCATTTCTGCATGGTGAGCTTTGAACATATATTCCTACTTTTTCCTGTTTCTATGTAGGCTTTCACAGTATATTATTGCATGTTATTGTTAATTTATTTTTTTTTAATTCTATATATCGCTGGGAAATGAACTGCATGATAGGCAATGCATAAATAATACACAAACATTCTCAGAGCTTTAATATAATGTCATGAGTTGTAACAGATGTCCTCAACATTCTGGCTTTTTATCCACAGGAGTCCATTCCCTGAGAGAAATAGGACAATCTTGGTGTCTGACATGCCAGCAAATATTACCATCTTTTCTCCCCCATCATAGTACAATTAACATTGCAGCATGGCAAGATTTTGTGATATCTGGAAGTGCTGTCTCCTTTCATTCCCTTAGCTGATTAATAACACTATCTTTTTAAACTTGATTGTTCCAGATGAACTATTACGGAAGAAAGGAATTTCAAAGGAAGGATCTGGCATAAAAATGCTGAATGATCAAGAAGTCTGTGGCTTGAATTGAAATAATGGTGGGGTTTTTTTTCCCTCAATCATGCTGCAGATGTTAATGAACATCAGTGCCAGGATATTTCTCAATGCAGCTATCTAAATGGTCATTGTAATTTCTCTGTACATCTAAGCTTTGTATTTATCTGAATATCTTGTAGTTCATTCCTTTCTATCTAGATCACTATTTTTTTCTTACCCCTGCATTCCTAAACATCTTCCAGTTCAAGATTACTTCAATTCAATTGATGAAATCAGTTATGGATCCTAAAAACTTACTCTATGTATATTTTTCAGTGCTACATAAGCTTTTGTTTTACTGAACTAAGCTTTTAAAATACATTACAGGAAGACCTAGCTTAAGAATGGTAACGGGGACTGGAATTTCCATCGCTAATTGATGCAGTCGTAAAGCATGAGATCACATGACCGCATCACTTAGTGACGACACTCCTGGCACTCCCGGATCATGTGACTGCAGGATCCTGTAACTGTCATAAGTGCAAGCTGGTTGCCAAGCGCCCAGATCATGATACTGGGTGCTGGGATAGACAGAACTTTGAAGACCATTCTTAAGTACCCCCCCATTCAGCACCATTGTAACTTTGAATGGTTGCTGAATGAGTAGTTGTGAAATGAGGACTACTTGTATATTTAAGACAGGGGTACTGTACAACATCTGCATTTAAGGTGAGGTGGAAAAGATCTATATTTTGATTGGCTATTGGAGCTATTTTTGCCACTTTAGAATAGCTATTCCCCATTTCAATGAAACACAGTGCTTGAATTTGCTCCATCCATGCTACACCTCTGGAAAAGGGGTGCTTAGTTCTAGTTTTGCTTTGTACTGAGTCATGTTATACCTTCTTTCAAACTATGAATTCAAAAGCATCTCTTCTTTCTCTTATATGTGCTTTCCCCCCCCCCCCCAACAAAAAAGTCCTACTTTTAGACACACTGGGGTAGAGGCGACTTATAGCTCTTATCTAATTTCCTGCTAATTTTCCAACTATAGTCACAGATTTAAATTCTAAATAGCTTTCATCAACGGGGTGGAACAATAAAGATTATATTGATTATATGAGTACTAAAGACCACAGCTGAGAGCTTATTTGGTGTAGTGTAGTGGTTAAGGCACAAGGCTAGAAACTGGGAGATGGTGATTTCCAGTCTTGCCTTAGGCACGAAGCCAGCTGGGTGACCTTGAACCAGTCCATCTCTCTCAGCCCTAGGAAGGAGGCAATGGCAAACCATTTCCAAAAATCTTACCAAGAAAACTGCAGGGACTAGTCCAGGCAGTTGCCAAGAGTCAACCCTGTCTCAAAGGCACACACACAGACACACCCAAAGCCCACAGCTAGTTCCAGACAGGTGCTAAAGCAACATATACTATCTACTTCTGACATTTATTCCATACAGAGCTGACTGGGGCCCTGATCTTCTGTACCTACTCTCTTGCCAGAAAATCTCAGGAGTCCTCTCATTTAAGGGTAACTAGTTTAAGAAGTACTTCTTCTTCAGTTCATTTTTGGCTTTTGAATGGTCATGTTTTTAAAAGCTAACTTTCTTAATAACCATCAACCCTTTTCTTTTAAGGACAAATGGGCATGGAATGTGCTATTTGGTGGTGAGTAACAGCACATAAACAGATACAGTAATCCTCTCATATGTAATATGTTGTAGTAAAAGTTTCCAAAGAATAATTTATAAATTGTATGCTTATTAAGTGCCAAAAGATCTACATGACCAACAGAGGTAAAAAAAGGTTCTGTCCTACAAATAGTATATAGTTGTCAGGATGGAATCAAAGAAACTACACAGCAAAGTACCGGATATCATTAACTCAGATTTGCACAATCTGGGGTCTCAGGGATCCATGTAGAGCCTGAAAGCTTTGGCTGCAGCCCCGTCTGTTACCCCAACAAGGTAGACCAGACTAAGGAACCAATGCTATGCAGATCAGTACTACTATAGCTATAGTAACTGTCTTGCAAGTCTGAATGTGCTTCCCCCTCCCTCCCTTTGTGTGAACTAGGTAGAGGCTTCTCTGAGAAGTTTTCTCAAGTTATTGTCTTGGCCTGGGCTCAAGCCCCTATTATTTGACTGTTGTCTTGATAGCAGCTCTTCCTCCTGTCTTTCAAGGCCATTCCCTCTGCCCTCTACATAATCCAAAGTTGTTGGCCATTTGTTGTTCTAACTGGACAGGAAGAGGACCTTATTATACACATCAGGTGTGATTGTATTAACTATAATTAAGTAATTTTCTATAATTTCAATCGCATTGAAATGTAACTGAAATCACATGAAACTGGTTTCAGTCCTGAGCTCATCCCCTTTCCTTTGTCTTGGCTTTGCTGTCAGCCCTCCCAGGTAAACCTGACAGGAAAGACGACCAGATGGGCTAATTCTACTTTAATGTAAATCTAAAATCTTGGAAGTCTGAAAGTACAAATTTCCCATGCTACCCTATTTACCACCTGAATAGTTAGGACAGGTCCTTCCTAAGTTTCTTTTTCTGGCCATTATTCTGTTGTGGACACCTTGATCTGATTCCCTAGGCAGCATGTCTTCCTCCCCCCCACCCCGGTCTTCCAAGGCCACTCTAGCATTCCATCACATCTGCCTACTTTTGAGTATGCCATTCATTGGCCAGATAAAGTCCAGCAAAAGTTGTGCCCCACATCTTACTTCAATCTGGTAATAACGGAAATCATGTTGAATATAGCATATTACTTAGAGAGAGGTCCTATGCCAAATACAGGTACTATAAAAATAGTTAAAATTGCAGCTGCTGACAAATTCCTCCTGTGAATCAAAACATAGTTTGTAGTCTATACACTGATGCCACACCCAAGAGCAGAGTTTTGAACCCAACTTTCTTTCCACCATAGAGTATATATATTTTACTCTATGGTGGAAGAATCTGCATAAGCAAGAGAAGCCTCATAACATTTGTTTAAACTATTCATATCCTAGTATGTAAGCTGCAGTGTTGTGATGTTGCTTTAAAACAGGATGAATGAAACAGTAAAGAGAAGGGGGGAAAAAAGATGTGTTCCAGGAAAGACCCACTTGGGAGGGCAACAAGGAACTCTGAGGAAGGAAGTCAAGGCTGAATTTCTTGGTTACTTCCTAGTATCCAGCAGAGTTTTCATTGTTTACAGGACAAAGGTCTTTTTCCCACAACCCTGCCTTCCTGCTATCCCATTTCTAATGAAATAAAGTTGCTCACTTTCAGATTTGGGTCTTTTAACTAATTTAATGAGGCTTTCTTTCTTTCTTTCTTTCTTTCTTTCTTTCTTTCTTTCTTTCTTTCTTTCTTTTTCTGTCTTCTTTCGCAAATCAACAAGCACCTATTTTCTTTCTTGTAAAGGAACTTTATAAGAAGTATTTTGGATGAGAAAGAAGAAAAAGCAGTCCCAGTCATCTTAAACTACAGACGTTTTCAGCCAAAGTTAAGCATTTTGAAATCCCACTGATTTAAAAGGAAGGCTAAAGTAAGTGCCTGCTTCATAAACCACTGACATGGGGGATCAGAGTATTTAACCTGGGTTGCATGAGTCCTTCTCTTAGCTATGAGAGGGTTTAAAATCTGTGTTTTTGATAATCATCCAAAGAACTATAAATAGCCAGGGATTCCAGTAGAAGTATTTCTACAACTCATCTGGAGGACATCAAATTGATGTTTTGGGCTCAGAAGAGAAGAAATAGGTCAACTGAAGGTATGACTCCATTAAAAAGAAAAAAGCTGACCAAAGTTACACATACTGTACTAAATATGATATCATAATTGCCAAAATATCTATCTTCTCTAGCTGGCTTCCACCATTATCTTTTATTTTAGAAAGAATTATTGACACGTCACAAATCCGCAGGATCTCATCCTATTCCAATGACAAAAAGTGTCCATACTTTTTTAATTAAAGAAGAAAAAGAAACTTGAGAAAAGCTCAGCCAAATGCCCTGTCTTTGGATGCTAGAAGAGGCACAAAGTACAAGATAAGGTATTTCCTATTGCTAAAATTATGCCAAGGCAAAAGAATTTTTCCTGAAGGACTCCAAGGTTAATGTTTATGAAAGGAAGGAAAATTGGGAGCAAGTGCAATAAATGTACATCTGAAGTTATCTGAGGAGTCAAAGGAAGCTATGAAATGCGTTGCATTGTGCTCTCACCCGGCCTTTGCTTTCCTTTCCCCCAGCTTTGGCCCTGGCCTAAATATGAACAGTTGCATTTACTAGTATAGTCATCCACCTTTAAAGTAATCCAGTCAATTCTCTGAAGGCATCAATGATTCAATTCGATCTGAATAAATGTACCTATAAGAAGAAAACAATGCAGAAATTGAAAAATAAGACAGTTTTGTTTTCTGATATGAGAAATGTCTAGATCACTGAAGACAATTGAAGAGATATTGGTTTTTACTCTCACACATGCCTCTTTTACATTGCTTGTTGCATCTGTAGTATTTGTATTTTTTTTTTATTTTTAAAAAAAGAGCTCTAAAACACTGCTTTTTATGTTTGTGTGCCTTTGTGTCAGTGTTGAGTCTTGGCAATGGCCTGGGCTAGTCTCTGCAGTTTTCTTGGCAAGATTTTCAGAAGTGGATTGCCCTTGCCTCCTTCCTAGGGCTGAGAGAGAAGGACTGGCCCAAAGTCACCCAGCTGGCTTTGTGCCTAAGGCAGGACTAGAACTTATGGTCTTCCGATTTCTAGCCTGGTGCCTTAACCACTACACCAAACTGGCTCTCTAAAACATGGTAACCAAGGTAAATGAAGAACACATTATAGCTTTGGTGTAATGCATTCTTGCAACCATTATTCTCACTACAGCATCATATATCTTATGGTAGAGGCCACCCTGGAAGTCTTCTAGATCAGGAATACATAATATGGCTGTTATCTATCCAACCTCTCTGAGCTTGGAAGCTATGCATGTTGTTGTTGTTCCATGGCTGGAAGACCACACCGAAGAATACCAGACCTCTAGGCTTGACTACAAACAAAAAGGCAATGGCAAACCACGACTGTATTGTTGCCAAGAAAACTTTGTGGGTGTGTCCATGAAGTCACCAAGGGTTGAGCTCAACATGAAAAAGGACTACCTTATTATTTTACATATGCATAACTACTTATTGATCTTCTGGGGTATTCTTCAGCTATATTGTTGCTATATGCCTTTGAACTTTGGGATTGGAGAAGGCTTCTGAGAATTCCATGGACAGCCAAGAAAACAAACCGATGGATCATTGAACAAGTCAACCCAGAGTTCTCACTTGAGACAGAAATGACCAGGCTCAAAATGTCCTACTTAGGATACATTACACGAAGACCCAGCTCTCTGAAAAAGGGTCTAATGCTGGGAAAAGTGGAAGGAAAGATAAAGAAGAGGATGACCAGCAGCAAGGTGGATGGACTCAGTTACAGCGTCAATGAGTGCACTGTTGGAAGACTTGAAAAAACAAGTTAGAGATAGATCATCATGGAGAAAATCTGTCTATGGGGTCGCTAGGAATTAAAAATGACTTGATGGCACATAATCAATCAATCAATCAATCAATCAATCAATCAATATTGTTGCTACATAAGTTTGTGTAAATTTATGGATCCAGGTCTTTAAAAAAATGGCAGTAACAAGGCATGTAGGTTTATAGTAATTGCTCCTTTCTGTTCTTAGGAATTCTCCACAAATGTGCTGAGACTGAGAACTTTTCATATGCAATTAGGCTAACAGGCTGTGTGCAGTGTTTAAGACCTTCTTTCTGAAAGATTTAGGAAATGCAGCTGTTTATCAGATGGAATGAAAATAGAGCCACCGAATTTCTTTTGCAAATAGATTTGTTCATTTTAGAGCTGAAGAACTAAGCTCGGCACATCTCTCTCTCTCTTCTTTTTTTTAAACAGCCAGCATACTTTTGAATTAATTTCATCTGTGAAGGGTGTTGCAAGCCTCTGCTATAAAAAAGTGCATCAAGGGGAAGAATGCTGAAAAATATATCTTTAGGCTGTTTAGGGAATGACAGCCATTGTTTGTTGTAAATTCCCAATTCTACCTCCCTTCTCTTTTAAATAGTGTACAGCCTCACTATCGAAAGAATTTATCATCTGCTGGGAACACTGAGAAAAGACCACAATTATCAATACACTTTAGTTCTCTGTAATCATTTGGACTCTAAACCAAGCCTATACACACAATGGTGGGATGGAGATAGATCCATACGTATCTTTAGAGGTCATGTACAATTATGGCAAAGTGTGAAATTATAGCAAAGGTTATTTAGAGAGCCACAACTAAGGTTGCATGCAAATATTCTGGAGGCTCACCTTAAATCTGCTACCATATCTGTTTCTGAAAAATGCAGAGTGAAAGAAAAACTGAGCCAATGAGGCCAGGATAAAGGAGGAGGAAGACAAAAACTATACATGAAACTAATGTTACATTTACATTTTGTTTAAATTAAATTAAATCAATGAAGTACAGCTAATAGGATTACTTGCCACCTACGTAATCAACTTGTCCTTCTGGCAGCTTGGAAAGCCTGCACCCAAGGTTTTCAGGGATCTTATCTGGCCTTAGGGCCTCTGTCCTAACCTTTCCAATTAGACAGCAGCAAAAGAAGCTAAAAGCCTTCCTGCAGAAGGGCAACTTAAGCAAGACATCTCTAACTTGGGTAATTATCCTCAGGCATTGTTGATCCCAAATAGATCAACAAGTTTTAAATGTTCTTGTTGGGGAGAATGACTTTACAAAGGAATGAAGAAGGGGGTCTTCCTAGCTAGAGAATTTCAGAGAGAAATTGGACAGTCATCTAAGATGGAGCAAAGGATTGGACTGGATGGGCAATAAGGGTTTTTCCAATTCTCTGAATCTAAGGAATGACCATTATTATTTATGTCATCATCTGCCCATCCCTGAGCAGCAAGAATTCCTTTAAAAAAAACAGGCATTTGTTTATATTAAGATAGAATTCCACCTTTCCTTTTATTGGAAAACTCAAAATATTTCACAGCAAGATAGCCTTAAAGTATATTGTAAGAACAAGAACACCCCCTTTGGATAATTAATAAAAAGTTAAAACTATGCCTCCAAAGCTCCTTAAGGTAACTGACAGGTAGAAAAAGCAACAGCAACTTTAGCTGTAGCTGGAAAGACTTCTAATTCTGATAAGAAGATCATTCCATATATCTACCGTCACAATAGATAAGGCTTTCTTCTATATGATCCAAAGTCCATAGCCTGTTCTTCAGGTAATGCAGTCCCAAATTTTTTAGGGCCTTATAAATCACCAGTAAATGTGAGCTGTCCCAGAGATTATTAGAAGCACTGGCTAAAGAAGAGGAGGTTCACACTCTAGAGCAAACTTTTTTGATCCAATTTATTCCAGATGTGTTCCCAGGCTGCACTACCTTTGCATTTTGGGAGCTGTAGTCCCAGTACATCTAGAGGACACCAGCCCTGAGCCACTTCTGCTATTGTCCTACCAGCCATATTTTTCTACATTTCAGCAGATCCCACTTTTCCCAGAAGACCTGCAGTATAAAAGTGACGTTAAGAACATGAAAGACCTTTGAATAATTAGTATTTTTCAAAGTGGGTTACAGCAGACTTAGAGTAATCTGACATGATGTAATCCTAACAAAATTGCAGAAAAGCAGAAAATAAGTATTTATTTGGGGGATTAAAGCATCTCATGTAAGATATTATTAAGCACTGTCATTAACTTAATATACTCTACAAAGAAATAGGAACTCAATATCTTCAGATTTTGAAAGCATAGTTGCCGTGCATATATAATGCAGACTGTGCTTTCTGTTGACTTAATTATGTTTGAGTGTCAGAGCTGAGAGTCAAGAGTATTATAGGAAGTAGGCAGAACTCAGCCCCCTTTTACAAATAATGTTCTGGGTTGTATCTAAATACACCATCTCAGGCAATGGCACTGATTACATTGGAGCAGGCTTGAAGATCTGCACACATTGAGAGTATATGTAATTCAGAAAAGTATCGGTTCAACTAATAGCTACAAGCCAAAAGCAAGCAGAGGAAAATGAATGAAACTTTTCATTTGATCAGTAGCATTGTCAGAATTAGAAAGATGTGCTGGAAACAAGACAACAAAGAACATTAAACCACAGCTAGTTTTAATTATATTTTATGGGATATGCCATGATGGTCTAGCTCCCACATAATCTTAAATTGGGAACAGGCAATTCTTTCAAATAACCAGTGGTAAAGGTATCCAAAAACATTAACATGGAAGAATTTAACATAGGCAAATTCTCTGCAGATTGTGTGAAATTTTGATCACCACATCCCTAAGATCTTTTTTTTTTCCCCCCTACTGGTGATTTAGAGAATCTCAGAGCAGAGTCCAGCCATATTTTTACAATGGCTAGGATTGGGAAGTATTCAAAAGAAAAAGAAAAAAAAAAGCGGGATTGGAGAAGACATAGGAATGGAAAGAGCAGCTATTGTCAACTTCTTAAAGCCCTGCCTTTTCACAGAAGTGAACTGTAGCTTCAGGGGGAAGCCATGCAATGCTAGGAGAAAACGTTTAAGAGTCACCCGCAGACACTATGTGAGACCTTCTTTCCTGCCTGGAGCACTTTTCTTTCAAAGCTGAAGCCCTGAACAGCCCTAATTATTACTACAATATCAGCTGGATAATGTTATAGATCACTGTTTCTCATCCTCAGCAATATGAAGATGTGTGGACTTCAACTCCTACAGTTCTTACCAAGGTTTATGTTGGCTGGAGAATTCTGGGAGTTGAAGTCTGTATACCTAAAGCTGTCAAGGTTAGGAAACCCTGCTATAGACCCAATAGAAAATGTGATCACAGCTAAGAATGCCCAAAACTCTCATTTTCATATAGAGTCTAACAAGAATTTTGCATTCTCACATGATATCTTGCGAAACTAGTCTATGGAAGCACCAAGATTTTATGAGGTTTGCTGATCTCATGGAATATTGTCCATTTTTATCCAATTAACTTTTATTTGGAGTGGTTGATGGACACCATCTACAATTATCTGGATGGATTCATTGATGACTCTTACTAAGCCATAAATCATGGTTTACAACCAACAATAGCTTGCCAGTTTCAGTTGGTGATGTGATTTATCCTTCTATGCATGATACAGCCAATGAATTCTGCATACACATAAGAGATGGAGTAGACTGTCCAAACAATATCATTTAGCAATGAGTGGATTTCTCCTGTTCTGTCCTTTAATTTCTCCTCTTCCTCTTCCTCTCTCTCATATATTGCATTCTTCCAGAATTTCAGTTCAATTAGAAAAGTTCTTTTTTAAAAGAGATAACACAATAATAACAATTTGCCACATCCATCAGGCATCCTTCAATTCATTTTCATGCATTTTTTTTCATTTCTTCATTGTCAGTATGACTATACACATTATTAAAACCTTACAGGAGAAATAAACAATCCATCATATATGTGGCTGCATCAAGATTGTGCAATGTGTTACAGAGAGCATGCATACCGGTAAAGCACTAGATAAAAGAAGCTTGTAAACATGTACGTATTTCCCATCATATCCTCTCTTTCATATTTTGGCAAGTCCTTATGGAAGGACAAACTTAATTTTTCACAGTAGGAGTTTTCTGAGATACTATGTAAAGTACCTGTCACTTTCTGCTGCTAGAAAAATATTTTATTAAGTAGGAAGTCCAATGGTAGCTCCTGTTGGTGCACTAAGGGCCCAACTGTAGCCACATAAAATCTACCATTAATTCTATTACAAGATAATTTGGTCATTCCATCTTTACTATACTTCATAACTGCACAAATTCTGGCATCAGATGAAGAGTTCTTATTTCCCTGTCCAAAAATCAGCAAAATAAAAGTGACAAAGAAAATACCCACGTGAATAGCTGCAGTTACATTTCTAAAAAGAGTATACATGGAGGGAAATTCTGCTTGAAAAGCCAGCAGCTGGAAAATTTACACATCAAGCAACCCAGCACACTGATTTGAATTTTTCTAAAAAGAATTGGAGCAATTTGTATCAATGGTTACATACATTAGAAAAAGATGCATGCAGAATCTCAGCATGTTACAGGATACTGCAAACATTACAGGTTCCTATTTGTTTTCTGCATTTTTTAAAAAACAAATCCATAGGAAAAACCTGTAGGATTAGACTATTGCTATATCAACACAGACAGAATTTTGAGCAACTTGGACAGCTGAGCCCCACCCTACTTTTTTAGACTGTAGGATTTAACTAACTTAATGGCTATGTTCACTCAAAGCATTTAATTTGCCTGCTGAATTAACCATTTTCTGGGTTCACACGATACACTGAATCCCAGACTAAATGGGTTGGGTTGCACCATACACTAAGTCTTAAAAAAGAACTAACCAAGTTTAGCATGTTGCATAAACACAGCCCCTAGGTCATTGCCTGGTTTTGCATGTTTCATGAACAGAACCAGTGTGGAGAAATTTGGGATGTTTTCATAAGGACTATTATTATCACCTTGGAAAGAAATATGGATTTGTTTGTTCAGGTTAAGTGCTATATTTCAGGATTTCATTCAAAAACAATAACCCCCAAAATCTATTTATGATCTCTCCAGTGCTCTTAGACAAAGCAGAGAACATGTGCCTTAGAAAACCTTGACTTCTTATTCCAAACACTTCAACCTGTCCCAGTTTTCCCCAGATTAGGGGAAAAGTAGAATAAAATTAGTTCCTCTGGTATGAAGAAAACAGGCTTTAAACACACTGTCCTTACCTTGAACTTTGAAGCAGCTACATCATACAGTAGGAGAAAGAGAGCCAGATTAAAAGACCTAGGTTTATCTCTGAACACATACCCAGCAGGGCAGTTCTGTACTGTAAATAAACTGCATTATATGTGATATCAGTTTGGGCCAAGGCACAAGAACCACCTTTAGACAACAATAGAATCCCTTTCAGGGAAACAAGAAATTTGTAGAATCAGTTGTATGTTTGTATATGCTGACCGAAATTCCTAAGCATTTTTTATCAAATTTGGATACATATATTTTTAAGTTTTCGATAACAGCCTAGAGAATATTTTTCTTACATTCTCCCAAGGCAAACTAGTTTTCAACCTCTTTAATTTTAGAGACAGATGTGTGTGACAGTGTGTCAGCTGTGTGGTCCAAACCATAATCATTTTAGAGCTGTTCACAAATGGCCTTTCAAAATTCTGCTGGACAATTTCTGCAAATTTCTCTCAGAGAGGAGAAATTCTCCAACCATTTCTCAATGGTAGGATTCTTCCTTAGCAGTGACAAGGGTACTGCTTCTGAACAACCCCTGTGAAAGGAGTTTTGGCCTACTGAGAAATCAGGGAAGCTGCAGACCACCGCAGAAAGAATGGTATCATGAAAGATGGAACTTGGCATTCTACTGACGGAAGTTCATCCTAAGAATTGCGCCAACACTTTTTTTAAATAAGAATTTCAAAGCAAATTGAATGAGGAGTAAAGGAACAGCCTGGCCAAAGCCATTATTAAAAAAATTTTTTAAAAAAAATTAAAAAAGGTTACTAAAAAGAAGACTTGCCTAGATTTGTATTATATCTCTACACTTTCTAGTCTTGTTAGCAATGGACAGTCCTACCATTAAGAGAATGAAGTAGCTGTTTTGAGAAATTGGGACAGCTGGTGAATTGGAATAAAACTTTCACCTGAAGCTCTCCAGATCCTCCATCAACCACTATAGCTGCTTCATTGCATCTAAAGGGTAAAGGCAGGTTAGGGTCACTACACCTGAGAGCCAGTGTAGTAGAGTGAGAGACCCAATGTGATAATGGGGTAAGGTGTTGGATGAGCACTGGGAAAACCCAGGTTCAAGTCTACTCAGCCACAGATAATCTGTGGGAGACTATGAATCAGGAAAAGAACCACTCACTCTCTTTCTGATTGATTGATGTGAGATAATGAAGGGAGATGCCTTGAGATTCAGGAGAAAAGATGAGATATAAATCCAATAAATAAATAGAGCTGTGCGGTGGAAGGGCACCAGGACCTAGAGCAATAAGTCTCCTATAGGCAAAGTCTCACTTGGGTATGCATCTCAACAATTTTTACCCACGAATATAGTTGTGCAAACAGAGATTACTCACTTATCTCTGTCTTCAATTAATGCAACATGATTCACACTGTGCATTTATCTAGGTTTTCCTGTCTCCAGGGCTTTCCTTCAACTGTCTTGAACTCTCAGCATTCGGTTCTCAGACCTCATTCCCTTTTACCTCGTGGCGCCACTCTTTTGCCCCACGTCTTGCACAATTTTGCTAACCTGGGGCAAAGGCACAGATGGCATGGAGCAGCTCCTGGTATGCTAGGCTTGATGAATTTTCTGACAGCACTGGGGAGGTGCCAGCCTTGGCTCAGTTCTGCTGAGGCTGTAATAGCTGAATCGTCATATATGCAATGGCTACAGAGGGCCACTGCCAAAGCTCTCCTTGTAATTTGCGGAAGGAAAATAAGAGTTAAGAGCAGAAGACCCAAGCAACTGCTCAGTGGCTTCAGCTTGGAAGACAACCAAGTTACTTAATGTTTACTTCTCTTATCACCACGGTTCTTATTAAAAATCTTCAGATATGGTTGCTGTTATTATGGTTGGTTGCACAGTCAGCCAGATGTTTAGACTGGATTTGGTGTTTTTATCCACCCATCGAGTCCTTCCCAAGGACCTGGGATAGGCAGATGTTGTTGTTTGATGGTGTTAAATTATTATTATTACAATTGTAAAAGTAATTTACAATAATCAGCAGAATACAAAGCAAGGGGAAGTAGATGAAGGAAACCTAAAAACCAATCCAAACCAAAAATAACAACAAACCAAGTTAATAGACAAAGCCAGAAGAACTTTTGAAAGCTTCTTCCTTTCTCTGGCTTTTATGTCACATGAGACTTCCTTTCTCTGACTTTCTATTAGGTGGGAGTAATAGTCCAGTGAGTGTGGCATGAATAAGTGGATTTTAGGGCCTTAACAGTTGGAGCCTAGTGGGCCAAGATATCACAGTGAATAAATCAGACATACAAACAGAAGAGCCTTGGTGCAAATATCACATGGGATGCATATACATCAAAATGGCAGGCTAGCTTCTTAAATATTATGGGAAGCAGTGAATCAGATCTTTGATGATCAAGTGGCCAGGAGTAGACTCATTAGCGGTAGCTGAATTTATTTAAGAGAGATTGACAGTTTACGGCCTCAGAGCTGCATGTAATCCTCAACGAAATTTTATGTGATCCTTGAAACAATTTCAGAAGCTCCTGATGTGGTCAGCCAATACCAAGAGCAAATTCTCTGGCCTCTTACAAGATAGAGAGGGAGAAGGAAGGAAGAGAGTAGCAAAGAGAGAGAGGTGGGGAGAAAGGGGACAGCACAGAAAGAGGGAGAGAAAGGGAAGGAAAGAGAAAGGGCATTTTCATATTGCACCATTTCAAATTCTTAATCCTACCAGATCATTTTTAAGGCATCTGTGCAATCATCTTTACTCCTGTGCAGTCATCTTCCTTCCTACAGGAAGGCTAAAACTGCTTTTCTTGAGATTGGCTATAATGACAGAATCTTGCAAGTCTGATTGTGCTGGACCTCCTCCTCCTCCTCCTTCTTATACTCCAGTGAATCAGGGAAGCATCTGCCTGAGTCACTTCCAAATGTTATCCTGTTGTACTGGGCTTAAAAAATGTTTCACCCCTTTTGCCTACCAGGGGAATTGAACCAGTTGACAGCATCTTCCAATGCTATGATTCTAGGCTTCTATGCTCAGCTTTTGAGCTGAATGGGAAACCCATTCAAAATTGAGCTTTCCCCACATTCCACCAGATGAAATAAAGCACGTTTGTTTCTCTTAGCCAACTATCCATTGGCTTCATGTTGGTATTTTCCACAATTGATGGAAATAATTCAAGGAAATCTACAAAGGTTTGCTGGGAAATCTATGCCCTGTGATTTGTTCAGCAGATTAGAACTATCAACTACAAGCTTTTCATTTTTCCATACTTCCAGAAGAGAGGTACCAAACTTAAATTAAATGTCCACGTTTGTGTTCTTTTTATGCATTTCTTTAATATTTATGCTATAAAAATATAAGCAAACGGCAAAAAATGTAATCCTAATTGGACCAAGTAAAAGTGTTAAAGCATACAAATAATTGCTTGATTAAGAAATATATTCCTATGATCTTTTAACCTAGCTGATATACCTTAAAGTATTCCATATTCATTTTAGACTGCCATAAAAGTTGCATCTGACTTAATTTGTAACATACCAATGTGCCTTTAAATTTTACTTTGTAAGGCTGGAAGCTGAATTATCTTGACTGGAACCCAAATCTTCTGAATTTTGTTTTACTAGGCATTGTTGTTGTTATCATTACTGCTACTAATATTATATGCGCCTGGTATTATATACTGGTATATAATTTTGAACAGTTGATTCACATGAAACACATACAGACCTCCTTCCCAAAAAACACCATTCTATCAATATGGGCAATTAGCAAAACAACAATGGAGAGTAAACAATAAACAGGAAATAAGATCTATAGTATGCACAGTAACATTGGCACTAATTGGAACTTGTTTCTTGAGTGTTCTACCCACAAAAGAAAATGATTTTACAACAGAAGTACAACAAAAAAGGGAAAAACGTATCTAGAGTAATCAGATCTGGGCTACAAACATCCAAACATCCACTGGATAGCAAAGAAATCTAGAGATATCGAGCTTTTTTTCCATCTAGTGGCCTACAGATCTTTTCAGCCCAGATCTGTAGCCCTAAATCTGCCCCTCCACATTAGTCCCAGTAACAATCTCATACACCTGAAATTAAGTATTAAAGTTAAAAAACAGGTCTCAATGCATGATGTACATTAAATGTAACATGAACTCTGTCCCCAGCATGTATGGTCAGTTAACTAAGACTTTAGTTGTTCTGTTTTATATTTTGGGGCAGCGCTTGACTCAAATTCAGAATCAAATTGCTGGGCAGATTGAGTAAAGAAAAAGAGATAAATAAAGGAAAAGACACAGAGGCCTAGAGGGCTCATGGCTTGATTTGTACTTCACTTCCTTTAAACTGTAAGATATCAGAATCAATTTCAGCTGAGAAGTTTACCAGGAAACACGGCCACCCTTTTTGTCCACTTCTCTATCCCATTCTATATGAAGTCTTCCCTTTTGCTCTCAGCTCATCTTTCACAAAAACAGAGCTGAGGGTTGAACATCCTTGTTGAACCTGCTGCTCTCCGGCTATATTGGGAAGGCATATTACTCCCTCCATGCTCCTGTCCCTGTCAGAACTGCCATCATTCAGTTTCTGGCCATCCGTCTACCAGATTTCTCATTAAACATTATTCTGATATGGTCCTCAGAATGTTTCCTGGTGAGATGGCTGCAGATCAACAGATATATCAACAGATGTCCATCTCATCATATGTCCTTCTGATGCTGACCAGAACAGCTCAAGAGAACCAAATGCTTTCAATACAATGAAATGGCTACTCTGGCCCCAAGTTGAGAGGACAACAGAATCCCCCAGTTCACCCTTCTTACTTGCTTCTTAATAGGACCAGCCCTTGATATAATTCATCACTGAATTCCGCTGAGTGAAACTTAAGGTTTCATGACAACTAAACAGCAGCTCTATACGTTGCTGGTTCACCCTACAACTGCTGAATTTCTAGTGCCAGTGGCAAAGGATATACTGTCTTGCCATGATCACTTGCTTGTCTCCTTTCCCTTTCATTTCTCCATAATGCATCATGCCAAACGCAATTCGTTTCTTTTCACAGAATTGGCCCCTAACTAATTGTGTGGGTAATAAAAGAAAGAATTCTTAATGCATTCACAGGCAGGGGAGAAAAATAACACTGAACAAGCTAAACAGATAGGAAGCCAACATTGTAATTTTCTAATTAGAGAGAAGAGACCCCCCCCCCCATCCCCCCAAAAAAGTAGATGGGAAAAGTGTGGGTGAGAGACGAAGAAGACAAGAAGTGAGCACAACTTGTGCAGAAAAAAGAATACAATAGCAAAATTTCTTAGTGGTTTCCAAATAATTTTACTTTTAGAGCAGGGCTGCCTATACTAGTCCTTCCTGCCAAATGTTATTACCTGCCGCTGTGATCATTTGCCAAATTCTGGGCAAGGTTGAGACGTGTTGATGTCAATGCAATGATGCAAGTAGTTCCTCTTTTTGCACGGATTATACTAATCTGTCTGCAAAACAGAGCTTTTGCAACATGCTTGGAAATGAAGCAAGCACCTGGAACCACTTACCTGCATGGGAAAAGCAAAGCAATGAAGAGACTTGAAGAACATCCACTCATTCATTTCCACAGATCTATAAGTAGGATACAGTCTTCCCCAGCCTGATGTCCTCCAACTCTATATTGGGCTTCAGCTCTTGCAATCTACAACTAGTCTGGCCATCAGCCATGCTGAGCAAAAATAATGGAAGCTGAAGTCCAAAGCATCTTGAAGGGAAGCAGATTGGGGAAAATGTCCTAATACAGTCACAGGAGGTCCATAACCCTTTTCTACAGAGGTAGTGTATGAGGCAGCCAACAGAAATCAAAGAAATGCAACACAAGACACAGAGAAGATCAATAAATGCGATCAATAAAACAGCAAAATGGTCAAACAACACCTATTAAAACTTATTTAAAAATACATGAAAAGGAACAAATCAGACAAAAGTCAGTAGAGATAAATAGTAGTAGTAATAGTAATAATAGTAATAATGATAATAATAGTAGTAATACTATATTTAATTATTGGTGGAAAATTACCAATAAACTTAGAAGCAGCCACTGAGAAGACTCTTTCTCAAGCTCCCACATATTTCAGTTTTTGATTGAAAAGACAAGAGTAGTGTGGGAAAAAAAGTCATATGGAAGAGGATAGACAGGTTTATTTATTTGTTTATATATTGATTTAGTTTACATTATTTATATGCTACTCATTTTGCCCATTTCTGGGAGGTTCACAAATGGAAGACATCAATAGTCTCCTAACAATAACATCAATATAAAATTAGAGGGCTATGTGGTCACCTGATAACAGAAAACATAAAAGTATGTTTGCTCCAGGAACAAAACAGTATCCAAGATTCCTTTGACCGCTTCTCCAAAGACTTGACGAAAGATGATGTTCTTTACCTGCTTCAAAAACACCATTAAGGAGGGAACTATTCTCCTCTTGGGTGTAGTGTAGTGAGCCTGGGAAAAAGGATGGCAGTCTGCCAAACATTACAAGTTGGGAACATCTGCACGTTTAGCAGAAAAATTGGTAACCATATCCCCACTGGACCAACAGATAGTTAGCAAGAAGATCAAGGAATCCCAGCCCTAACAAACGTAGAGATAAAGAGAGTGCTAAATGAAATGTATCCACACACCAAGATTTTGGTGACCTAACTTCTCTTTCAATGAATCTGGTTAATAAGATGATGAGAATCTAGCTTCCCTGGCTGTGAGCATCTGGGAGGGAAAGAGAATTTTGACGATCAGAGCAGCCATGGAGAAAGTCTCTCTCCATACTGGCATTGTCAGATGGTGTGGGAAGGGGAAATCACCAACAGTCCTTCCCTCATAGCACATATAGGTCAGGAAGATTCTACTTGGAATAAATTCCACTTAATGTATGGGTGCTTAAAGAGTGCACAAAAGCCAGTTTGGTGTAATGGTTAAGGTACCGGGCTAGAAAGCGGGAGACCGTGAGTTCTAGTCCTGCCTTAGGCACAAAGCCAGCTGGGTGACCTTGGGCCAGTCCTTCTCTCTCAGCCCTAAGAAGAAGGAGGCAAGGGCAAATCCGAAATCTTGCCAAGAAAACTTCAAGGACTCGTCCAAGCACTTTCCAGGAGTCAACATTGAGTAGAAGAGACAAACAAACAAACAAACAAATAAATATGAATGCATACACATGGACTGGTAACTAAAGGAAATCATGTCAACAGTCAACCCTGGTCAACAATCTGGCTGCAAAATTCTGACTCATGCAAGGTAGATACAGTTTTGCAAAGGCTTTCTTCTGCAAAACAGCTTGTTCTCGGGGTGTGTAAGAATTTCTTTTGCTTGTCTCTTGATGGTGGTTCTGAGCTCGTTCTTTGCTGGGAATAGCAGAGGGGGCCTTTGGAGTGAGATACAGTTTTCCATCACTCTGTGGCCTTCCTGGCTGCCAACATTTCCCAGTCTGGAAAACCATGGGAGGAATTCCCTCAGGATTTCACTGAAGTGTGGGAACTAGGGGGGGAGGGGGAAGCATTGGAGAGATGATTTTAAAGAGAAAGAAGAAAGGCATGCACCCCTTGGCCACTATGGAACTAAATATGTACAAGAACATCGATGGTACCTTTTTCTGTTTAAGTTTGTCAGTCAGAAAGAAATACTCTGTTTGTGTATTGAATTGGAATTTCTTTAAGTACAATCACATCTGCATTGTTAAACTTCAGACTGGTAGTAAAAGAGGTGGAGCTTGTGGCATTGTGGGTTGACAGTGTTAGTTGGCTTTCATCAGACTGGCCTACTTGATGGTTCCCTTGCAGGAGCTGCTGTTTCCTTTTGATGTTTCCCCCCCTAAACTGAAGGGAATCTACAGAGGCCATGGAAGGAAATTCTCTTGCATTACATGGACTGAAAACTGGGAGGAGAGTTTCTCTCAAAGATTCCAAAAGAGGTGAAATTGCAAACACACCTCAGAAGCAGGCCCACTTCAAGCATGGAACCATACTTTGAATGGTTCCTCCTGCTCTCTGAGGAATGGTACTTGATGCTTTATCCAGTTTTTACAGCCTGTAATGCAGGGCTAAACAATTATGGTCAAGAAGTATCCTGCAGCCTCCAGAGTCCTCTCCTCAATTGCCAGGAAGGGGTTCTACTGTATTTCCTGCTGTAAATTTCACCAGCATGTTTTACTCCATAAATTGGAATCCCAACAATGGTCCTCATTTAAAAGCCCAGCATTTAAGTATATCTCTGAATACTTTGTAAAACTCATTGGGGGTAATTTTGTTCTTGCCCCATTTACTTTTGAATCTGGCTCTACCCAGTTGGGGGCGGGGGGTCTATCCCCAGATTCTTTTTGGAATGCGGCCTCCATCATACCTTTCCAATGTGAAATGCAGCCCTCTGTTCAAAAATGTCCCATTTTGCAGAGGTTCTTGGTTTGCTTTAATCCTTTTTTAATCCCCCTTGGGAATTTGATTGGAGGGAAGGGTACATATCTCTATTTTAGAAGAAGAAGAGCCCTGTGGATCCACTCAGTTACCAAGTAGATCTCCTAAGAGCTTTAAGCAGAAGGCATGGTAGCAATATCCTTTTTAGCATTTGATCCTCAGAGGTTGAGAGGGATGTCACCTCCTTAAAATCATCTTGTCAACTGCACATTCACCCAGGGTGCAATGGAGCCACATCTTCCAGGTGTGCAAAGCCTTGACAGCCACTCCTACTCGGTTGCATCTTTTGAACACACTCAACAACAATATCTCCAAAGTATTACTCTTATTCTTATTCAACATACCTTTGTAGAAGGTTAAAAGCAGGCAAGGGTATTGGATTCCAGTTCCTCAAGGCTTCATGCGTTCCTAATCGTAGCATCTGATTTTGATTCCTTGCTGCTCAAGAATCATTCAAAGTTCAGAGTTACTGAACCCATCGTGGGAACATCCAAAGGTAATTTGTGGTGTCCCTGTTGATATTAACACTATGCATAGTGTTATGCATTCAGCTGCATTCTCCGACCTCCTCCTCCTTTCTATAGCTGTCTCAAAATTGTTTGTTTCTTTACTTGTACACCTATTCTAATTTCCTCCTTTTTTCCCCCCTTTGGCAAAGGCAGAGACACAGAGAACACACGTTTACCCCTTGACTGACCTTTGAGGGGATCTACAGAAATCATTTCCCAACACGTCTAGGCCCAGTGAGGTTCCTTCTTGATCAGACAGCTGCACTAGTAGCTCTGGGAACTTTCCTGCCATCTGTATTGATACCAAAAGTGTGAAGAATATACCACAGGAATCATGAGGGATTTAGCCTTGTAAGCTAATCCTTACCCTCATAAGCAAGACAAACCTCTTCTTTGTCTCTTCGAAAGAGGATGGACGCATCAACCATCCAGTTGTTTTTTTCTCACTGTCCTGCTTTGTCACCGATGGGACCAGTGTGCTGAGCTTGACCAGTTTAAGATGACTGGAAATCAATTTGATTTGACAGCTTGGGGAAGCAGAGAGGGGTAAAAAAATAAGGGGGAGGGGGGAAATGAGGCTTGATTTACAAGCTGTTGAGCAAGGATGACTCTCCGAGTCAATGCAGACTGTAGCCTAAGATGAGTTTATTGATTGCCTAATCTAGCTGTGCGCTTTCTTGTTATGACAAATCTCTCTCTTTCTGACGTCTCTGCCGTTCCCACTCATTTTCCCACTGCAGATGCATATGGCAGGGGTCAGTGTTCAGGATGTGCAGAACATGGGCCAGTTGTGTCAATCAGCCAACCCATCTCACAAAGAACAGCTTTTGTGCATGACCTGCGCATGGGCAGAAACTGCTAATGACAAGCCAGGCAATGTGTCTATTCTGCTCAGAAGGTTAGAAATAGATGGAGCCATTTTAAAGGGGGCTGCCATTCAAATCATCACCATAGCCAAGGGCTCCTTCAAAGATCTCTATGGCCCTAATGGGTATCCTTTCCAATATCTAGGCACTTTGTCCCAATTGCCCCAGGTCTTGTAAAAATTTCAGAGATTCTCATCATAAAAAACCTCATGGGATCACCTAAACTTCTACGATTTAGGACAGTCTTCCAAGAGTTGAGGTGTTTCCTTTGCTTTTTCAGTGGAAATTTAATTTAAGGCGGGTGAGTCATGGACAATGTTTCAGGGGAACAACAATACTTTGATGCTTCAGGGTTGCTCGCATTACCAGTTCCTGGCATATAACCTGCATTTATCTTTGCTTGGAAAGCAGCAGTGTAAAAAGAGGCTGTAGAAGTCACTCAAAGATTGCATGAGAAAGCACAGCCAATCAGAATTTTGGTGGGTGGAACTAAGCTATTCCCCATAGAATACTCTTTCCAATAGAGATCTTTCTGGTTCCTGTGACTTACAACTGGCCTACATTTTTAACTTTTCTGTTTCTTTCCTGCTGCTCTCCCCCTCCCTCATTTTATGGGTCTCTGTATGCTTGTGTTTTGCCTCATCTAGTTCAGAAAACAGAAAATGGTAGACACTCTTTTGTGGCATTTTAGTTAGCCTTAATAAAAATATTGCCTAAAGGTGAATTTTGGAGACATAGCAATTTATAATTGCTATTGTATCGTCATGATGGTGATGATGCTGATGACGATGTGCTTCCAAGCCACATTAAGCTGTCTGCTGAAAATTAATGACTTAACTCTGGGTGAGGCGTGTTACAAATCTTCAGCAAACCTTTGCCCATGTCAGTAATAAAGCAAGTAATTGATTGATTTGCTAACAGTGGCATCGATTACCAATTCTATACTGGAGCAGTTTGAGAGATAATACATCCTCTTCTAGATACGAGTTATAAAATAATAATTTTAAAAGTGTGTGGGTGGGGGTGAATGGGGAAGCCAGCCAGCCTGTATAGTGTTCTCACTCTCACTGAATCACCAGATGTTTCTAATATCCCTGGATTCAAAGCAAGTGCATGGCTCTGACTTGAGATATCTTAGTTCCTCTCTTTCTCTCTCTCTCTCTCTCTCTCTCTCTCTCTCTCTCTCAAGCAAGGCATGGAATACTTTAATCATTCACACATTATAAAGACCTCTTTTGCTGTTGGACAACAAGAGAGACCATGCATGTATAGGTGGGTTGAAAGATTAGGTTTAAGGACAGTTATGACAAGGTTCAGTAGAAGTCCTGGCTGATTCCTATCTATATAAGTAGACATTGTTAATGGTTTAACATTACGTAACTGTACAAAAAAGTGTAGCATTTCCCCCTAGCATATGAGTAAAAAAAGTGTTATTGTTTGTATTAGTAGAATGTAAGTTGATTGTTTTTTCTATCATGCTGTTCCAAAATCTGGAGTCAGTTCTGAATTCAGTAAGTCCCCACACTATCGTGGGCCTTACATTGGGTAGGACGAGGGCTTCTACATCTGAGCTGGAGAAGTACAAACAACAGCTATCTGAGATACAGAATACTGGCTGAGATACAGAAAACTTCAGCTTTCTTCTCCCATCTAGTCATTGTCTGGCATTTTGCAGCCCAGATGCAGAACGCCTAAGTGGGACCTATCAAACAGAGTGGGAGCCCAAGGCATTTGGTGTTTGCCTGGTTGGACAGCCAAGTGTCTCTCCAGAAAGAAAATCCCTTCTCTTTTCTAACTGAAGAAAGCAAAGATACATGTCTGGCTGTAGTTGCTGATTGCTGCTTATAATAAAAGGGTTGTTTCCAAAGTGACTGGCTGGCGGCCATCACCCACAACCTTCAGCTAAGGCTGGTAGTGCATTCATCTATCTATCTATCTATCTATCTATCTATCTATCTATCTATCTATCTATCTATGGCTTGCAAAAACTTTTTTTTTTTTAGAATTCCAAGATCAAGTTTCCATGCAAACAGCTGTAAAATAGCACGAGCCCTTTTTAAAAGAGTGCCTGGATGCTTCCAAGGTGCAGTCCTGATCCATCTGAGAGTTTGAGAAGAGCTCGAACGACGAAAACGAGAGCTCTCTCTGAGTTGTTTATTGAGGGTCAATGCTGTATTTTTACTTGCACTCTTTTTGCTGGCATCACTCCCAGCTTAAATCAAGCCTGCTTCATCTCATATGGATGTGCAAGGCAAACTCCGCAGATTGAAAACATCTGTATAGGGAGTGAACGAGCCACATAGCAGGGATGTCATGCTGTGTTTGGCTTCGAACCATCTCCTTTTGTCTGACTTGAGAAAAGCAGCACAAATAAATACAGTAGGGGCTGCTTAAACAAAGAGATCTCAGATCAATAACTTCCACTGCATGCCAAAAGAATGGGAGGGCAAACCTCGTGAGCCTTGGGTCAGTTGCCAGTTTGTTCACTTGGCTGTGCTGCTAATGTTTTGATGTGCCGTGAGCATCAGAGGCTCACTTCAAAAACTTAGCCCTGAGTCTGTGTGCATGCTTTTGTGTGAGGGGACATGCAAAGGGGTTAGCTGTTGAAAACATTCCAGAATGAATGGCCTCCCCATCAGACCTAAGTGGCAACCACAGAACCGCCTTTAAAACATTCTGAATCTAAACACCCCCCAGCTTGGCAAGCTGCATTTTGGCATTAACATAACAGCCATATGTGCACGTGGGGATGGAAATTCTCAGGAAGGAATCAAAGGTCTCAGTATGCGTATAGATATTTAACCTGACCTCCAAATTGCTTGCTCCACCTGACATTTTGCATTAAAAAACACTTTGATTAAACATACATAGAGAAATAAGAACCTGCCATGTTGCAAAGCAAAGTAGCAGCCATTGATATCAACTCTAGTTCTAGGAATGCCTCTCGGGTCCCCGAGAGCCCTTGGAAATAAAATTTAAAAATTGAGCTATAGTTCTGGGCTTGGTTTGGGACTGTTTACCACCCAGAGGCAAGGTCAAGGATGTTTTAACTTGGATTCCTGAACTGAACAGGGTTTAGACCTGAGTTCTTCAGTGGCTCCTTCTAATTCTATTCTTCTATGAGATGCAGTGGGGAAAAAAGGTCAGGATAAACTGGGTTGGTAAGAGGGATGAGGGAAAGGAATAGTGGCATGAAAGTTAAGCTGGGGTGGGTAAGGAGCAGTCTCGTCTCTTTGAAGTCTGTTAAATCAGTATTTTGTGGCTCATTATACCTCTCAGTAAGCACAGGACATGCTTTCGGGGTTGACCAGGAATCTCTAGTATAGCGGCTTCCTCATGGAAACTAAAGCAATTCCTCCAATTAGAGCAAAATATACCCATAATGTTGTTGAACATGTGATTGCTGAGGGCATGACCAATGGGTGTGTTGGCCTCTGGGCTTGGCTTGTGATAGATTCTCACCCACACCCCTATCACCCACATAGGCACATCACAGGTGCTGAAATACCATACTACTTTGAAAGAACGTTTTCAGCCTTTAGACCAGAGGTGGGCAACTTTTGGGTAGATGGGGGCTGTACTTCATGGGTTGGGTAGGGGTGAGGGCCCCAGAGGGATAGAGAAGGACTGGCAACAGCAATCACACAGTTAGGGCTGGATTTTCTTTCCTTTTAAACTAGATTTGGAGTGGGGATTTCTTTGTTTTTAAAGAACTGAGTGAAACCTCTTTTAAAGCTTTCACCACCATTTTAGTGTGTTTCCCACTTAACAGGCCAAGAAGTCATGGCAATAATGTTGGCCTTCATACCATTAAATATTAGAAGGAGTTCCAGAGCTTCCAAAAAGACAGTTGAGAGCCACACATTTTCCATCCCCTGCTTTAGTTTCATTTCTGATCCAAATTTGACTATTCAGAACAAAAATCTCTTGCATTCTCTCTCATTGAACTTTCAATCAGTTTACCCAGAAGTCAACTCTATCAGACTTTTCACATGAAATATATACATCTATACATCTATACATGCCTTCCATTTAGAAAGCCACTGACTCCAGAGGTCAGACTTGGACCACATCTGGAAGCACAAATGCCCCTATGAAAGAAGAAAAAACTGACTTGGGAAATAAAGATGTACGAACCCATCTTTAGTTTATTGGGACTGTAGGAATCAAAACCTAGAGATCCAACTTGTAATCTCAGCAAATTTGCTGTTCCCCATCATTAAATAATTGAGGGTACTACCCACTTCCAAATGCAGAGACACTACCTCATAGTTGATAGGTCATGGGCAAAAATAAAAAGAATTAGAAAGGGCAAAGAGTCTGGGGAAAATTAAAAACAGAATGATGGGATATGCTTGAGATTTCTGTCCATATAAAGTTCAAGTTTGGTTTTAAGGTCAAGAGAGAAACAAAATGGGTTAACCACTTCTTCCTTTTGCCAGCCCACAGTGGCCAAGATTGGTGGATTCCTGGCTGGCCCTTTAAGGAACATTAACCAGGAGTTTGAACATTAAAATGAAATTGGAGAGGTTTTCCCCAGGCATCCTCCCATTCTTATTTTGCCCAGAAGAATGAAAAGCAGGCTTGTGATTAAAGGAGAAGGCACCCTTTCTTGCTGTAATGCTAGAACAGGGAGGCAGATACATGAATGAGAAGATTATTTTACTTTCTTTTTCATGTTTATTTTATGCATTCTTTATTAAAAATACTTATAATGCATCGTAGAGGAATACGTGTCTTTGCAGGACACAATCATGATGTAGGTAACAATCAAAGCCCAACAAAATCAGTGCAAGTGATTCCAATGTAATGTAAACAGAAGATAAAAATAACGTAAATAGAAATAGACATTCAGTCTAATGTTGGATAAAAACTAAGCTATGGACACTGAGGCTTAAAAACTTGGGTGAATAGCCCAGCCTTCATTTAGCAGCCAAAATGGGACCAATCCTGTGGCTTTCTTTGCATGGACATTTAAAAATTCAGTTTCAGTTTGATGCAACTTTTTAGAGGTTTTTTTATTACAAAAAGGAAACAAAAAATGACGATTGGGTCCATTTACATTAGCTTTCCAGAGGCCTTCCCAAAGGTTGTTGCAGACATTTCAGCATGATTGATCAAACAATGGGGCAAAGTCCTCTTATGTAAGAGGATGCAAATAGCAAAATTGAGTGGTTCTCAAAACATTTTTGAATGAAAGGCCAGCAAGAGCCGGAGGTAATGGGGAGTTTTGGAATACCTTGGCTAGAAAACATAAAAGATGAAAAAAGCAAAACAAAAGGATCCCTAAACATCTTCATGCTTTGAGTAGATTTGTTGGTTTCAGTGGGTTTCCTCTGAGCTGGCCCTATACATGAGAATTCCTAATACTTCATGTTAATAGACAATTAATTTACTTCCATCTGGGAGTGAAATATTGTTGGAGTTATTTCTGTTCACATCTCTCAATGCTGCAGACACTTTCTTCCCCGCACCCCTTTCCTGATCTGACAAAACCCCATAGGAGAAATGTCTTCCACTCATGATTAAACTGAACAAGAAGAAACTAGGATTACAACAGACTGCTGGAGAAATGGCTATACTGTGAAGGAAAAAGCAAACACTTTGGCCAATTTGTCCTGAAGGTAAGTGCCAGAAACCTGTAGCCCACCCAAAATCTTGCCATTTTTTTTTTTTATATTAAAGAATAAGTAAACCCTGAAAACACTGTCTTTTATATCACATGTAACAAGAATGATGAAAAGAATGGAAGAGAATGTTTTGGCAGATACTACAAAAGGGGTGCTTCACTCTGGCCCAGATTTGACCCAAGGTCCCATTTGAAGCACTTTATGAAGCAACATCACTTCCTTGATTCTAAGAGGAAGGATCTTTGCTGCTAAAACATGGCCTCCTTACTCTAATATACATACATACATACATACATACATACATACATACATACGTATGGGTTAGGGCTGTGCAGATCTTTGAGGGGTTGCTTTGCTCTTGATGAAGGTAAGAGCAAAGTGAAACAACCAAATTTTCTTTTTCTGCCTTGCTTATTTCCTCTACAGCTTTCTCCAGTTCTTCAAATATCCAGAAGAGGTTTCAGGGCTGGTGTTACACATGCTAAGAAGGCTCTTTTGATGCTTCCAGAGAACTACTGGAAGAGTCTTCTGCACAAACCAATTCCGGGACAAAAACTTCTTCCAACTTTCACACGTGAGAGGAGGATTTGCATAAAGGATGGAAGAGGTCATAAGATGACCCAAAGTACTTCATCAAGGCAAAATGTGTCTCCTCATCACCTTGAAAAGGATATTGTACTGATTCCAAGCTCTAAGGCAAATCCAAGATACCTCACACAGATCAAATTGATATGGATATAAATTGAGATGGTAGCCTGAATGGTTAGATTCCCACTGCTGGCATGGCTGTAGGACTTTCATGTTGAGTTCATGGACTTCAGCATTTCCCATTGCACCACTGTTAATTGATTAACAAAGTAATTAGGCAACTTACTGGGGCACTGAGCCTGCCTCTGACATATTGCCCTTACACCATCCAGCAAATTCATTATCCCTTAATAAAATCTTCAACATTTTTAAAAGCCAGAATCACACAATAATACACACGCGCACACACACACACACACACACATACAAATCCTCCCTTCCACACAATAAAAGTGAACAGAAGAATGGAACAAGAAAGAAAGAAAGAAATCCATAGCCATTAATTTTAATAGCTATAGCGGCAAACACTAATATTTTATGAGGTTTGGAGCTATCAACTTTTTTAAGGGTAATATCCAGTTTTACCATTTTTGTTTTAAAACAAAGATAAATCTGTCACATTACTGTTAGAAGAAAGCCACATCATGGTTAATAGTGCTCTCATTTATGAACAGAGCCATCTCTCGGTTTCCATTTGTCAATATTTTGAAAAGCAAACCCATGATCAGTCTCTTGTTTTTCTTTTCAGAGACAGCTTTCCCAAATACCTTTCTTCTCTTTCAGAAACCATATTTTTCTCTTCAATAGTTATGTCACTTTTAATAGCAATCACTCCTCTGGGCTGCAGATTATGGATCGTCTCTATTTAAATGCCAACTTTTCGTTCTTAATTCTTTATAACTTTACATTTGAAAGCCTAAGTTACAGGTAGAAACAACAACAATAGACCACTTGCCATTGCCCTTAACCATTTATTCTTTATTGGGAATGCTGCAGGAGCTGTCTGAGAAAGCAGTCGCTAAGTTGAAAGACAAAACATTTTTTTAAGAGTGCAAATGATTGAGTCAAAGTAAAGATTGAAGTATGTCTGGGGAGACAGACACTTGCCACTGCCTAAAGGGGAATGTGCTCAAATGGGGCTTAAGGGGAAGAATGTCATCTCTTCTTCTCCCATCCACCACACAAGAGGACCAACCCATTCCATCTTCCCCTAAACAGTGTTAAAGATGCATGGGAATATTGTAGAGGTGCCTTGAAAAAATGGGTGAAGCTACTTCCAGAGACTCCAGAACAGATCCAGTGGTCCCTGCATTATTCTATTTTCTACAACATCAGACCATCTCAACTGTAGCATCCATTTCTTCCTTCCCTAACATTTTGTTTTAATAGCAAACTAATACCCCTCCCCCTCAAGGAAGAACCAAATCAAATGGAAATACTTATTCTGTTGGTGCAACCTACACACCCTTCTTTGTGCCCAAGGGAAAGATAGTCACTATTTCTGTATATTCTGGCAGCATTGTCCTGGAAGTCCTATTTTGCACCTCATCTGTTCTAAATATTGAGCTTATGGTGGGGGGAAGGGGAAAGCAAGGGAAATGTTGCTTTGCTTCGTGTGTTATGGATGCATGATGTTTATTTAAGAACTCAGTTTGCAGGAACGTTTTCCAGGCCTGCGGTTCACCGCAATAGACAGTTGTTGATATTCCAATCCCAAGAGTGTTAGAATATGTTTAGAAATTGTGATGCTTTTTAAAAAACAGATGTTCTACATAAAATACACCAAAGGGTTGGAGGGGCAGGGGAAAGAGAGATTGAGAAAGAGAGAGAGAGCGAGCGAAGAGGGGGGTCAGATGAATCTGTACACAAATGTAACTATCACTTGGCCTAAATATCAAATGTCTAAATCAAGTCAGGAGCCCTAATAAGATAAAGTTAGAGGGTAGGGCAGTATATACTTATATTTCATTGGTGGGAAATGTTGCAAGAAGAGGTGGAAAGCCCTTATGTGGAAGGCCCAGGAGGAAAAACAATAAACCCCCAAAGAACCATTTTCAACCTACCATCTATAGTTCCAATGGAGACACATGCTTGATATCATAGTGCGACCTTCCCCATGAGCTCTTATGGTACAATTCCTTTAAAGTGCAGCTGAGAGATTGTCTGCTCTAAGATCTAATGTGGAAATGAGTTCAAAGGACAATGGAAGGGGAGTGCATCACCTCTATTTCCACCCCCACTTTCTTGGATAGAGTGGAAGTTGGAAGAGAGATTCTTCTCACATGCATCCAGATTCATGTAGCATTCTTCCAGCAACTTAGAAACACGCATTATCAGGGTTCAATAATTCTATAGCATTTTTAATCCCACTCTGCAGTCAAAACAGGCTTCATCAGTGAATTATATACCATTACGGAAAGTAAAAGAGAGCTGTGACCTACAGGAGTCCAAACCAGAAGCCATGATAGAAAAGGACAAATGGATTGGAGAGGGAAGAGGAAACAAAACAAAAGAAAACAAGTTCAGGAGTCACAGTTCTTTAAATTAAGTAAACGTTCTGAAATAATAACCTGCTGGAAATAACCAGCAATAACTGGATGGAGATATGGTTGGAGAAAGGAGGGATCTGACTTTTTAAAATCAATTTTCCAATAGGGGAGAATGCTAAACCTGCAGAATTCCCTTTGGGTCCTTTCTGTTCAGTGCAGAAAGTGTATGTGGGGAAGTTGGGTCAACTGTAGCAAACAATGTCTTCTGGGGAGGTGGGGGTAGGAAAAGGGGGAATGGGTATCATTATCATGTCACTGACTGAAAACAGTGTTGTGACCTCTCAACACACGCTCTGTCCCTTTTCTACATGTACCACAGATGCGGTTCCTGCTGGTAGCAAATGCAATCTAAGCCCTTCTTCAGGTTGCAGACAATAATATTCAAATATGGCTACAACTTTTGAGATGTGCATCATTCATGTATGCTCTTCAACGACTGAGAATTACTTGCAGCTACCTCTTGGAGAATAGCTAATGCATGAAGAAAGGTCATCAGTCACAGTATATGAAAGATCTATGCATGGGCCTCACGTAGCATTTGAGGTTCTATTCTAGAGTTCCTCAACCTCAGCAACTTTAGGATGTGTGGACTTCATCTCCCAGAATTCCCCACCTTCACTGGGAGGTGAAGTCCACAGATCTTAATGTTGCTGAGGTTGAGAAACACTGTTTCATTCTATGATCAATTTATTTATGGCCAAAAGGCCCAAATTTATTCTATGTACCTTTGATAAGAAGCAGGGACTTTTTTAGTCCCCAAAGCTGTGCAAAGCCTTACACAAAGGAACTCAAATAGTATTGATATGTTGTGCTTTTAGCAGCCAGATGCTTTTGATATTAAGAATGTTCCGGGGGAGGCATTATTTATTTATGGTTACTGTTTTATTTTATTATTTTATTAGTTATCTATCACCAGTTATTATTGTTGTATATTTCTGTGATTGTTTGCTTCTTTTCCACTCTTGTTATTATTGATGCTATTAGCTGTGGACCATCCTTATGGAATACCCTTTAGTGGGAGATAACTTGGCTTCAGACTACTTTGACTTGCTCCTGCTTATATTGTTGTTACATTTATTTTTAACTTATATTGAGGACTACACTTTGGATTTGTGTGGAAATGGGTTTTTAATAGCTTCAGTTTAGGATCTGTTGTTTTTGTAAACACCTTTGTTTATGGTAATGATAAAGAAGAAAAAGATGATGAAGATGAAGATGGTGAACCATTTATTAGATAAATAGTACTCTGCCCTGTCTTGCATAGATCAAAGTCTGCTTTATTAAGTGCAATAGTCTGAAATAGTTTTGTTTATTGAGTGGATTAAAAGTAGAATCACAGAACTGGAAAGGATCATTTTAGCCATCAAATCCAACAACAGCCATCTGTTCAGTGCAGGAATCCAAGTTAAACCATAAACTGTATATAAATAGATGTAGGTGTAGGTGTAGATGTAGGTGTAGGTGTGTATGTATGTGCATGTATGTATACATATATTCCCGCCCCCAAGTTTACAACTTCTCCAAAATGCCCTTCATGTTAGACTTCCGGGGAAGCAATGGCAAACTGAAGACAGCTCTGCTAAGAGTGGAGCTGATGACCACAGTGGAAAGATAAGTCGGAGGATGGACTGGCTTCTTGAAATTCCTCTCCAGACAAGGAGAGGGCCCAGGATTTCCCACAAGCGCTCCATACAGTAGCTCCCCACGAGGAGACTGTAAAACAGTGGTCTCCAGCAGGTTTAGAGCTCTGGGACCCAAGGGATCACCATCTTTGCCCAGGTCATGGTTGAGAGCCTTCAAAAGGACACTTCCTCTCTTAATCACTTTTGGAAATTGCTTGTTAACTGCTTTTTTGATATTAGGAGTCTTCAGAATGACAAGTTTCATATACTGGGTGAGTCTTCTTCAATCCTTAGCAAAAGAAGTTTTATGCAAGTTTTAAGAAACTATTTTGGAATAAACACCAAAAGGGTGATTAGGACATTAATTCTGGAAAGTTATAAATGGACTAAGGGGCCAGATGGATTTGAAATAAGATTTTGAAACTAATTACAAGAATCTTTCCTGTGGGAAAACGTGGCTGTTTGGAATTTTATAAAAATAAAATTGAAGATTTTGAAATTAAGTACAAGAAATCTTCCTGTGAGAAAATGCTACTGACCAGAAAAAAACAAGATAAGATGGGACTTTGAATGTTGAACACTAGAGGGAACGAGAAAGAACTACAGGATTATAATTAAAGAAGAAGAGACCCACTAATATAGAATAGAGCAAATTATTCTAACTTGGGACAAATTTGAGGATATTTGGGAACAATGCACTCAGAAGTTACTTTTAAAGATTGTCTGCTATCATAAATCTGGATTTAAAAGAGGTTATAGAAGAGCATGTTTTACTGAACAAGACTGAGGCTGATTCAAATATTGATTTTAAAATGACAGGTTACAAGAATGATATGGATAAAGATGTTACACCGGGTATACAAACAAAACATGCTGATGTCTTAATAATTAAAAGGGATATACAATAACAAATCAGAAGAGGTACTTGGATAACTTTTTCATTTTAGATTTACAAAAGACACATGTTAAAATTTTGAAGGACTTTCTGAGAAAAGACAAAGAGAAAATGAGAAGAAATCAAGTTCTGGAACACTATTTAATGGGATTAAAGCTTAAGATCATTAAAAGCAAAGGGAAGGAATATAAAGTTGGTTTATTTGATCACCTTTTGCAGACCAGGACCGAATGACAAGGCCTTAAAGATTTGTTTATAGAAAAGAGATGAGGTATGGGAAGAAGAGATCTTTTGTTGCGTTATTAGAGAATGTGATAAATTACTGTGTTAAAAGGAAAGGAAAGGAATATAAAGTTAGTTTATCTGATTAAGGTTAAAATATATATGGTGTTATCTCTGGTAACTCTTAATGGACTTTTGCTGATTAGGATTAAATGATGAGGCTTTAAGAATTTGTTTATAGATAAGAGATGAGATACAGGAAGAAGAGAGCTTTTGCTGTAGTATCAGAGAAGGTGATAAATTACAGAAATTATTTGTACTTGTCAGTGAAGTTATCTCTTTATATATCTTTTTTCCCCCTTTTCTTTTTACTATATAATTTTTTTCTCTGCATTTTTAATTTTTTTCTTCTTTTATATTTTTCTTAGCATGTATTACTTTTTTATCTTTGTAACAGTAAGCTTTAATAAAATTATTATTATTTTAAAAAATGCCCTGCATGTTATATCCCTACTTGGCTGGGAAATGATTCTGGGGTTTGAAAATCAGTGCTGTAGTGTTTGCTTGATGTAAGTATGGCTCCGTGCCCCAAGCCATAAAAATGGGCTAGGTTGAAATTCTAAAGACTTAGGGCAGGGAGCTATACTTTAAACAACATTGATTTTCAAGCCAGAAACCATTTCCATGCCAAGTGGGCTTGTGTTATGCAAAGCATCGATTTTCAAAGCTTTTCATTCTCTCTCCATCACTCTACAGTCTCTGCAATAAGCCTAAAGAGTTTGCCTTCTTAGCTCCTCCAAAAACAATTTATTAAGGACACTTGTGATCATATTTATTTTGCTGCTAAAGATTTAGCGCATTCAAAAATGCATGGGCTCTTTCTTGCTTAGGTGTTTGATTTGTTTAGTTTTGCTTTTGCTTTGTTTATTGCTTCTGTGGGCAAGTCAACTGAGCAATAATTCAAATCAATGCTTGCCATTTATCTTGTTCACACCGATCCAGAATGCCCGCACAACCGCAATGGCTACACAAACATTGGCTACAGAACAGTTGCAAGTGAGGAAAATGGCAAATGGGGTAAGTCACGCTCAGAAGGGAATTCTGGGGAAGGTGGATTATTAAAATGTCTGTTGTAGTATTAAGAGAAATCATATCAGTTGATCGCAAGATAGTATGGCATGTTAGTGAAGATGTCAGACTATGGGTAAGGAGACAAGATTCAGGTTCACCCTTAGGAAGCTCACTGGGTGACTTTGAAGCAGTCATTCTCTCTCTCTTAGCCCACCCTCTCTCACAGGTTTGTTGTGGGGATAAAATAAAGACTCCCATCAAGCAGGGGCATTAGCTTCAAAATGGCAGGCATGACTGGGCAATTGAAACCTACCCCTTTTAATGTCTGTGCAAAGGGTATGACACACCTTTAAAAGCAGCCATTTTGAAGGCAATAACCATTGCTGCAGGCAGGCAGGCAGGCTGGCTGGCAGGCAGGCAGGAAAGGGAGGGGAAGGGGAAGGGAAGAAGGGAGGGAAGAAGGGGAGGGGAGGGAGGGAGGGAGGGGAGGGAGGGAGGAAGGAAGGAGAGAGAGAGAGAGACATGGGTAGCATGGTGGCCACTGGCACTGTTGTACCGCTCCTTTGATACCCAGCAAACTCCCAACCCTGCCTGCTTTTCTTTGATTATTTTAATTCAAAACTAAATAAATGAGAAGTTGGCCTGGTATAAAGCAAAATTGCAACGTCATTCATCACCTTCAATTTAAAAAAATGCCTCTTTGCCCAGTGTTTGCTCCAGAGGTATTTTTAGTAAAGCACACACACAGACACACACACACAAACATGGGAGGTGGCCGCCATTCTGGTCATTGTTTGGAAGTCTACCCACCTGCCAAAAAAGTCAGTCATTTGGGGTGCACAAGACCACCCTGGTGGGCAGAACTGGTGGAATGCACCCTCATGCTACATCAGACTTTGCATGGTAGGACAAGGGGCCCAATTTTGGGAGGGGTTCAAGAGGGTTAGGAAATAAAATGGGTGCCCTAAGCCTTGATATCTGGAGAGCTCCCTGGCAGCCACAGAGGGGATGCTAGTGGATTGTGGGACTGGACGAAGAAGTAAGAAATGGTAGTACTCAGTTTGACTTCCAGTAATGGTTTGTTTTGTGAAATGATGTGCCCACCGTGACAGCTATTTTGTGAGCAGTATTTTACCTCAGTGATAGTGCATGGCCTCTGAACAGGTGTATGCTTTTTCCTTTCTTCTCAAGGACTTTCTAACAAAAGCAGAACTCTAATGCAGGGGTCGAAAGTGAATCTCGCACTTTCAAGAAAAATATATGGAAACACGTAAGGGCTACAACACAATAATACATGCTTCACTGATCTACAATAGGTTAGGTTTATGCAACAGATTAAAACATAAAGTAAACACACTAGCTGGGATACTATATTTTCACCCAGTACATTATGTGAACCCACCTTTTCTGAATAGAGAGTTAAGAACAACTCTGGATTTTTTGATGTCAACTTGCAGGTTCCCTGCTCCATTCGATAAGGCTTTCATCTCAGAACATAGGATTCCTTGTGATGCACAGCTTTTGTTTTGCAGATGTAGATTGTCTATATGTGCTTCTCTATTTGTTTTATCTAATTTATTTAACATATTTATAGCCTCCTCCTTATCCAGAGGATCTTTTTGTTGGTTGCAATCCATAGTTCGTATCTGTCTTTGCCCAACAAGAACTGTTGGGAGATCTGTTTCTGTTCTTGAGGATTAAGAACTTTTATGGAACTATGTAAGGGATGCTTTTATCATCAGGCATCTGTTGTTTGGTATTAGTACCAGGCATGCTTCAATAATTATTCAAAAGTGTTTCAGGCCTTGCATGAGCACATCACTTCTGAGCTTTCCATTAAAACTCCTGTGTCTTCCATGTAAGTCTGAAAAAGAAGCACAGCTACTTTGGGCCACATTAAGGATCCACTACTTTCATCATATGATTTATCGTGATAGAACCACCTTAGATATTTTAAGCAAGTATGAGACAGACGGAAACTTTATATCAATCACTATCCAATAAAAATAGCAAGCATTCCCCCCAACCCACTATAAATTTTATTTTTGGATTCTTTTGTAGCCTAAAATTTATTCCAAGATAAATTTGTTTGTCTGTTGGTAAAAATTCCATATGGGCTTCCAGAGGAAACCATACCAGTTGTTGCCTTTTGTTTTTATTTTTGTTTTGCATTCCCACTCCAGATGTTTCCATTCAGTGAAGGAAGATTGGCAGTTCAGCCAGCACATATGAGGACATTTGAGGTGAAACTAGTATGAATATGATGGTAAGAAACTGATGGTCCAATCATGGATGCCTGCTGGGGAGGGCAAGAGGGGATAAGCAAGGCCACAAGTATGACACTGTACAAATAATCTGAAGGTTGTTGGAAACAACTGAAATTCTCTCAAAATGTTCAGTGACATCCGGAGATGAATAATGTCACTGTGGCTTCTACTGGATGCCTATAGGTCCAATGTAAAGGTTTCAAACAATAATCTTGGGGTGGGGGGACAATTATGGAGATATCTCAGTATTCAGTTGAAACATTGAAGGATTTGTTGTGTTCTGCAAGGCAGCCAGAACGGTCACAATTTCAGACCCAAGCCCCAAAACCAGTTGGTTCCATCCATGTACAAAAAATAAATCTTGCCCCTTCCATTTCTCTAGGATCAGCCTTGTATGCTGGGCTCTGAAATGACGTACGCTGTTCCAGGATAACATTTCCCATGAATAATGCTTACATTTCAACTCTATTTTTTATTCATATTTTTCATAAGGAGAAGCTAAAGTCCCTGCTTTCTTCCAGGGTCACCAAGAGTTCACTAAATGCTGATAGACTGAGCTCTCTATTAATACTGCTAAGCTAACTGCTTCCCAGTTCTGCCAGACCCTTTTATTTAAAGAAATAGCTCTGTCTTTCATGAGAAAATATTTTGCAAAGCTTTCCCTGCTGATAATTTGTCTGAAAAAAGAGACAGATTTAATTATTTATATTGACTCAGAAAGTTGGGTATTAGATGTGTTCAATAAGATCTGGGCTTTGTTTATATAGAAATGTATGGATGAAGATAAATATCCAGATCATGCAAAGAACCAGTTTCTTATTAGCAAGCTGAATATCTACAAGTAGGTTTCCTAGCTAATTATTTAATGTTTTGCCCAATTCATAAGCCAGATCACAAAACATGCCTTTAAAACTGGTTAATAGACTGTAGACTTCAATATATGCTACTGAAATGATAGCAGGACTTGGTCATGGGGGCAGGAGGGATTAGCTTCCAATTATTTGCAAGGATTCACTGTGCGGCTCTGAGCACAGGAATTCAGTAATTCAGGTACTCATTTGGATTCATTTATTTCCATATATTTATGTTCTGCTTTTCTATGTAGGATACCCTAATTACAGTCCTATGCTTGCTTTTCTGGCAGTGAGCCCCACTGAAGGTTGGTGCTCTAACACTGAGAGAATGGGATGGCTAAAATTGGAAAACCATCTAGGATAATGCTTTTAAAAATCAAAATCAACAAAATGTCACATTTGCCATGCAAGGCTTAATGTGTTTATTCAGAAATAAGCCTAGATAATGGAACATATTTTTGGTTCGAATGCATATGGGCTGCGGCTTAAAGTAACATGTGACATATATACAAGTGACATTAGTGGTAGAGCAATCTTGAGTAGTACAGAAGTACAAAGAAAAAGTATTAACTTTTCGTTTTCTTTTTGCTGGATTTTTCCACCTCTGAAAATGGATAATTCCTTCCATCTTTAAAAAATCCAATATACCATCAAGTTCTTTGGCAGCTGCCTAAAGCTGAGAGTTTAATATTCCAGCTAATAATCTCACAGAGTATTCTTTAGCAAGATTTATTGAGATCAAAAAGGGATGGGGTTATGGTGAGTCTATCTTCATTTCTGAACAAAAGAAATAAATAACTATTAGTTTAAGAACGTAAAGAATTTGAAACAAATGGTAAAAAGCTAAATAAGATTTTGAACCTAGAAAGTTATAAATGAATTAATTATCCAGAGAAATTAGGAATATTGAAACTTTTACTATAAGATTTTGGAACAAACTCTATAAAATAAATATGTTTTTCATGGGAACCAGAATGATTTTGTCTGCTGTAAGTCATAATAGAGATTATAGACCTTATGATTTAAATTGGACACTAGTAGGGACTAAAGATTCCAGGCAAAAAGAAAAAAAGAAAAGGAATTAGGATTGGGATTTACAAAATGACACAAAATACTATAACATTTGGAATATTAAAGGAGATCTTCAAAGAATGGGGCCAGAAATTAGTAGCCACAATATCAACAATATCAATAACAATGTCTGCTTCTATGGATAGACTACCGTATTTTTCCCACAATAAGATGCCCCAATGTACAAGACGACCCCCATTTTTCCAACCCAAAATTAAGAAATCAATATTTTAAAGATAGTGCAGAACACATTTTTATTTAGTAATTAGTTAACATTTACCTGCTACACTCGGTGGGAGGAGGTCCAAACCGTCTCTCTGCAGCTCTATTTCCAGGCTCTTTTGCATAACTGATTACATTCAAGCACAAGTGAAACTGCCGATAGCTTGTCTCTGCAGACAGCCTTCCTCTAATTGGTTTGTTTAGCATCAGCTGACATCAGTTACATAAGGCTCGTGATTGGAGGAAGTCTGTTTGGGAGACAAGCTATTTCACTCGTGATTGGAGGCTAGCAATAGGAGGAAGCCTCTCTGCAGAAACAAAGTATGGGCAGTTTTGCAACCACGCGATTCTTGGCTGACTTCCTTGAATAAGACGCCCTTCAATTTTTAGGGTAAGGATTTTAGAAAAAAGTATCGTCTTATAGTTGGAAAAATATGGTATGTCTAAAAGATGTTAATGAAGGAATGACAAATGTGAAACAAATTTTGCTTGATGCACAAACAGTGGAATCAGAAATATTGGGTTTTTTTTTTTTTAAGTATAGATTACAAGACAGAGAAGGTGTCAGGTTTAGCCCAGAGAACTCCAGGATACCATTCGGATTCAATCCAGCAAGGTTTATTTGGCTACAGCCTCTATACAGAAATCTTCCCAGACTGGAAATAGTTCCCAGGGTAAATCAGTAAATACCTCTAGCATTCCTCAGGGAGGTGCCAATCTCATCCTCTTATCTCTCCCTCATGGTTCAGGAGATGAAAGAACATTCTCTACTCCCCGAAACTGGCCTCTATCTTCCCATAACCCCACAGAAGGTATTTAAAGTGGAAATGCAAGTGGCAGGCCAAGAAAATGACCCCAAAAAGGACTCTTTATGGATATATGAAAGAAGCTGGCTGAAGTTTTAAAATTGAAAGGGGAAAGGCAAATGATAAACCAAGAGAATGACCTAAATAATGTCTTTTGATTGGATTTATGAAAGAGGCTTGTTAAAGCCTTGAAGAAGCCTATGTGATGAGACAAAGAAGAATTGAAGAGAGATCAAATCCTACAACAACATTTGAATGAACTAAAGATTTTCAGAAGTAAAAGGAAGGAATATAAAGTTGGTTCATTTGATCAAGGTTAAACTAAGACATATTTTTATGAAATTCTGGCAATCCTTTATGGACTTTTTGCTGTCACCAGGATTGAAAAGTTGATGTCTTGTGGATTTGCTTATACATAAACGATGGGTTAAGGGAAGTAGAGATATTTGTTTGTAACCTTATACGGGGTAAAGAGTCTCTAAATTTGTTTATACTTCTGATGAAGGTTAGAAGTAACTTCTTTATATATTTCTTTCCTTTTTCTTTTCTTTCTTTTCTTTTTCCTTTTTCTTTCTTTGCACTTTTTATTCTCTCTTTTTACCTTCTTTCTCTGAATTTAGTTTGTACTCGTTTTTATTACTGTAATTAAAATCTTTAATAAAAATTGATTAAATAGTACACAAACTTGAAAACCCAGAGCTGCAAAAGAGTACCCAGACAGATATAGTATTTGAGAAACTGTTTAAAATAAAAGAAACCAAAACAGACTAAGTGTATCATGGATTTAAAAGACTAAAAATCAAGCTAGAGATTTCACTCTATGCCAGTGAATTCATTCATATGTAATGGGTGTATTCCAGCCCAAAGTTTTCCTGAACTAAATTGGTTTTATTTTGAATAAACACCTTCTGAATTGTGTTACCAAAAAAAAAGGGGGGGGGGATGGGGTTAGAAGAATTCCATCAATTGAATTATTTTATATTGAAAACAAATATATTCCCTTGTACATTAGGTTGGAGATGTTTTGATTTTCTTTCTAAGATCCAGCAAGAAGGTGTGTATCTTCACTGATAAAAGGGAAGCTTGCAAATAGCCATTTTCATAGCTATCTCCAGAACTTTGATCACTTGGAGAACTGACTCTTACATATATTCTCTGCCCCCAGACCAATGTCCTAGATGCTTTAGGCCAGGGTTCCTCAACCTTGGCAACTTTAAGATAGGTGGACTTCAACTCCCAGAATTCTAGGAGTTGAAGTCCACCTATCTTAAAGTTGCCAGGGTTGGGGAACCCTGCTTTAGGCTACACCACAAATCTTGTATAGCCATTAAATCAATGCCTATTGGATAATGGTTGTCTGCAAGTCAAGTAGGTTGGTGGATCTCCCCTCTACAGAGTAAATAAGCAACCCTGAAGAAAAGGACCTCCCTCTCATTTCCAAGCACTATACCTCTTGAGTAGACCCTATGCCATCAGTCTTAATACTTAGGAAGGCATATATGATTTAAACGCATTTTTGAAATATTTCGGTTTTCAGTAATTGAGAACAAGAAGGGCCAACGCCACTGAGGCGTTATTTTTACTCTTACAAAACTAACTTAAAAAGCAGTAACCTTTGCTCACATTGGCTCCACACAATGAAAAAATTAGAGATGAGGTGCAAGGGAAGGGAGGTTGGGATGCAGATGAGAAGTAACAGAACCATGAGGAGGTAGGAAAGGACCCATTTTAGGGCAAACGTGCCCCAGAGACCCCCAAAATCTGGACCCAGAACTGATGAAATTCTTTAAAGATTAAGACCAGAACTGAAAAGGATACACTCGTGAATGGAAAATGTTTAAAATCAGAGATATATGATATGACCCAGATACTGTGAAGGAAAAGCTTTTCCAGAGGAGTAGTTGCATTAGCTTGTTACAGAATAAGCACCAAAAAAGGGGGAAATCAATAAAGACTAAGAGGTTTATTACAGCTGAAGCTTTTGTTATTTGCTTTTCTAAACCCAATAATTTCTTATGGAAGTTATGGATGTTTTAATTAGTAAAAATTCTGCTCTGCTTTATTGCCCACTTTACTAGAACAGTATCTAGTAAATGTATACGATATTTAAAGAATGTTGACTGGTTGAAGGAGTTTGTACAACAATCCTTCTCGTCGTCCTCCTTGTCATCCTCCTCATCCTTGTCCTCCTCCCAAACGGTATGGACCTTTTCTTTTTGTGACATCCTCTTCACCAGCACTTCTTGGAACATCCGGATGATCACACAAGGATACAAGTTACGTGGATATTCCAGAACGTAGGGTTGCTTCATTTCTTCATTTGGAACAAGAGCAATCTTGATGCAAGCTTCATTTTCATTAGCAATTATTTTCTGGTACATCCAATGACCTGCATCATTGTGTGGCATTTTCACCCAAAAAGAAGAACAGAAGTCTTTTAGCTACTCTATAAACATACAACGAAAGGCAGCTTAATGTAGTGGTTAAAAGCAGAGGCCTGGAAATGAGGAGGCTCTGATTTCTAGCCCTCCCTTAGATATGAAGCTAGCTAGGTGACTTTGTCCTAGGAAGTAGGCAAGGGCTAACCACTTCCAAAAATTCTACCAAGAAAATTGCCTGGGTCACCAGGAGTCAAGACTCACTTGAAGGCACAAAAATAAAATAAGGGCAATCCACCTACTCCTGGCACATTTTTAAATTAGGAAAGGGTGATTGCTAGCCAGCCTTCACTGATGCTAGTTTCATCTTCCATGAAGTTCAGTTGCAGTACATTTTACTTCCAGCCAACTTTACAGTGGAATTCTTTTACATCCCTGGTAAGAACAAAGGTTCTAATATACTGCCGTCATGCAATTCCATTCTATGAAATGTAGAATACAGCAGGGTCTCACATATGTATTGGAGCCCAAGATTTGAACTTGAACTTAAAGCTTCAGCACAAAGAAACAGTGATTCTTTACAATTTTGATAGTTTAGAGGGTATTTAAAAACTGGGATGTAACACAGAATATATTTAGCTTTGACAAACGAAAGCTAAAAAAGAATCTATACAGAATCAGATCTACATAGCTATTTCCTCCTTCGTGACAGAACAATTTACGAAGCTAAGAAAATCTTCACAATAGAATGTAAAGACCAAGAACATAACATGCGTAATAATCTTCAGCTAAATAAAATGATTGCTCTGGTTTTGTCTTGCTAGTTTTAGTAGGACTTTTAACAACAACAGCCATCACAGAACAACACACACATTTTGAGAAATAAGCATCCAGTTCCATCACTTTAACCTCTCAGATTATATGTGACTCTATCAATTAAAGGCCAGATTCTGCAGCCATTAAGTTTATAGTGTACAAAAGCACAGGAATATTCTTCCAACTCTGAAACTAAGATTTTGTTTTAAATTTGGGTGAGTCAAGATCTTTACAATAGGTACATGCTGAACTGGCATAGTCGATATGCCCAGTTTGTTGTTATTGTTGTTTTCTGATCCAAGAAAAGTAGTGGATTTTTATCTTTTAGGGACACATGTCCAGGTCATGTAGAACACGCATTACCAAGCAGCAAAGTGGTTCCCTTTGATATCATGTATCAAGGCGGAATGTCAACATATGATAATTTCCCCAAAATCAATGCTAAATAAGGAACAGTCCCCAAGTAACCTAGATAAGGTATAATAAATCTTATCTCTAGGCAGGTGGTGGAGAACCCTCATCTTCTGGTATTGAGGGAATTTCAGTCTCCATGCCCTGAAGGTCAGATCTGGAAAAGCTTGGGAATTCATGGCCTCCATGGCCTTACCTGCCTCAAGTAATCTCGGGCCCAACATTCATAAGTGGTCGTACATTGGATCTTGGAGTAGATGTTATGTGAGCTGGAGATGAGAGATTTCCATTACCTCTTGCTATAGTCAGATTATACCCAGATTCAGTTGCAATTGAGAGGCATCTATGACATCCATGGGGCAGAGGGACCCATTCAGATGGTCCATCCCAGAATCCAACTAGTTTTTCTGAAGGACACTTGGGAGATTCCTCAACTGTCTGGTAGGTACTTCAGTTCAGTGCCTAGAGTGCTATTAACATGAAACAAACTGGATATTGGACACTATTGATCCCAGGTCACCTCTTTCTGGGGGCCAGTCCCTCCTTGTCAGCCCTTCAAGGTAAGCCAGAGAAAACCAAAATCATGAGTACTGACACCACCTTTATTATAAGTTTACAGTAACATGTACATAAGAGATGGACTCTATGTCACAACAGCACAATGCTCATCCCCTCTTGCCTTTATATTCTGTTGTCTTATATGTAAGCATTAATGAAAAAAAATATTCTTTGCGCTCTCTTAGAATCCTAAAATAAACCTTTTAACTTCAATTTTGACTTTGTTTTGGTTGGTCAAGAATTGTCAACATATTCCAGCAATCATGACTTTTAGAGTTTAGCCAATTCTGGAATCATAGCCATTAGTCAGAAAGCTGCATAAAAGGTACAGGGATTGTGGGCCTTAGTGTAGCTAAGCTAAAGAAATACTACTTCCATCACTACTTCTTTATTCTAAAAAAAACCCTTAGCTATTGGTGTCACTGAGATTGCATCATCAGGGGACTGAATTTCTCTGAGGTTCTCCAGAGGACTCTAAAGTTCAACACTAAACACATTATTTAAAAAAGCAGGCAGTTCTTTCCTGCCCCTTCCTTACCCAACTCTCCCCATGTAGGTCCTTGGGAGACCTTAAACAGAGAAAGAAAAGATACAACTACCAACTCAAAGCCAGGATAGAAAAGAAAAAAAAGAGAGGGGAAAAAAGTGAAATTATAGGCTGAAGTGGGATAGGCAAAGGAATAGACAAGTGTCAGGAAGAGAATTGAGATGGATAGAAACTCAGAATGGAGGTTCTTCGTGTATTTCCATAGGCCATACATCTTGCTCCCAAACAATTTTTCTAGTTCAGAATGAAGTAAGTATCTTAGCAGGAGAACTTCTTAAGGTTCTCTAAATCCTTCTTCCTCTTTGCTCAGAGAAAGAAATATGGCTTTCATGTAGTGTTTACTTGGAGAAGCAATTCTTCATCCTCTTCTTCTTCTGTATCATCAGCATTATCATCATCAATTTATTTATTTATTTATTTACTTACTTACTTACTTACTTACTTACTTACTTACTTATTTAATTTGACACTACCCAACAGACTCTGGGCAGACTCTGGGCAGCACACAATACACCAGAGAATATAAAAACAATGTAATAGGAAACAACAATCAACAACGCCAAACTTAAACAAATTAAAAGAAAGAAGAACAAAATGGTGAACCCAGCAGACACCCTAAAACATCCCACCAGCATCTAACATCCAGCGGAGGGAGCTCCAACACCCCTATCCCAAGGTCTTTTCTACCCTCTCTTATCTTCCAAGAAAGGGGAGATTTCAACAGATAGACCCAAATAGCTCTTGCTTTGCCAACACACTTTTCTCCCCATGTGGGATTCCTGAGTACTGGAAAGAAGACACATAAAAATCAGTAAGGGAAAAATAGAATGGGAAATCCAGTCTCATTTTATCACAACTAAAGCACTGAACATATTTAAGGCACAAGAATTCCTTGAGATTTATCTGCCACTAGTATAAATCAGCTCTCAGATTGAAGGAAGTTACACTATTTATTTAGTTATCTAGATAATTATATTAAGCGTACCTGCTACCCTTTGCCCAGGTTAGAATTTCTGGATGGGGTACAACTAATTGTAGAATAAGCAACAAATGCAGCTATATCCACATAGATAGATAGATAGATAGATAGATAGATAGATAGATAGATGGATGGATGGATGGATGGATGGATGGATGGATGGATGGATAGATGGATGGATGGATGGATGGATGGATGGATGGATAGATGGATGGATGGATGGATGGATGGATGGATGGATGGATGGATAGATGGATAGATGGATAGATGGATAGATGGATGGATGGATGGATGGATGGATGGATGGATGGATGGATGGATAGATGGATGGATGGATGGATGGATGGATGGATGGATGGATGGATAGATGGATAGATGGATAGATGGATAGATGGATAGATGGATAGATGGATGACAGATGGATGACAGATGGATGACAGATGGATAGATGGATAGATGGATAGAAATCACAAGCATTAAAATTTAAAATCTCAGCGTTAGTAAGGATAGCCATCGTAGTGCTGAAAATATTGCAGAATAGGTGTGACGTGAAGGTTGCATAGGCATCAGGTCTGTGAAGGCAGCACCTAGAGTCATGTGAAAGTGAGATGGGTGGCTATGTAAATAAAACAAATGTCAAGCACATGACATTGCTTAAGGGAGGGAATGCTATAATTTCCATGTTACTGCTTAGATAGGACCAACAAGATTTTATGTTACTTCTCTCCCCTCTCCTCCATCTGGAATGGAGGAGAGGAACTATTGTTTCTTCAGGATCCACAGCAGCTCACGGGCAGGGCAGGATCGAACGGCCTCTCTTGTGCTCTCCTATTGGTCAGGTGGAAATGCTGCCCAGCTGCCAATGAGCTCAGCGGGTTGTGTGCATTTCAAGATGGGCAGCAGGGAGGACAGATGCAAGTGGGCTTCCAGGTGCTTTGGAGGGGTTGGAGAGCCTCAATGGGTGGGCCAGAACTGACCAATGACTCCATGTACAGTATAGATGTGGATTAATTCAGTCATCAGGTTAAATAATATTACTTTCAATAGCACATTATAAAATGATTGTGTTACTTGATTATTTACTGGCTTTAGTATTTGATCCAAATACTAAAGCCAGTAAATAATTCTGAGAACTTCATACATATACAGTAACAACTTCCTCCTCCTCATTTCTGGTCGCAGTCCTTGACATGCATAGTTCATGCGACATATTTTCATGGGAGGTATTTTTCTGGCAAGAACTTCTTAATGAAAATCAACCTTTGTGCATGATAACAACTTTCCTAAACCATTTGTTTCCAAACTTCAATGGTCCCCCAGTATGATTTGTTGGCAGACTAACACACATTAAAATGCAACCGATAAGTAAAAAAATAATAATAATAAATTGCAGACTTTCAGCCCACCCTCTTAACAATTTGGAAAGTTCTCTTCAAGGAAGACCGCAAATAGCCCACAAAGAAGTTGGGTTTGGGGGAGATTATTCCTGCTTGATTTATTTCATGCTTTGCCTTCATTTTCCAGGAACTGCACCAATCAAATTGGGGAACATTTTTTTAAAAAAAAATTCATTAGCAGCATCTGATTATGAGGAAGATGTGTCAGGCAATAGACACACCCAGTCATAGCTAGAGTTGGAAAAAATGTGGTTCTGTTAAACCCCAGGATGCTGCTAGATGCTACTGTAACCATATAATTAGTGCTTATTCTATATGGGATTTTCTTGTCAGATAGGATCTTTCTTAATTACATGCCCATGAAAATGCTTTCTTTGTGTACATTCATGCAAGCAGTTTGTATGCAAAAGAGTTGTGCAACTGTACACCAAGAAAGAGAGAAAGACAGAGATGCAAACTGATCTGATTAACATCCCTGAGGGCCGTTGGATAATTTCAACAAGATTGCTATACCAAATCTAGTTTCGGTAAAACTGGTCATTTATCTTTGCAGATTTGAGAGTTGTATTTGTTCAGACTTTATAATCATCCCTTTTGCAAGGGCTACAACTAAGATTGAGGCAAGCTGATAGCAAATATGATGATTAAAGCATAAGCTTTCCATTTTCTAAGTGCAGTTTATAGGATGTACACATTCCTACACTTGTCTTGAACACCATGAAACTGTCTCATAGGAATGTCCGCCAACCCCTGTCTTGTTTCTGATGAAATATGACCCCCCCCAAATGATCCCGTTGCATGCCAACTGTGATGATATTTTGCAAAATGATGAAAACAGTCATCTTCAGAAGTGCATTCAGATCTACCAATGTAATGGTCTGTGAGAATGACCCTGAGAGACAGGAGGGAGAGCCACAGACTGGACAACCAGCATGTAAAAGATATCTCAGCCCACAGAAGGAGGGAGAGTGGGGAAGCATTTCAGAAGAGACCCTCCCTAGTTTTACCAAAAGTAAAGGGAAAAGGGGGACGCGGTGGCGCAGCGGCTTAATGACACTGAAAGTTGCCAGCCAGAAATGGCTGACACTTCGGCGGTTCGAGTCCAGCCTTCGCGTTAACAGGGTGAGCTCCTGTTTCCCCCCTCCCAGCTCCTGTCAACCCAACAGGTCGAAAACTCACGTGAGTAGATAAATGGGGACTCTCACTCCGGTGGGAGGAAAAATGCTGGCAGCGCCTTGCACAGAGAGACGGGACCAGTTGCCGGTAAGCGCGAAACCGCGCTTGCCCAAAAAGGGCGCGAAGCAATGGAAACCCCGCCTCCTGCGCTCGCCAGCTGGGCTCTGCTCTAGGAAGGAGGCTCTGGCAAACCACTTCCGAAAAACAATTGCCTTGAAAACTGCAAGGATTCGTCCAGGCAGTCACTGCAGGGTCAGTAATGACTGAGCGCAGACAAAAAAAAAAAAAAGGGAAAGGAGGTGAGAAATACTTTCAGTCTTGAAAGGTTCTGTTAAGGTAAACTAATAATGATAGATCAACTCCTGGTTGTGCTTCTTGTCTGGACTACCTTGCAGGGATAACAACCTGACAGTAGCAACCATTTTTATTAATAGTACAGTTACTGCTTTTCCATCGGGTTGCTTGTATGAGTGTTTTCTAGATGCTTTAATGTGTTGAATGTGAGCGGCCTAGAACTGTGGGAACAGAAAGTGTGCAAATTTAAAGAAGTAAATAAATGCTAGTGCTCAGTTCTCTGGTTTTGCATATATCAAGGCCCGTCACACATTCTCCTATTATGTATATATAATTCAATACAGTTCTTATATGGCTGCCCTAAATTGGAAGAAGAGGCTACTTCAATTTTGCTCTTTTAAAATACTTCCAGATAAGGATCTCATGCCAATTGGAAAGTGGCGCCAATGTTGCCTGTGTTGGAGAGATCTTTTTCAACTCAGCCCCTGGGTAGCTGAAACTGATGTAAAAGGAGAGAAAATTTGTTTCCCTGGCTCCTTAGTTTAAGGTCCTGTAAGGGAAATGCTGGCTTGAGAGCCTTGCAGCTAGCCTTTAGTACCCCAAAGAGAACAGATATGATATTGATGAGAGCTGTCAGGTTCTCCCTTCTATTCGGCAGGAACTAGCCAGGCCACTGGATTTTTCTTCCTCCTCTTTATGAGTTTAGCGAAAGGATTCTTGTTTCTGCAGGCCTGCAAAAGCTCAGGGCCAGATAATGACTTTCACTGCATAAAGGGAGAAGCAAGCCATATTTTGGGGTCCATCTCCAAGGTCATCATAGTGGCCAGCTCTGTTTTTGACATGTGGGCTATTGGTAGAAGACCTAAGTGAAGGTTCTCCTGGTTAAATCTCATGGGATTGAAGACTAACATTGGAGGTTGTCAAGTTAAGAAATGCTAGGCGGTGTAGATGCCAATGTTGATGCACGTGCAGCTATAGGGTTCCCAAGAGTAAGCAATCACACTTTCCAGCAGACATGTAGGAAGTGGAACCAGTAGATTCATTGGTTTTGAAATAAGTCATCTGGTGCAAATTCCCAGTCTTTTTGACAAATGTTTATCAAAAAGCGAAGAATCTATCAGAAAGGAACTTTTTTTTTAATATATTCAAGAAGTAGCCTTCAAATCTTACTGAGAATCATGCAAGGGCTACCTCATCAGATTGGCAAGCATGGCAGTAAGGAGTTACAGCTTTCTGTTTCTCTTTGCTTCCATGTATTGGCTCTTCAAAACGTTGCGGTCTAGATATGTTATCCCTAAATCATGGCTAAGTCCTAGTGACATTTCTACACATCCAATGACATCTTGATAGGACTCCCATCTCTGTTCCTAACCTTGATTTGTTATTTATTTGGAACAATAAATAGAAACAGCCCCTTTGGTGGTCTCCAAATGTTTTGTCCTTCAGTTCCAATCAGCTGCAGTCTGTATCACCAATGACAAAAAACTGGGAGTGTTGTTCAGAATACCCAGAGAGGTCTAGCTTATCTACCCTTCACTTAGAAACTTGACATGTTTTACCAGCTCCTGTTCAGTCATTTAGCCAACCTGAAGTATGAATTTCAATCCCCAACATTTTCATCCATGGCCATTTTGACTGAAGAACTCTGGCAATTGAAATTCACCCATCTGGAAGTCACCTAGATTGGAGAAAACTTAATGAAGAAGACATGTCAAGGAACTAGAACTCAGCCTGTTATAAATGAAATGACTGATCTCCTGAAAAATCAGGTTTGTAGTTGGAATGTACATTCACAGGTAGGCCATGATGCCTAAACCTGGCAATAGATTTTTCTTCAGCTGAAAATTCATGATCCAGCGATACCCATTTTTAAAGCTTTCAGAGCTGACACATAACTTGACTATATCTCATTTCGATTATAAGAACATGGCTCCACATGATGGTACTTTGGAAGATAATTTGGAAATATATGCTACAACCAGAGTGTTGCAGGTGCTAAATTTTAAAAATAATAATGTTCTTTTATCTGCATTTCTCTGTTTTACCTTTATATCCATAACTTTTATTGTCTATGTAGACTTGTTGCAAATGGGAAAAAACTTCTATAATATAGTTTTAGCTGTCTCGGAAACAAAGGGAAGAAGGAAAAAAGGGGGAGGGAGGGGAGTGAAGATCAAAGTGGGCTGAGCAACTGACATCATCCAGTCTCCATCAGCTGGTAGGCAATATGTGGTTGAAATCACAACTTCCTATTTAATCTGTAGCTAGTAAGAGATAAGGTGAGTTCTACCTGGCTAATTTCACTTTGTTGCAAACCTCCATGTCCCCCTGCAAACTGAATAACAGCATATTCTAATGCATGCGGTGGTGTAATGGTGGAGGTGGGATGGGAGGAGGAGCAGAAATAATCTTCCACAATTTTCATGCCTCTCCTTCACTATTACACCATTTTCTCCTGCAACTGAATGGTAAACGCTTCATAAACAATTCCACCCATCTGCAAGTGGACCTTGAAAATTGATTATTTTTGTTTGTTTGTTTTTACCCTTCCAAATATTTCTGCCCTTAATGGAGCCAGCATTTTTTTCTCCTTCTCCCTGCTAGGAAAGAATGTGAAGAATTAGGAAAGCCGAAAGAAAGCAAGACTGTGTTTTTAAGATGATGGGTCTCACGAACCCTGGCATCTGGTCTTCTTGAAACAAACATTCAAACATCGCTTGAGGACCTGAAGTCATTTTTTCAGCCTCATGGGGTGTTGTGTGCATTATTTGGGACAAAGCAATAGGGAAGCACTCTTTGTTTCATATTTAAAGGTCACTATTGTTAATATGTATTAGAAGGGTGGATATTTATTTGGGGATGACTTTGTTATTTCTAGGAAAACCACAAAGAGTTTAATGCAACAGAGAAACAGTTAACCTTCTTCACATCCTAATGAGGGCCAAATCACACTACCACAATTCTTGATTTTAAAAGGCAATTTACATTTTCCACATGTGTACTTTATGGTACTGTGCAAGCAGGATTGTAAACGTGTTGTTTTCAGATTGAGTTTAAACAGAAACAGATTTTGCCCCTGTTCTTGGACTTTGAGAGATGGCTAACAAATGTTTTCCGTTTCATACTCTTTAGAAAACTGTTCTATGTTCATAAACAGTTTTATCTCCAGACAGGCTTGTTAACTTCCACTCCAATCTATCTGTATGCAAAAGCATCTGCGTTGATACATCTTTGGTCAACAGGTAAGAACGGTTACCAATTTATCTACATTCCTTCACAGTTCTAGAATTCTGAATTACCTGAATTACTTCTGTCCAGCTACAGTCTTGAGCTGAGGGTGTAGTTTGTATTCTATGTAGTACACAGTAAATGGTATCACCTTTCATGACACATCATTATAACACTGCATGACATCTGATTGCTATCGTTTTCAATTGAAGAGACTTGACAGTTCTTCTCAATAATCATGTAGCCAAGTCCCTCAACCAATCATTAGTTACCCAGCCCCTCAGAAATTAGCAGTAATTCTCCTACTAGTTTTGTAGGCTAAATTAGGAAGTTGGAAAACATCCCAGGAGAAGGTAATGGCATTATTCAGGTGTAATGGTATGTGGGAATGACCTTGGGAGACAGGAGGGAGAACTGCAGACTGGACAACTGGCAGGTAAAAGGTATCTCAGCCCACAGAAGGAGGGAGGGTGTGGGAAGCATTTCAGAAGGAACCTTTCCTAGTTTTCCAGAGAGTAAAAGGAAAGGAGGGGAGAAATACTTTCAGTCTTGCAAGATTCAGTTAATGTAACCTTACAATAAAAACAGAGCTGGTCCTCCTGGATGTGCTTCTTGTCTGGTCTACCTCAAAGAGCTAACATCACGGGAGGTTAGGAAAGGTGTAGAAGAGACATTACAGATAGGTGAATTTTGCAGAATTTCAGAGACTATCACACATGGGTTGCAAAAGTCTGGACAGCCATTAGATGGCATCAAAGCAATACAGAAAACTCTAACCTTCTGCTGCCATCTCGTGGTCATCCAACATTTTTGCAGTCTACATGTGGGTGTGTGGAAAGAAAGGTATGGATTTGGATATAGATATAATGTTTTAAGGAGCAATCTGGGCTGTTATTTCGGTCTTATGCTGAAAGGTACATACTTGGGCACACTAAAAGTAAATTCGGGTGTCCTTCCCATTGATCTCAACTCCTGATGATTTCATATTTGTGGCCTTTGTAGTTTTCCTGGTAATTATACAGACATAGTTTGCCATTGCCTCCTTCTGAGATGTTTTTTCAGTTCTCCAGTCTAGCCTACAACCTGTCAGACCTCAGGCCAAGCACAGCTATAAATCTCTACTCTCTGACATCTCAGCCCTGTTTCCAGGAACTGCGTAACTTTTCATACCTGATTCTGCTCAGTTAGTCACTTAATTGCAATTAATATAGAGATCACACCTATCCAGAAAAGTCATATATATATCCCCCCACCCACCCTCAGCTACAGTGTTTAAACCTTAAGTCGTTTGTCCCAACTTTTCAAGTCAATGGACTTGCGGCTGTTCTTTCCTCAGCCTTGACTTTGGAAGAGTCTACTAAATGTTCATTCAATAGTTCTATCTGGTTGCTGCATTGCCAGCTTCAGCACTTACACTGTCCTAGTTTTCCCCTTCTTGTCTGTAACGAAAAGAGAATTTTTTAAAACCTATGACCTCTCTCATTTAAAAGCATGCCTCAAAAAGAAACTCTTACCCCCACTCAAAAAGAAAAGTGGCCTTCAGACTAGTAGATTGTGTATTTGTACATGAGGAAATAGCCTATAACTCACAATCTGAACCATTTCCTTTCACCAAGAACGTTAAGATGCAGAGTCATAATCTCACTGCGATGCAAAGAGATGACAAAATATTAATGGAATCTTTGAAATGACTGCATCTGAAGTAAAGCATGCCCATCAAGAATAAATATATCTTGCATTGCTGCTTGAATTGGCAATGTAAGGGTCCTCTCAAGGCAGAGAGACAGAGACCAAAGACTCAGCCTTGATGATGCTAAGCTTCATCTCACAGTCAGGATTGCCTTTCAACCCTCTCTGATAGATCGTTGTCTTTATCAGAGAGACTTGGAGCTTTGTTTTGTGGCTGAATATAATCAAACAAAAATATCATGATTTTGGTACATGGTGAATAGAACTAAATAATACAAGCTATGCATTATAAAACCAGAATGGGGAAGCAGCTAAACACTGAACTGGAATCCTGAAGATCCAGGCTTAAGTCTCAACTCAGCCATGTACCTTGCTGAATAATTTGGGGCCAATCATGATCTCTTGCTCACCCTATCTCACACACACACACATACACACACATGGATGCAGAGCAATTTCAGCATTTCCAACTTTCTTCATTCCATTATACTACCCTCAGGATTCAACTCCATTTCACTACTTTTCTTTTCCTGAACTTTTCTGCCCCTATTCTAAATCTCAGTGGGACTGAAGATGAAAATTATTTAAATATTGTCATATTTTTACCGGGAAGGTGAGCAGCTCAGGTGCGAACACCTATTTGATCTTGACGGATCTTGAAAAAGCTACTTGGGGTCAGATCTATATCAGAAGGGATTATATTGTCTTTACTGACTATATATAACAGCCAGCCTCGGAACGTGAAGTTGGAGAGTTAGGTGAAAATGCTTTAAAAAATAAACCAACTCAAATGTCCTTCAAAAGTTATCACATCTAACCTGAAACCTAGGGTAACGTAATTCTTCCTCTAGTTCCACAACCTTCTCTAAATTGTCCTTGTAACAATTCTCTCTAATGACTAGTGCATTGCTGGAGACAAATAGCTTGTCAAAATTCTCTACCAAATTATGTGGCCATGTCTGCACATTTCTCCAGGCTAAGGAGAAATTCTCTAATAATTTCTCAAGGTGTGCTCTCTTGCATTTCCAGAGATGGTAGCCATGGAAAAAGTTTCCCCTTAAAGCTGTCTTCCCTTGAGATTTAACTCCAGTGGTGGTGGTGGGGGCAATTCTACAATACAGGTGAAACTCGAAAAATTAGAATATCGTGCAAATGTTCATTTATGTCAGTATGGCAACTCAAAAGGTGAAACCAATATATGAGATAGACGCATTACATGCAAAGCGAGATATGTCAAGCCTTACTTTGGTATAATTGTGATGATTATGGCGTACAGCTTATGAAAACCCCAAATTCACAATCTCAGAAAATTAGAATATTACATGACATCAATAACACAAGGATTGGAAATAGAACAATATCGGACCTCTGCAAAGTATAAGCATGCATATGTACTCAGTACTTGGTTTGGGCCCCTTTTGCAGCAATGACTGCCACAATGCAGTGTGGCATGGATGCTATCAGCCTGTAGCACTGCTGAGGTGTTATGGAAGACCAGGATGCTTCAATAGCGGCCTTCAGCTCCGCTGCATTGTTCGGTCTCATGTCCCTCATCTTTTTCTTGGCAATGCCCCATAGATTCTCTATGGGGTTCAGGTCAGGCAAGTTTGCTGGCCAATCAAGCACAGTAATCCCATGGGCATTGAACCAGGTTTTGGTACTTTTGGCAGTGTGGGCAGGTGCCAAGTCCTGCTGGAAAATGAAGTCAGCATCCCCATAAAGCTCGTCTGCGGAAGGAAGCATGAAGTGCTCCAAAATCTCCTGGTAGATGGCTGCATTGACCCTGGACTTAATGAAGCACAGTGGACCAACACCAGCAGATGACATGGCTCCCCAAATCAACACAGACTGTGGAAACTTCACACTGGACTTCAAGCATCGTGCATTGTGTGCCTCTCCATTCTTCCTCCAGACTCTGGGTCCTTGGTTCCCAAATGAGATGCAAAAGTTGCTCTCATCAGAAAAGAGGACTTTGGACCACTGGGCAACAGACCAGTTCTTTTTTTCTGTAGCCCAGGTCAGACGCTTCTGACGTTGTTTGTTGTTCAGGAGCGGCTTGACAAGAGGAATACGACATTTGAAGCCCATGTCCAGGATCCGTCTGTGTGTGGTGGCTCTTGATGCACTAACTCCAGCCTCAGTCCACTCCTTGTGAAAGTCCCCAACACTTTTGAATGGCCTTTTCCTGACAGTCCTCTCCAGGCTGCGGTCATCCCTGCTGCTTGTGCACCTTTTTCTCCCACACTTTTCCCTTCCACATAACCTTCTATTGATGTGCTTTGATACAGCACTTTGGGAACATCCAACTCCTTTTGCAATTACCTTTTGGGGCTTTCCCTCCTTATGGAAGGTGTCAATGATGGTTTTCTGCACAACTGTCAGCTCAGCAGTCTTTCCCATGCTTGTGATTCCTACTGAAGCAGCCTGAGAGATCATTTAAAGGCTCAGGAACCCTTTGCAGGTGTTATGGATTCATTAGCTGCTTAGAGTGGGACACTTTGAGCCTAGAATATTGAACCTTTTCACACTATTCTAATTTTCTGAGATTGTGAATTTGGGGTTTTCAGAAGCTGTACGCCATAATCATCACAATTATACCAAAGTAAGGCTTGACATATCTCGCTCTGCATGTAATGTGTCTATCTCATATATTGGTTTCACCTTTTGAGTTGCCATACTGACATAAATGAACATTTGCACGATATTCTAATTTTTCGAGTTTCACCTGTATGGGCAATGAGGCAGGACCTCATGGCAGGCAAGGCCAATGGGGGCCTGATGGCCAGGAAGGAGCTATGTATCCATGGGAGGAAGGAAAGAGGTCACCACCAGGTGAAAAGGAATTGAGATGCCAGGGCAACAAGGGGAGGGGGGATAAATAGAGGGAAGTTTACCCAGGCTTTAGTTTTAGCAATGCTTTGTTTCAGGCTGCATGTACCAACTAATAAAGGAGCATTTATCTGAACTGGGCCTGGTCTCATGAGAATTCTTCTGAATCGGGGTTTGGACTTTGTGGACTTGACATCAGGTACATGCAAACAATTCCCAGTTATGGTTCAGTTTAGCCAGGAGATTCCAGTTTGGAATGAATTGTTCTCTGGTGTAGGTTTGGAGAATGGGGGTTCATCCTGTTCTTTTAGACTCAACATGGAGTGGAGAACAAACTATAAGGATAAAAAGAGGATAATGGCCATGTTATTGTGCTTCCACTTACTTTTTCTTATGATTGTTTGGTTAAAACATGGATAAAGAGGGGACAAAACCTTAGCCAATGAGTGAGAAAGCCTCCTGTCTGAGTCACAAGAACCGGGTGAAGATAATCAAGCGTAGCCATCAAGCACATCTCTTCCTCCTATTATCCAGGAACAGAAAACAGCAACCACAAACCACATTTCAAATATTCACTCTGCTTATTAAAGGACATGCTCATAGCAAGTTTCTGCCCTGATGGTATCTGCTAAATTGTGTGAGGTTTCTAATCGCTAAGTGGATGGTGCTTCAAAGAGCAAAATGAAAATATGCAATATATCAGTGTTACTTAGATTATGGAGAGTGGGGAAAAGAAATGACAAGGAGACAAAGTAAGCTCCTGGCCAAATCAGAACAGCACAAACAGAAGCAAAAGAACCCATCAATTTAAATTCTTTTTGTGGGTCTTTTCTTGATGTGATTCATCACAATCCTCTTCTTTTTAAGAAGTCATGTTAGAACAGCAGCCAGATCAGTCCCACAAAAGGGGCTTGGCCTGGAGAAGGGGAAGTCATGACAGGGCTTACATAGTGCATGGAATACCTATGACTGAGAAGGTGGCAGCAGCATGAGAACAATTTGATCCCATTAGTGTCACAGCACAAGAGACCTTTCTCTGGGGTAGCACCTCACACCACCGCAGATGCAGAGGAATAGTGGCAGCATATAGCCAATGCCAGTCATGTCTGAAAGGCCAATCAGGGAACAATGACTAATCAGGGAATACCAATCACAGATTATCAGTCAAGGAATACTGAACAAGGACCTTCTTGAGCACTCTACAACACTCTAATTTTGAGCCAGGCAATACTGATTTTGCTTATTTATTATACAAGCGATCCATAAACTAGAAGAAAAGTTTGGCAGAGAACTGATATTACATAAAATGCCTTTTTCCTCCCCTTTCTTTCTTTACATACTGGGATCAGAGATAGATATATACAGTTCTCTCTCTCCCCACTTGATCCTCATAACCTCCCTGGCCAGTAAGGAAGGCTGAGAGTTGTGGTGATGGCTCTCAGTGAGCTTCCTGGCTGAAATGGATTTTAATGAGGGTTTCCCCGGTCCCATCCAAAGCTCTAGCCATTATATCAATGTTTATCAATCTTGGAAACTTGAAGACGTGTGGACTTCAACTCCCAGAATTCCCCAGCCAGCCATTCAGTTCAGTTTAATAATACAAATGTCAGCCTTGATAATTTTACTGAAGAAAAAATAATAAAACATATCCAAAAAGTGTGCCTGCATTTCCGTACAAAAGGGACCTTTGCAGGACTTTAAAGATGAGAAAGGAATTATGACGCTATAAACTGTGATATGAAGTGCAAATATTATTTTTGGAGGGAAGAAAATAAACATTGATCTCTCTGGGTGTCAAGGCCAAACTGAGATCCTGTGGACAGAATTTGATCCAACAATTGCTTCCATGAAATAGTGGGATACTGGTGGAATGATTAACATTTATTTATTTACTTACTTACTTACTTGATTTATAGCCTACTTTTCATTCAAGAGCTCAAAGCAGTGCATGCGATGTGCCCTTCTTCTAGGACTAGAGAGGACACATCTGTCCTCTCCTAACCAAACTATGGAACAGAGAGATTAGGGCTTCAAAGGACACATTTAGTCCATGGAAATCTTGAATGAAGCCCCAGGAACCTCCAGCAATTGTTATCAAGTTGTTACTGCTAATGTGGGCAGGGGTTGTTGTTGTTATTCAGTCGTTAAGTCGTGTCCAATTCTTCGCGACCCCATGAACCACATCGTGCCAGGCCTTCCTGTCCTTCACTGCCTCCCTGAGTTTGCTCAGTTTGATGCTCATTGCTTCAGTGATGCTATCTAACCATCTCATCCTCTGCCGTCCTCTTCTCCTTTGGCCTTCCATCTTTCCCAGCATCAGGGTCTTTTCCAAAGAGTCCTCCATTCACATTAGGTGACCATGATCAAATGTACAATGGAAGAGTAACAGCATTTAATTTGAATGAGGTTTAAAGTGTAAATGAAACCAGATTTTTGTCCTGGCCCCACACATTACTTTTTCACTTGCAGCTCATCATAGGCCACACAAAAGCCAAGTGTGGTTGTCAGCCTGGAAAAAAGTTGTGCACCTCTGCTGTAGAAAGAGCAAATGGTAAAATGTGAACTAAAAGGTCATAAAAAGGCATGTGGCTTGTAACATTTCTGTGAAAAACCTGATAAATTCAAGATAATGGTAGATAAGATAAGAGGCTCATGATTACAAAAGTTTCTTCTGTAGTGTGTAACATCTTATAGTGATTCTCCATTTTGTGGGCGGAGGGCCTACAGTAACAGGCAAACAGGGTTCCGCTTATCTTACCCTTTTGACTTTTTAAACTTTATAGTCAATGTGATGTAGCTACAAAAACGGCACATCTAATTTTAATCGACGCTGATAGAAGTATAGCTTCCAAAGCACAGGAAGCAGCAATTCTCCTCTGCTCTGCATTGATCAGACCCACTTTGAGCATTGTGTCTAGTTGTGTCCAGGAAAAGAGAAGAACAACAAGGATGATCATAGAAACTACTGTATGAGGAGATATTGAAGGAACCGGAATATTTAGCTTTGAGAAGAGAACATGGAGGAAGGATATTGTCAGCCTTCTCAGGTAGACCAGAGAGGAAACATGACCAGATGAGCTAATTCTACTTTGTTGTAAGGCTACATTAATGGAATCTTGCAAGTCTGAAAGTACAGGTCTCCCCCGTCTCCTTTGCACCCCAAGAAATTAGGGAGGTTCCCTTCTGAGTCTCTTTCTCTGGCCATTATGCAGCTGCAGGCTATACCCTCTCTTATCTGATCATTCCCTAGGCAGCTTCTCTTCCCCCCCACCCCCCATCTTCCAAGGTCATTCCCACATACCATTACAGGTGTGATAGCCAATATCTGAAGGGATGTCATGCATACAGAAGAGCAAGACCTGTTGTCTATCACCCCAGTACACAGGGCTCAGAATAATGGTTTTAAGATTCAGGATGTCATGTTCCAATTAATTGTCCTAAAACACCTTCCTAACAGGTAAGTTACCTTGGGAGAAGGTGGGATCCTCTTCACTGGATGTATTCAAGCAGCAGCTACACCACTGTCAAGGATGGAGTGATGTGAGAGTTGATCTCCATGGCTTCTTCCAACTCATTTGTGGTCCTGTGATTTGTAATCATCCTAAATAGTAGAACTGGAACATTTCCCCCTTTTCTCTGTGGAGTCAGCACTCTCAGGCACCTTCAGTTTCCATCTACCTTAACCTCCTGTTTTGGTTTTAATGTGTGACAATCTATGGTGTTGCCTGCAGCTCTCTGAAAGAAGCCTTCTGGCACTGTTCTTCTGCAAAGCAAAGATGGACTGATTTTTGTGGAGCATGGTTTGGCTAAGAGAAGAAGGGATGGGAGAGGGAATCCTTGAGAGCACAGATGTCAGTGAGAGGGAACAAAACCTTGGAAGAAAGGTTTAAGCTTCTGATTATTTCCTCTAAAAGCACCCAAAATCAGCAAAGTGGAGAAATGACATCTAAGCCAAAGTGCCCACCCATCCAGCTTGCAATTCTGTCCATGCTGATGCATGGAACAGGACAGGTTGACATGGCAAGAAGGAAAGGAAAGGATGTCTTTCTGGTTGTGGTTCAAGAATGCAGGCTTAGAAACTTGACTGTTACAAGCAGCTATAAATTGAACTTGTTCTAAAATCAGTAGGGCTTTAACTTCAATGACACACCAAGATCTAACTGCCGACAGGTCACAAGTCCTTATTTGGTCATCACTTTCTCCAAACATTGTTCAAATAAGTTCAGGGCTTCATGCCCTCAAGGAGTTCTTTACAGAGGGACAGTGATAGACTGGTTTGCTGCAACATGGTTACTTGAATAAAGAAAAACTGTTTGCATTCATAGATCCCCCAAGAACATTAAACTACAGGTTCATACAACATGCTAAGCTCAACCAAACAAGCAAATATATGATTGTGCCAACTGAATATGGAAGCATAGAATTTAATAGAAAGGGTTTATGACCTTATTTCAGATGTCAAAATTCACATGATCAGCATTGGATTGAACAGAAGAGTCATCCCACTGCCCTTGCTATCATCACATGTCCTGCTCCAGGATGGTCAGAAGCCCATCTGATTATGGGTGTTAATAGGTTGCATCATCCATAATTCAGATATCTTTATACAAATTTAACAAATGCCACTCTTTGAAATAATCTAACTGGCAGATCTTAAAGACTGATATAAATCTTACTGTTACTGCTTAGTGTTCTTTTGAAGGAGGAACTCAGACAAGAATCAGGGCTTCCTCTTCTTGAATGATCTACCTGCTTCTCATGGATGTCACTACTCTCTGCTTATGTGCCACCTTCCGATAGTTCCAAGCACGGTTGCTGAAAAAAATAAGGTTAAGGTAACCAAAAGTTCACCCATCTCCTTTAAGAGAGCAAGCAAGCAAGTGGTAACATGTATGCAGAGAGGGTAAAAAAAAAAAAAAAAAATTCAGCATGGTTGTGCCTGTGCAATAAAAGTCCTGCCCCTTTTTACATCCAGCACATATTAAAAAAGGTAGGACTTTGGTGAGACCAGCATGGTCATCTTGACCTTGTTGACATCCCCTTTGTGAAAACCCCTAGATGGGAACAAAAGCAGTGAAAGCAATCAATGTGTTCCAATAATTGTAAGTGGGTCTCAAGTTTGGTTGAGGAATATTTGATAGATTGGACTCTGGGGAGATTCTGGCATGATATAAGAATTGGAATACTGCTCTAACAAAACTCAGATTAAACTGTGGTATTCCTTGACATCAGATGGGATGAAGGCCATCCTGTTAGATGGCATTAAAAGGAAAGTGATCAAATTCTTGGAAAACCATATGGTCAACAGTTACCAATTCTGAGGTCTGTGTATAATCTCTGAGCTCACATGCAATATAGATTTGTGGCTTAAATACAAACTATAAGGTGCTTTGCCTTGAGAAAGCCTGTAGCTCAACCTCACTACAATGAAGCACCTTATGGAGGTATCACCTTGATGAAATATTAAGTTGGGGTTGATCTCCCTTGGCTGGTTGCTCTGTGTCTATGTGCTGTGAATGTGTAGAAGCTGCTTTATCATGTAAATGGTTGTTCTGTTCTTCAGGAAGAGGCACCATCTTGCTTTGCAGCACACTTCAAAGGGACACTTTGATCCAAGCTCCAATAAAAATCCACACAACCCTAACAGAGACCATAAGCAAAATATGAACTGTTGAGAAGAAACAATGGAAGAGGCTCTCTCTGTCTGAAAGCTTCCTGAATATATCTGGTTTGCCACTCTGTGGTTCAGAATGCTGGACTAGTTTTGCTCTCGGCTCTTCTATAAATCAGATCAACCCTGCTTAGCAGCTGACAGCCAACAAAACAGAAAGAACATATTGAAACAACAAAACTGGACAAAAAGACACCTCCTACCTCTCCTGCTTCCCCCCCCCCCGCAAAAAAAAGTCCTTCTGCCAAATTAGTTTTAAGTTAACAGAGCAATCTATGTTAAGTTGCACTACAGTGCTTAAGTGATGTAACATCCCTGGAGAGAAAAGGAAATGTGTATCTAGGAGTCCAGTCAGAATAATCAGATTACCTGAGAACATAGGCGGCTGTAATAGCACTTGGCCTGCAAGTTTCTCTGTCTGTGTCTGGTTTTCCATGTTTAAAAGTAAAGTGAAAGAGCAATGGCTCCTGTTTTAATCATTAAAGAAGGGATTATGGGAGAGGACATGGCAGAAATCTGTCCAGTACTGTATTGTTATTAGATTTGCAGTAAGGAGATAGCTAATACACATTTCTCACTAGTAACTATTATGTTCTGGCTGAAGTTTGGCAGAGATCGTTCTTAGCACATGAGTGGGGAAAAACCATGCTTTGGAAGGAGGCATTGATAATATTGTATTATTTCATTTGATCTGCGGCCAATCAAAACTCAGTTGTCCTTCAAAATCCCAGCCTTCAAAGTTTGCTCAGCAGTTCTACCAGATACATGAGCAAAACATGTAAATATAATGTAATGTAATGATGTAATGCAATATAATATAATATAATATAATATAATATAATATAATATAATATAATATAATATATAATAAACATAATAATATGATATATATCTGGAAATCTCAGAAGCATGTAGCTGGTAATAAGAAGCTGTATTAGATATAGCCTTCATTTCTTTTGAAAATCCTTTTGACATTCCTTTCTATTACTCCAAGCCTGGAAGGGCACCAGTAATTGCTTTTAGGGAGGGGAAGGAAAACCACATTTTTTAACACACTCATCTGCCTACCTGTATGTGTAACCTTGCTTAAGGAGCAAATGCTTTAGACTTGAAAACTATACGAAACGATGGATAGAGAGATTAGTTTATTTCCAGGCTATGTCAGTTTCATAAAGGATGCATTCTTTTCCATTCCCACCTCTGTCTATAGTGTATTATTATTATTATTATTATTGGAAAAGATAATTAAGAGCAGTCATAGTTCCTTTCCATTCTGCACCTAAAATATTATATTCAGGTCCGGGCATCGAATTTTAGGAAGGACATTGAGAAATGAGAATGTGTCCAGAGAAGAACAACTAAAAGATTCAGGGGCAGGAAGGAAAAGCTATGAGAAATAGTTGGAAGCACTGACTATGTTTTGCCTGGAGAACAGAAGACTGCAGGGAGACCTAATGTCTGTTTTTGGGCTTTCCTCCATACCCGCAGGCAATCTCCTTTCCTCCCATCCTGAAGATGAGAAAAAAAATACTTTTCCATCATTACATGAGGCTGCTGTGAGAAAGTGTGGAGGTAAGGGAAGGTGAAGAAAAGGGAAGAGGAACTGTGATAGTTAAAACCCTCATCTCCCTAGTTTATTCTGTTCTTAGCTAGGCTGTGCATCTGCTTGAGGGGAGAGACCCCTTACTCATCAGCAGCATCCATGGGAACTCACCACTTTCAAAGTGGGAGGTACAATGTTGCATTTGGGGTGAGCATGTGACATCATGATGCATGTAGAAAAGGAGCGGGGCTTGCACTGCGATGCTACAGTACTGCTAACCCCAGCCAGATCCCCCCTCCCTCCCTACAGACACCTCAATCACTGCTTTTTAGCCTTTCTGGCAAGCCTGCAGCATGGGGCCTCCGTTATGAGGGCATGTTCTCAACAAAGAGTTAGCAAGCCACCTTGGCAGTGGGCATGGAGGATGTCTGGATGAGTCCTTTGAGTTTCTGAAGGACTGAGCAGGCAGAAGTCAGGGTGGCTTTGTCCAGGGTTGTTTCAGAAGACAAGACAAAAAGAATGGGTTTGAATTACAAGGAAGTAAGTTTTGGTTGTACATCGGAAAAAATGTCCTGATGGTAAACAGACTCCCTCAGAAGGCAGCAGGATTTCTTGGCTGAAGATGTTTAAGCAGAGGATGAATGGTGGTGTTTCAGGGATGCTGTAGTATGTGTTGTAGTATGTGTACTTTTCCCCTTAAGCTTGCTTGCTATCTGTCTGTCTGTCTGTCTGTCTTATAACAAAAAACACACATTTCTTAATGCATCTTCTACGTGCTTCACTCTATATGCATCATATAGAATGCATCTAGAATAATCTGGAGAAATGCAAAATACAACAGGGAACTGCAAGACTATCCAGATAAAGTGCATAGCATCAGTAATCAAGGAGTTTGTTCTGCTCCCCAGAACTATGCTCTATCTATATTACATTAAGGGTAATTCTCTTCTTCTCCAAACCCTGGGAATGGTTGTTTTAAGAGCAGACCATTTGAAATAATTCCTACTATTTGCCAGCGTAAAAAACAACAACAACAACCTCAAGTTGTTGGTCACAACAATGCAATTGAAGCTCCATCCTTTTTTGTGTGTGTTGCACACAATACATGTAAAAAACTTTTAATTGTATGATTATGGCCACCATTTTGCCTTTTTTTTTTTTTTACTGCATCCTGCAGATACTCCTAAACTGCCCTAAATTAGAAATCCCAAAATTCTGTGAGGTTCTGCATCCATTATGCTACATAAGCCTGGTTATACAATGAAATCAGCAGTAATAAGATAATGCATAAAATAAAGCCCAGTATTGTTGCAATTTCCAAACTATTTAATTTTTGTTGCACACCATTGTATCTTGTTTTAAAAGCAGGCTAAAAAGAAATAAGTAATGAAATCCTTTTCTCCATAGTTGCATAACTCTAAGCCTTGGATATTCTTGTATAGAAATTTGGCCAAATCACTGGCAATTTTTACATTCCATCTCTGGACAATTTCATTTTAATAATTGCTCTCTCAAGCTAGAGTTATCCGTATTACTAAATCAGGCATGGATCCAAGATAGCGTATTGGATTAAATGCTTGACTCTTTGCAGACGCCAAAGTAACAAGTGGTAGTAACTTGAGAGATTTCAAGCTTTGACAAATTCCAGGGACTTTGGGGAATAAAATTCATCAGGACAATTTACAGCGCTGATTCTAGGAAAATGGATCTTCCCACTCCAGCAAACCTCCAAATTGCAATCTAGCTCTACAAATCGTAGAAAATACTTGCATAGGGGACCCTTTCTTGCATTTGATTCTGTTTGACTAATTTAATCTGCTTAGCTGAACAACCCTGCTAGGGATATTAAAAATGAGGAACAATGTCAATTATGCTGAGTAATAAAACGGATCTTCAAATACTTCTGTATGTATTTTTTATTCTTCTCTTTATTTCCACGGCCAATTTTGCAAGGCTCTTCTAAACACTTCTACAGAAAATATTCCCTTGCTTGCACAGCCTGGGGAGGGGGGGAAAGGGGGGAGAGAATGTTAATCTGAGTTGTACCTCCACATTTCTTCTCACTGCATCCTATGTGAATGCATTTATTAATTTGTTTATTTGGTCATTTAAAGTCAATGCCCCAGCAAATGGAAGTGTTTAATAGGACAACCAAAATGGAAGTGTTTAATAGGACAACCAAAATGGAAGTGTTTAAGAGGACAACCAAAATACCGAAATAACTTTTGTTCATATTTTCATTTGGGACTGTGCAACTTTGTTCAAGGACAGCACCAGGCTTGACACAAGCTGCATTCTAAAAGAGGCCCAGAGCTACACTGGTGCTGTAAGCTTCTGCAAAACTCAAGGCACCTAGGTTTCTCCTTAACACCTCCCCCCCCCCAAAAAAAACATCATCCAAAAGATGCAAAAAGGAGTAAAAAATGTTTGGCCCTGTCCAATGAGGTGGCCCTGAAAGAAGTGTCATGATGTCTATGGATTGAAGATAGCACTTTTGTACTTGGCCCTATCTTGATCCTATTTTTAGACATTATACCCCTACTATTGGAAGGAAACTATTCCCCCCCCCCCACCTTTTTCCCCCCAACATCATTTTATTTATTTATTTATTTATTTATTTGGTAAATTTATATAGCTGCCCATCTCACAGATGTGACTCTGATTGGCGTACACAATTTAAAAAAAACACAAAAATGCAGCAAAATAATTATAACATAACAAATAAACATAACAAAATGCATGAAAAATAATTAAAGAATTAAAAAAAACATTAAAAAACATTTAAAAAATTGTGGGTGAGATGCTTATTCCACCCCCATTCCTTCTGTGGGCTGAGATATCTCTTGTCTGACTGTTGCCTTGGCTGTGGCTCTTCCTTCTGTCTCCCAAGGTTATTCTCACAGCCCATCACAGTGGGAGAGCATACTCAGTTTCCCTAATAATACAGCCACTTTACAGGTTCCATAACCATGTTCCCAGATCCTCAGGCCAGATGGCAAAGCCATGTCTTCAGGCCCTTCTGGAAGGCTAGCAAAGGCCAATCTGAACTCAGGGGAATGATATTCCATAAGGTGGGTGCTATCTTCCTGGGTCTTGTTAGATGACATTCTTTTGCAGATGGGACCCTCAGCATGCCCTTCCTACTGGACCTGATGGGATGGAGAAGTGTGATGGGGAGTTGCAGTCCCTCAAATAACCTGGCCCCATGCCATGTAGGGCTTTATAGATCATTACCAGCACCTTGAAATGAACCCAGAAGCAAACTGATAGCCAATGTAGCTTGCAGAGCAGAGGTGTAATATGCGCTGATCTAGGTGTGCACATAACTGCCCACACTGCCATATTTTGTACCAGCCAAAGCTTACAGATGTTCTTCAAGGACAACCCCATGTAGAGTGCCCATATTGAGAAATAATAAATATAGTAATAATAGTAATAATAATAAATTTATATGCTGCCCAACTCCCAGCAATTCTTTACAGTTTACAGTTGTTAAAAACATTTAAAAGAAAAAACAATATAGCACAACATGGTTGCTTGCTTGTTCACCATCCAATCATTCCTCATCACTAGAAATGGGGAGGCCTATGGGGCATAAGAATCTAGAAATATTTGGGGCCACGGGGGAAATGAATGCATAACTCAGTGAAGCCATGAGCTATACCGTGCAGGGCCACCCAAGACGGACAGGTCATGACAGAGAGTTCTGACAAAATGTGGTCCACTGGAGAAGGAAATGGCAACCCACTCCAGTATTCTTGCCAAGAAAACCCCATGGACAATGTTAAAAGGCTAAAAGATATGACGCCGGAAGATGAGCCCCTCAGGTCGGAAGGTGTCCAATATGCTACTGGGGAAGAGCGGAGGGCAATTCCAAGTAGCTCCAGAAAGAGTGAAGCGGCTGGGCCAAAGCCGAAAGGACGTTCAGCTGTGGATGTATCTGGAAGCGAAAAGAAGGTCCGATGCTGTAAAGAACAATATTGTATAGGTACCTGGAATGTAAGATCTATGAACCAAGGCAAGCTGGATGTGGTCAAACATGAGATGACAAGATTGAACGTCGACATCTTGGGAATCAGCGAATTGAAATGGATGGGAATGGGTGAATTTAATTCAGGTGACCATTATATCTACTACTGTGGGCAAGAAACCCTTAGAAGAAATGGAGTTGCACTCATAGTCAATAAGAGAGTGGGAAAGGCAGTAATGGGTTACAACCTCAAAAACGACAGAATAATCTCAGTGCGTATCCAGGGCAAACCATTCAACATCACAGTAATCCAAGTCTATGCCCCAACCACTGATGCCAAAGAAGCTGAAGTTGACCAGTTCTATGAAGACCTACAACACCTTCTAGAACTAGCACCAAAAAAAGATGTCCTTTTCATCATAGGGGATTGGAATGCTAAAGTAGGAAGTCAAGGAGTAATCGGAATAACAGGCAAGTTTGGCCTTGGAGTACAAAAAGAAGCAGGGCAAAGGCTAATAGAGTTCTGTCAAGAGAACAAGCTAGTCATAGCAAACACTCTTTTCCAACAACACAAGAGACGACTCTACACATGGACATCACCAGACGGTCAATACCGAAACCAGATTGATTATATACTTTGCAGTCAAAGATGGAGAAGCTCTATACAGACAGCAAAAACAAGACCAGGAGCTGACTGTGGCTCAGATCATGAGCTTCTTACTGCAAAATTTAGGCTTAAATTGAAGAACGTAGGGAAAACCACTAGACCACTCAGGTATGACTTAGATCATGTTCCTTATGAGTATACAGTGAAGGTGATGAATAGATTTAGAGGATTAGATTTGGTAGACAGAGTGCCTGAAGAACTATGGATGGAGGTCCGTAACATTGTACAGGAGGCAGCAACTAAAACCATCCCAAAGAAAAAGAAATGCAAGAAAGCAAAATGGCTATCTGATGAGGCTTTACAAATAGCTGTGGAAAGAAGGAATGCGAAAAGCAAGGGTGAAAGGGAAAGATATAAGCAACTGAATGCAGATTTCCAGAGAACAGCAAGAAGAGATAAAAAGGCCTTCTTAAATGAACAATGCAAAGAAATCGAGGAAAACAATAGAATGGGAAAGACTAGAGATCTGTTCAAGAAAATTGGAGATATCAAAGGAACGTTTAGTGCAAAGATGGGCATGATAAAGGACAAAAAAGGCAGGGACCTAACAGAAGCAGAAGATATTAAAAAGAGGTGGCAGGAATACACAGAAGAACTATACAAGAAAGATCTTAATGTCCCTGATGTCCATACTGGTGTGGTCACTGACCTTGAGCCAGACATCCTAGAGAGTGAAGTCAAGTGGGCCTTAGGAAGCATTGCTAACAACAAAGCTAGTGGAGATGACAGTATTCCAGCTGAGTTATTTAAAATACTAAAAGATGATGCTGTTAAAGTGCTGCACTCAATATGCCAGCAAGTTTGGAAAACGCAACAGTGGCCACAGGATTGGAAAAGGTCAGTTTATGTTCCAATTCCAAAGAAGGGCAATGCCAAAGAATGCTCAAACTATCGCACAATTGCACTCATTTCACATGCTAGCAAGGTTATGCTCAAAATCCTACAAGCTAGGCTTCAGCAGTACGTGAACCAAGAACTACCGGATGTACAAGCTGGGTTTCGAAGAGGCAGAGGAACTAGAGATCAAATTGCCAACATTCGCTGGATCATGGAGAAAGCACGAGAGTTCCAGAAAAACATCTACTTCTGCTTCATTGACTATGCAAAAGCCTTTGATTGTGTGGATCACAACAAACTGTGGCAAATTCTTAAAGAGATGGGGGTACCAGACCACCTTACCTGTCTCCTGAGAAATCTGTACGCAGGCCAAGAAGCAACAGTTAGAACCGGTCATGGAACAACCGATTGGTTCAAAATAGGGAAAGGAGTACGACAAGGCTGTATCCTGTCACCCTGCTTATTTAACCTATATGCAGAGTACATCATGAGAAATGCCAGGCTGGAAGAATCAAAAGCCGGAATAAAGATTGCAGGGAGAAATATCAACAACCTCAGATATGCAGATGATACCACCCTAATGGCAGAAAGTGAAGAAGAACTAAAGAGCCTCTTGATGAGGGTGAAAGAGGAGAGTGCAAAAGCTGGCTTGAAACTCAACATTAAAAAAACTAAGATCATGGCATCTGGGCCCATGAATTCCTGGCAAATAGAAGGGGTAGAAATGGAAGCAGTAACAGACTTCATTTATTTGGGCTCGAAGATCACCGCAGATGGAGACTGCAGCCATGAAATTAAGAGACGCTTGCTCCTTGGGAGGAAAGCTATGGCAAACCTAGATAGCATATTAAAAAGCAGAGATGTCACCTTGCCGACAAAGATCCGCATAGTCAAAGCTATGGTTTTTCCAGTAGTAATGTATGGCTGTGAGAGCTGGACCATAAAGAAGGCTGAGCGCCGAAGAATTGATGCCTTTGAACTGTGGTGCTGGAGAAGACTCTTAAGAGTCCCCTGGACTGCTAGGAGGTCAAACCAGTCAATCTTAAAGGAAATCAACCCTGATTGCTCATTGGAAGGATTGATAATGAAGCTCAAGCTCAGATACTTTGGTCACCTAATGCGAAGAGAAGACTCTTTGGAAAAGACCCTGATGCTGGGAAAGATTGAAGGCAAAAGGAGAAGAGGACGGCAGAGGATGAGATGGTTAGATAGCATCACTGAAGCAATGAGCATGAAACTGAGCAAACTCAGGGAGGCAGTGAAGGACAGGAAGGCCTGGCGCAATATGGTTCATGGGGTCACGAAGAGTCGGACACGACTTAACGACTGAACAACAACAACAATTATAGTAGAATATTTATTATAATATATTATATAATATTATATAATAAAAATATAGTATTAATATATTATATTATGTATGTCTACTTAGCAATATCATGACCGCCATAAAATAGGTGCTAGGGATGGCCAAGGACTTCTGGATCCGATTAGAACCTACCTGGGAACTTTAGGTATTCCAGCCTCAGTTTCCTGAAAGAAAAAGAGAAGTATAAATAAGCAATTCTTTATTCCCTGCCATTTAAGTATTTTTACATAAAGCTTTCTGAACACATAAATTTATTAAAGCTATGTTATCACTTCTCTGCCTTTTGGCTAAGATCAAGTGTTAGTTTTAAAGTCAGCTTTTGAATCCCAATGCTTTCAGACCAAAGGTTTCAAAGACACGCAGATTGCATGTATGTACAAATTGGGTCATGCAAAATGGAAAATGAAAGCCCTTGTTGAAAGCCCCAATTTTAGGAGAAGATACTAAATAAGCAGGTTGCTCCATATTTATGTATTTAGGTATTTATGTATTTATGTATTTATTTATGTATTTATTTATTCCTTTATTGAACTAATGAAATTAAGTTGCACCAACATACGGAAAAATTAAAAATAGGTATCAATTTTGGAAACGTGAAGCCTCTAACATTAATCATTTGTACTTTAGCATATCCATAGCATTTATACCTTTATAATAAGCTTCATTCTGTATTAGTCAGTTTGCTTCCCATTAATTTGATATGAACCATTTGCTAATATATTAGAAAAGTCACTAACACTATTAATTTCCTAGATAAATTATTTCTGTATCTTGAAACTTTAAATGAAATGGAATTCACTAATCCAAATTGGTTCGCCTTCTACGGAATTATTTCCCATTAGTGCAGCATGTTTTCTTGTTTCATATTTGAACAGAGGAGACTTCTGTTCTGAGCCTTGGGGTTACATCCATGGCTTTATTAATTATCAGGTATTCATTTCAAGGGGTTAATTAAGCAATAACTTTCCATGGACTGCAGTGTAGAAAGGCGTGTGATTATAGCCCAAAGTCCATCATTTTGCTCCATTGTGGAAGAAATAAATATTTTCACATTATTTAACCAATTAAGTAGGAGTTCTCAAACCCTTTTACGGGAAATTTGGCAATGGGACGCTTTTTCCGTGCTTGCTTCCATCTGCCACTCTCTGCGGTTGATTCACGCAACCAATTCATATGTTAATGAGCTAATCAAGGGGAGTTTTTTCATCAACACAACAGGGCAGCTTCCTTTTACTGAAAAAAGCTAACATTTGACAATTACTAATATTATGAGATAATCTGCTGAGAGTGAGAGGATATGCCCTTTAGGGTTAAACTCTGTTTTACCTATTGAATGATTCCCTGGATTGCAAATGTAACTAGACATTGCTTGAACATTCATTGTCAGGCCCAGATGAACTCATAACTTTTAAGAGTAACATTTTCAGCAGGCAATGGTAAACAAGCAAACAAACAAAAGACCCCACCAACAGAAACACAGAGAAAGAAGTGTGATGGCTTTGACCAATGATCTTCCTATGTCATAGTCCTGTTGACTGCGTCCTGCTCTAAAGATGGGGCAGACCTTCAAGAATTTGATGATCAGGTTAGTCAGACACCAAGAACCTAACAGGTGAGTTTAATTCAGATACAGAGGCATCACCAAGCCCACATGTGCAGAAGATTCAGGATCTAGAACCAGAAGGTAGAGAAGGGAGATTTTTCCCAGGAATAAGGATCCAGCCCTTGTTTCCAAATACCCCTTTTGACCAATTAGTTCCAGAGAAGCAATAAACAAAAGAAGAGAAGCAGTGTGAGAAGCCCTTCAGGGGGGAGGGGGGCAAATCTTTATCAATGGTGTACTGTCATTAGTAATTTACCAACTTTCTCATCTTGATTGTGTCTGGCTGAATAACTAGAACAATGACTTGACCTGTGCCTGCTACCTGACTCTGCCTTCCTATTCACTAGCATGACCCAGATCTGAGCCAGGGCAATTTAGTTCAGCATCCTGTTCCCAAACAATAGCCAGTCAACTAGTGGCTAAATGGTGCCCATGAATAGGAGAAGAATAGTGTTTTGTCTTCATTTTTTAAAAGAATCCATCTGATTTGCACTTCCTGGATGTATATGCATATTGCTGATGTTGTCTAGACTGGAATCCAATTCTGCTCTGCAGTTATTCTCTGGATGGTTCAAGTTATTTTATGAGTTGCTTTGTAGTTATCCTTCATGTTACACACATCTCTAAACCATGATGTAGTTCAGGAAGAAAACTACATAACTTCTCTAACCTCCTTACCGAAAAAGCTGCATAAACAGCTTCTAATTTTGTTAGATGTTTTACTTGGGAGATTAGCAGGTGTCCTCCATTAACATTTTGTGTCTCTCCACTATAAACCATGGACTTAATTGGGGGCTTTCATCCATCTAGCTTTCTAGAAGCTTGTTTGCTTTGATTTCGGTCATAGTTTTCTCAAACATGTTGCCTTGAAAATTGCTTCTTCATACAATTTGCTTTTGTAACAAGAAGGATGAATTTTATTTATTTATTTATTAAATTTGTATGCTGCCCATCTCCCCCAGAGGGATGTATATATTTACACAAGAAGGATCTATATATTTACATAAGAAACCTGTGTTATTTAACTTGTGTTTCTTGGGGTAAACAAGTTAAAGACAGAGGATCACATATGGGGAAGAAGAGTGGTTGAGACTTACCCCAGTACTTAGTTGGACCTGGAACACTCTTCATTTGCCATGTTACTATAATTAGAGACCCCAGAAAGCATAAGATCTTTGAACAGGCATGCCAGCAAGACACATCAGAGAGTATTTTGGCTGCAACTTTGCCATTTGAATATGGCCTAGAGATAAAGCAAGCTGCCATATGAGGATTTGCACTAATTGCAGCTGGCTGGCTGATTCTTCATTTAAAAATCATTTCTGCAAATGCTGGAGAGTGAAAAGATCACTTCACTAGCAGAAGAAACCACATCTAGGAGAACTGACCTTTAGGTGAGCAAAGAAGGAACTGAGTCATCACTGAAAGAGGCAGGAAAACCAGAAGATGCAGGAAGCTGAGAAAGCAGGATAAGGATCAAATTGCCACACTGTTTCAAGATAGCTGACTTGCACGAATTTGCCATTATTTTTCCCCATTTATTTTGGTTGCACACAATCTTGGTTATATAATAACGAAACTTAAAATTCCATCTACGGCCAAACAGAGTGCTAAGAAATATTATTTGAAATTTACCTTTACAGCCATATGCAAGTACATGTTCCCTTTCTGGATTCTGAAACATCAAACTCTGGTACTGTTTCAGAAAAAACATGCTGTTTGGGAAAAGTACACACAAACTATAGTTTCAGACTAATGCCATATTTGTTGCTTTGATGATCAAGCTTCATCTGAATGATTAAATTAATGATGGGGGGGGGAGTGAAAAAAGCACTCAGTCAAACAATCCTTTATTATGGTCAATGACCTAAATTCCATTTAAAAGTAAATGAAAATAAAACATACGAAAATAAAAGGACAAAATTCAACATCAATAACTAAATAATTTATAGTATGAATGAACATAGCTAGTTTTACAAACAGAACAAAATATGGCCACATGCAAAAAAGGATACATTATCCACTAAACATGTATCACTTGGGTTTGAAGCTCCTGAGAAACACATTTGCCAAAGGGATGGAGGGTGGGGGTGGAATAGACGCTTGCTTATGGTATTGAAGATCCAACTTGATAATAGATCAGCAGTGTGGGATGGATCTGCTTTGATTCAAACTGTCGGTTGAAAGTATTGTTTGGATCCAATGATTTAAATCAGTTGGGAAAATCAGTTCAAGTCGGTGTTTCAGTCCAAAGCTTCTAATCAAGTCAACTGAGTTTTCCAATCAGCTTCAAAGAAATGGCTTTTGTGCATAGCCCAAATCCCTTCTGGGTCATTATACCATTCAAAGTGACTGTTTCATCTGAATCCTCAATCCAGGTCGGAATGTCGGTTTGGGGACTGAATCAAATCACCTTTGAGCTTCAAATTAAAGCTTTACCAAGGTCTCCTGGATCAACCTAATGGTCTGATGTAGTAGCATGGGGAATGGATCATAGCTCTGTAGTAGCTTGCCCACCTGTTTAGCCCAAGCAAGTTTAGACAGGAAAGATTGAGACTCCACAAAGACATTGATGTCCAGCTTCTCTCCTTTCCCTTGCACTCTGAGAGGAGTAAGATGTTGACAGACCAACAGGCAGATGGAAGTAAGGTCATCAGCTCTGAATCATTAGTCCAAACTGCCTGCATGGTCTAGAGAAGAGCATTTTCAAACTCCTGGAAGTAGCCATTGGTCTAGGATCTTGTCAATTCATGACTCATATGAATAGCAGAGCATCTAGAAGATTAGAGGAGAGGTGAATCCCTTTGCGCTAGAATATGATTGAAGGGGAAGAATTCTATGGTGCATAGTGGCTATGACCAGAGTAGAATTTTGTCTCTACAGGATTCATATACTGATATATCTGAAAATACATCCTTCTTGCATCTGCACTTGGTTTCTGTTTGTGTCCACTAAGGTTAACTTAGAGGAGCTTCCACTGAAATGTGAATGAGAAAAAGCAAACAAACAAGCAGAACAAAATAGCAACTGCATGGGAAAAAAATGATGCATAAATAACAGGGATGAAAGGTCTAACTGGATTGGGTTTGAGAAGGGAGGGAAGAGATAGATGGACTTTAAACCTCTGCCCCTTTTTGTGCTCTTGGTTCATACACACATAACTACTCTTTGGCAGGAAATTCCTAATTTCCTAATTCTTTTGGCAGGAAGTAGCATTCCCATTTGGAAGCTTTCCACAACAAACAAATAGCAGGCTTAAACTGGGACTACAGTAGGAAGCAGAAAAGGTTAATGTAAACCCAAGCCCTTTCACCAAGGTCCCAATGAGTGATTCCATTAGGAAAACTTCACAATTCATATATTCACTCTCTATGGTTGGGATCATAACTAGTTTAATAATTAAAGTAGATGCACTACTAAAAAAAAAAGTAATATGTAAGTACCCCAGATCTTCTGAAGAACTAGGTTCTACAATAATCAACCAGTTGCTCCTGAGAGCTCCACATGTCAGAGAGGAGAGAAAAAGATTCTAATTAACTAATTCTAAAGATTTGATTCCCCAGCAATTGAAATCTAGTCTTTAATATTGGATACAACAGCTTGTGGACTTCCAGCCATGAAAAGCCCTGCCTATAAAGTTGCCCAATCCCCTTTTAAAGCCATTAAAGCTGATGGTTCCCATTAATATGTTGCAAACAAACTGCACAGTTTAAGTCTCTGTCAAATCTCTGAAAGATATTTCAGAGATGTTTGGTTCGAGGCCACTCAATTAGTTTCATAGCTGAGAAGGGTTTAGGGATGGTTCTTCTACATCTAAACTGAACATTCTATTTGCACAAATCTGGAAGATTTGATATGCACCTGTGTTACTAGGGTTCTCTAACATCAAAGACAAAAGTTATGGGATTGCCCCTAAGTATTTCAGATCACACATGTCTACACCAATCTCTTTCCCTTAGCCAAGTAAACTTGATTAGACTTGCCTAGACCCAATTGCACAGATCTTGATTTATGATGCTTATGACACTAAATATAAAATAATATATTAAAAAGAAATATATTTCTATGTTTATTTGTAACAGTTAGGCATTCAAATAAGAATTACAGTGGATAGATCTGATATCATGCCATTAAAGTATGTGAAAAGTCAATTCCCATGAACTTGTATGGGAAAACCTCAAATGCATTAAATATTGGTTTCTAATTTTTCTACTTCTAAATTCAGTTTGCCCCATTCCAGTATCAGTCTGTGGATTTTTAAAAAATTGTAATTAAAAATTGTAGATTATTTTGCATTTTTCTCCAAATGCGTGCATTTTTTTCCAGTTTTGCCCATCATACATAGATTATCCATAACATAATGAAAACATGCAGTTTGTGTGCAGATGGCATGTTTTCATTATGTCGTCCCATAATAGACACGATTCGTTTTGAATAGGTGTTCTGCATTGCAAAATAACGTTTCTACATTGTTTCACTCTGAGGATGTAATGGTATGTGGGAAAGACCTTGGGAGACTGGGCAAAGAGACACTGCCAAGGGAATAGTCAGATAAGAGACAGCATAGCCTGCAGCTGGATAGTGGGAAGGGCAAGAGGCTTACAAGAGACCCTCCCTAATTTCTCAGGCTGTAAAAGAGACCGGGGGGAGAGGGAAGAGAATTGTACTTTCAGACTTGCAAGATTCTGTCAATTTACCTTTACAATAGAGTAGAATTAGCTCATCTAGCTGTGATTCCTATATGGTTTACCCCACAAGGCTGACATCAATCTTGCAAGCCCAGTATCCAGTTACAGGCTATGCTGTCTCTTATCTGACTGTTCCCTTGGCAGCATATCTTTGCCCAGCCTACCAAGGTCTTTCCCACATACCATTGCAAAGGCTCTGTCCAGCAGTTCCATTAGCCAGAAGAAGCTTCGATATCACTGCTGTACCTACATAAACTCATTTCTGACTCAACTACTGAAAGCGTAGTGCAGGTTCAGAAGTCTGTCCTGACTAATAGAATTGCCGTTTAACCATTTGAGGCAAAGTCAAGTGTCTCAACATGGCAAGTTTCACCACCTCCTTGGCACGAAGTACCTTACTGAGCCAAGTCGCAGTTCTTTCATAGAACCTACTTTCCTACCACTGCAGCTTCTCTCTGTCCATTTCATTAGAAGGAGCAATTTAACCCCACCTCGAGGTCATCATCTTCTTGCCCAACAGAGAACTCCAAATCTAATCCCATCAAGTAGCATTACAATTCACTTCTCTTTCTATTTCCAACTGGTTTTTTTTTCTTTTCTGGAAATGGACAGGCAGATAGACAGACAGATAGTGGATTTATTTATAGGCAATGTTGCTAAGCATTAGGAACCCCCAACTGAAATCAGGCTTAGAAGAATAATGATTTTCTTAGCAGAGAGACCTCCCTGGATTTAGTGAAGTATTCAGTGTGGTAGAATGCTGAGGGTTTGATCAGGATGTGTCACATACAAAAGTGATATTCTATCCATTGCAGCAGAAATTGTTTGTAGTCTTAAAGAACTTGTAGCAGTATTTGCACATTATAAGAGCACAAATCTACAAGGCATTGTCTCTTGCAGTCAATTAAGTTTCTTCTCACCAAACTTATTGGTCATTCCTCAGTCCTACCCAGCAAGGTAGGGTTCAGTCCAATGTTGAATCTAGCCCTGAAGAAAAGAAGTGTTAAAAGAAATTCACCCTTAGTTTAAAAACAGTAATGGAAAGAGAAGATAGTCTGAGTCAGAAATAGTTGGGTGACAATTCTAAGCTAATAAACATTGCTGTGAGCCCCTGTTTATGTCCGTCTCAAACAATCTAACTTGGAAATGAGCAAGAGACAAAGCTGCCAGATTATCTATTTCTTGCCTGAGTAGAATTCAGCTGATGTGTTAAAAGCCCGCAGAATCCCATTCAAAACAAAAGATATCCATTTCCTTTGAGATCATCTGGACATGGACTGTTAAAAATCTTGAAAATAACTGTGTTCTGCCCACTTAGTTTGGTTCATAAGAATCACATTCAGATGGCTCAACTCTTCTGAGAGCTGCTATTGCTTTTAACATTGATTTAAAAACAAAACAAAACTGACGAACCCACAATACTATCTGGCATTATTGTGATGTTATTAGCACTGTATCTGTGCTCATCTTTTGTAACATATCCAACAAAATCATGTGACACTCTAAAGGCATAGAAATTTATTATCTTAAAAGCTGTTGCAGATCATGAAAGCTTATATGATAATAAATTGGTTGGCCTTTTAAGGGCCACAATATTTATTTATTAATATTGTTTTCCATACTCGTGGGTATCATACATTGAAGAACATGAGGGCTGGCCCCAAGGTTGAACCTGAATTTAAGTAAAGGGGCTGAAATGGAGTCTATTTGTCCCACAATTTAATTTGCTAATATTTCGAAAGGCTGGGTTTCCAAATGGCTAATAATAATTTTAACAGCATAATCCCCTGAATGAGTTTTTTTCCTGGATTTTATACAGCAAAATATTTTGCCAAGGTTGTGCATTTTTCTGTTCTTATATAGAAAGAAAGAGAATAGAAGCCTCTTTATTTTTTTAACCAGTAAGATGATTACACGTCTATTTTCTGTTTTTGCTTACATTTTTAAAGCCAAATTCCATATTTGACATGGTTTTGCTTCTCTTTGTCATCAGCTGGGAGCCACATTTAGAGCCAGGTGAGAATCCCGTTAGTAAGTATGTGCACAACATACTGGAGAAATTCTATGCTGCATTTCCATTTCTTGATTTTGAGCCAGGGTTTTCATAGAATGACCTTCTTTGGTATGACTTGAAAAGGGCCATCGTGTCCTCTTTTAGTCTTTTTTTCTCAAGCTGAACAGTTCTTTCAACCTCTCTGTGTTTGACTTACAGGTCTGTTGCTTTTCTCTGAATCTATTCCAGTTTGTTGAAATACTTTTTAAAATTGTGATGCACTAAATCTGATTCAGTACTTAAGGTGAGATCTAACCAATACAGACCAAAAGTAATACTTCCCTTGAAGAATTAGCATTTTCAGATACTGGAAGGAACAATTGGTGCTGCAAGAGTGGGTGCACCTACAGGAGGTCTACTTTTGCTGAAACGTACTTTCTTCTTTTGAATTTTATTCATTCATTCTTTCAATTTATATAGCCGCCCATCTGGAATTTTGTCCCAGAACAGGGATGTTATTATGCAACCAGGCTCTAGATTACTGTGTATCTCCTATACTTGACCAAATGCTGAAATTCAGAAGGAAGGAAGGAAGGAAGGAAGGAAGGAAGGAAGGAAGGAAGGAAGGAAGGAAGGAAGGAAGGAAGGAAGGAAGGAAGGAAGGAATTATGAACTATTTTTGCTTCTTGATGCCTGATCACTAAGAAGCAGTGAAGGAATGAAACTAAAGGAAATCCATTCATTCACTTATTAAACAGTGCATAAGAAAGATATGGAGAAGTTCAGTCATGATTGTGTGGTTTGAAAAGAGGCCATTGTGATACCAGAATTCCCCAAAGGGCATCTTGTCTTGGCAGCGGCACTTGCAGCAGCCCTGTACTTGCCTATACTTGGGTGGTAGTATTGCAACATGCAATTGATGGTAAAGATACATGTGTTTTAGTTCCATGAAATTTTCCTTGGCTCAAGCATATGTCCTTTGTGAAAATGAAGGTGGTTAAAATAGTTAAAGTAAAATGGAAATGCACCATTGGAAGATCTGAAAGACCAGGGTTAGGTTAGGGACAGATCAACATGGAGAAAATCTACGTGGTTGCTAGGAGTTGACACTGACTTGATGGCACATAATCAATATAGAAAATATAGAAAAGAAACATGGATTATGATAAAAAGATGAATCATTGCAGGACTGCTGATATTGGAAGAGGGAATGTTTATTTATGTATGCTTCTGTCATCCTTATTGTGGTAGATCTGAGAAGGGCCTCTAGGATGTTCAGATGGCATCAAGTATTCAACACAATCTCTCTTCTTACCCCCTTTCCCCTCCAAATATTGCTTATACAACTAATTTCAAATTAAAGTCCAGTTGATAGGATGTTAACCTACAAAACTGAACTATCAGTTCAATTAGTGATCTGTTAAATGTACACAACCACCTTTTTTTTTTTCACAAATGACTCCCCCCCCCCCCCCCCCCAGGTTGAAATATTCAGCAAAGCCACATTAGAAACTCAATTCAGTCTAAAGGGGAGGATTTAATCTTTGATGTTGTTCATGCATGAGAATTCTAGGAAATGAGCACAATGGAGAGAAAGTTTGAAATTTATTCCTCTCCTTGGTGGTCTAGTTTTCTACATGAATAGAATCATAACTAGGTTATGCATTCATCTTAACTACAGTTCAAAGCTGTTAGATGCTGTCATAAAATTTTGGTGAAAGAGGAGGAGGTGAAGGAGGAGATGAAGGAGGAGGAGGTTCCTGATTCTTACTATTTAAAAAGGTACATAGCACCATTCATATCTCTAACAACCACACATATTTCACACAATGCAGGTACATAATGGAGTGTGCTTCTTCATCAGTATTATAAATGTAGAGATCCACAATTCACACATTGTTACCTACACACAGAGGTAATAGACCAATGTGGTGTGTTGGTCCATATTCTAACCCATGTGCAATACCATCGTTGTACCATCGTACATTTTTTTTAATGTCACTTGGTTAAAATCTTTGCATTTGTATTATTCATTTTCATATTTCCTTAAATTCAAATTCTATAAGTGATCCTGATTTTATCTATTCATTTGTTCCCATGTTGCAAAACTCCATGTAAATATATTTGTAAACGTAATTGCAGATCCAGTTAACTCTTTAATCACAGATTCGTATCAGGTATTAATGAATGAAATCATCTCAGATATATGACTGAGGAATGGATGTGATTGGTTTTTGTCAGTTATCATAAAATGGAACTTGCCATACATGAAGAAATATTGATGCAACTTAGTCTCCTCTTTGATGAAACATTTGCATAGGTTGTTAATAAATTACTGAAAAAAAATCACAGCTTAAAAGATACTCATGAGATAGCAAAGATTACAAATGTAAATAGGATGCTCTGTATGAATGCACCCTATCAGGAAAAATAAATGCCTTCCTATCCTGTTCTCTGTGTGGCCTTTCATGTAGAGATGGATTTATTAAAGGTAGAACATGGATTAACATCTTCAATTGATGAATGACGATGACCTTCCTTCTACAGGATCTAAGTCTGCTGAATTTTTTTCATCCATTTAGAAGGCTGAGTTCAAAGAGAAAGTGCTGCAGTGTGAGTTTGCTCCACTGTTGTTGAGGGAACAGGGCTATGATCAAACAAAGATGACACTAAAGCAAAGACTGGTAGATGTTAACAACCACACAGAGCCTGGCATCTGCCCCACAAGGATCATGATAGGCAACCATGCTTCCACTTCTGAGCCAGCAAAGTTTCTTGAGCAGCTCACTCTTCCCAGGTGCTGAAAAACAGTTACACTCACTTGATATAATAGTCCTCCTTCAGAAGTATTGGAAGACACACTCAGAAACATGGTAGAGCATGTCCATCCAATACACATATTTATATTTTTCCTAATGTATGCATTTGTATGTACATTTGGAAACCATGCTGCCATTTGCATTTTGGCATATATGTACATTTTTGGTTCCTCCAGGTCTTCAGCAGGTCAAACATGAATAATAAATGCTGTAGTGAATAATTTTGCATACCTCCCTTCTATATGGTTTTTGCCACCCTGCTTTCTGACAGTTCACAGGCTTTTATGCTGAAAAATAACCAATTAATGGACAGTGAGCCAACACTCGTCAATCACAACCTAAGGAGCAGGACTACAATTTCTTTGTAGAACACAAACTGAGAATGCCGAAGGTCCTTGATTCAATCACTGTCATCTCTAATTAAAGGATGAGGCAGTGGATAAGGAGAAAGACCTCTGTCAAGGATCTTACAAAAACTGCTTTTGGACAGCCTATTAAACTAGATCAGGAAGCAGGCAATCGACAAATGATATAAGGCCCACCAGTGGACCAGATGAGGTTCTAGATCAGGTCCAATCTACTTTTCCTTTTGTCCACTTGACTAAGAAGGTGAAAGTCCAAAAGAGATTAATGTCAGTATATACAAGCTAGAAAGACTTAAATCTTCTCTCCAGCTCTTTCAGTTCAAAATTCTCCAGGCACATTTTGGTTGCCAATGGTGTAACAAGCTTAATAAACAAAAAAATTAAACAAACAAACAAAGAGCTTCCATGAAGTTACATGTGCAGAAGTCAATGAAAACAAATAGCAGACAATGAGCAGCACGCTACATAATTAACATAATATCTGGCTTGAATTTTAGTCTATTTCGGGCTCATGTGACATTCGCATACAGTCACTGATAGCTGTTCTTTCCCACTTCTGCTATCCCCAAATCCCCTTTTTCCCCAATCTGGAGAAAAAAATAAATATAAATTAAATGTATTTGTTGTCAAAATATACATTTCTAAATTTATTTTCATCTCAAAATGCATGTTTAAAAGTAGCCAATGATCTACTTTTTTTTAAGCTAGCAACACCTGAGGTGTGCAAAAGAAAAAGTTTTCATGTGCACATTAATTTGGAAGGTGTGAATCAGTTGATTCCTCTTAAGAATTATAAAAATAGAATTCCTCAAATGGCCTTAAAGTAAGTTTATAGCTGATTTGCTTAGCCACTGCTTACTTTAACTTATTAACTTATTTCTATGTATAAGTTAACTTATTAACTTATTTCTATGTATGCCACCTTAGAAGCTAACACTGAAGAGGGAGTACATTAAACATGAGTCAGCAACTGTATTTCTTTAGAAAACTACATTTCCTGTGATGAAGTGACTTGCCCCACCCAATTGAATTGAATTGAATTGAATTGCCCCACCTAAACAAGCAATGGGTGGGACCAGAGCCAAAAGTGGGTGGTGGGCAGGGTCCCTTATGCTCTTTCTCACCCTCTTAGTCTTTTGTGTTTTGATGCTTTCTTTCTCAAAACACAAACTACAGAATAGGGATACCTCATTCTTACCAGAGGTGAGAACTGATGTATTGCAGAGGAGTTGTTACATTTTTATTTATTTGCCATATTTCTAACCTACTCCCTCCTAGTAAAAACAACCTACAACAGATAACAGTATAATACACTGGGTGCCATTGAAAGTGATGGTGGTCACTTTTAAAATTCTTTGAAGTCCTCCATGATCTGCGAGGTCACCTTCTCCCAATAACATCTGTCTACCTGATAAGGTCTGAGAAGATGAGATCATTCTGTGTCTTCTCGCTCAAGGTGGGTCTGTGGTAGCTTCCCTTCTCTATTGTTGCCTTCCTCCTTTGCAACAGCATCTCCCTGGACATTCAGGTAGCCCCTTCCTAGTTGGGAAGTTTTATAGAAAGTCTATAAAGACTTGGCTGCTCAAACAAACCTTGGGAGGTTGAATGAGATGTTTGTCCCTCTAGTAATTGATATGATTTTAATGGGGAGGGGGTTTGCAACTATTCCTGGGGTCTTCCACTGTGATTTTGTGGTTTTGATTTGTTAATTAGATTTGGTTTTGTTTTAATTTAAGTTATGAAGAAAAAACTGTATGCCAGTCAGAGTCAGTTTTGATTAGAAGCAGCCTATGAACTCTATAAAATAAACAAACAAACAATATTACAAAAGCCATTGTTAAATCCACAACATTCGATATATAATCCATAAGCAACAATGTTCAATGATACAATGTCATGTAACTTTAACCATACAGACTCAAAGGCCCAGGCTTTTATGCTCATGTTGCTGTACACCATTTGGAGGCATGTGATTGGGGTGATAGAAAAGGTCTATAAACCCATAAAGACGTAAATAGATAAACAACAATGAACAAAACAAGAATCCTAGTTGGGAATGGTAAGGTATAAAAATAGGTTTTTAGTCTCTTCTTGAAGTGAAGCAGAGGGAAGCAGACTGCACTTCAGTGGGAACAGAATTCCACATGAAAGCTCCCATCACTGAGAACACCTTTCATCATATATTCCAACCAGGTGCCCGCAATAAACCCTTTCCAGATTACTGAAGTTCCTGGTTCGTAACATATGTGAGAAGCTGTTCCTTCAGGTACTCAGGGCTCAAGCCACTTAGGAATTCATATGTCAAAACAACACCTTGAAATTAATCTGGATATCTACAGCAACCAGTGCATCTTGGCCAGAATTCCCCTGCCAGGAATCCTATGAGAGATTGGGGGGCTTACAAAATCCCTGACAGAAGAAGCCTGGCCTGAAAGAAGCCTGAAGGCAACATGTGGCCCTAGGGAAATATCTTTGGCAGCGTCATCATCCTCATGCCATCCTTTCCCCCTTAATCCCTCAACAATGCCGTAGGTGGGATGATGATGATGATGATGATGATGATGATGATGATGATATCACTTTCAAATGTTCGAATCATTTGTAGGTCCAGCATCTATAGAATGGGAAGAATTGTCAGTCTCCTGCAAGCTCCTGCTCCACATCAGGAGGAAAACAGTCATAACTTTAAATGATTCTGCATCCTCTCACAGCCAAGAGAAGAGTTTGGACAAGGAGAAGAAGAGGGAGGAAGAAGAGGGGAGGAAACTTTTCACTCTTTGGAGTCTTGTAAAAGTGTCCTTGTCTGTTTTTTTGGAAGTAGATCTCAGCACTTGGCACTGACAGGCTGGGAAGAAGCCCAACTGTGTAAATGCTCTGCTTGGCCTCTCCGCTCCCCACAATTGCCCCCAACTCCCCTTTCTCTTTTCCTTCAGAGTCCTGTTGCTAAGCAGATGGCCCAGTGGCCAATTAGGACTCCCTTCAGGCCCCACCCTTACAGGGAAGACCAATTCCATCTTTCTTCCACCCTGTATGAAAGGCTTGCTTCTCCTACTTGCTAATAAATAAACTCTGAAGCCAAGTCTGTGCAAACAAAACTAAGCACACTTTTGCCAAGAACACAAAAGAACAACCTCAGAAAAGGGGGTTGCCCTGTGGTCTTTCTCTGTCTTTTTCTCTTTCTCTCTGTCTCTCTCTTACACACACACACACACACATTTTAACCTTGAGGGAATGAGGCTATTGTAGATCTTTATCCTGTCAGACTTGTTCTGTTTTTTCTCTTTCTGTTTGCACAGCCTTAAGGTATTGGTGGGGTCACGCCCAACACCTCCCCATTTGTCATCTTCATCTTGCTCCTGCTTTTTAATAACTTTATCAACTCAGTGAACTTTGGAGTAGTTCTCTGCCATTCAAATTCTTGCTCTTTTCAGCCAGTGCTTGGATCCAGCTGGTTTTGCAATGAGTAAACGTGTGTGTGTGTGAGAGAGAGAGAGATGGAAGTGTGTTAAATTTAATTAACATTAATACAAAAAATATTTTTTTGGTGTGAAAGGGCACATTTTAGTCTTTGCAGATGATTGTAAATGGGCCTGTCTTTCTTTCCTCCTCCTTTTTCTTGTTAACTCAATGAAAGCCTTTGGAATCATTTTCTGTCCTAACTCCTCATCCATCCTTTCGCACTAACAAAAGGAAAAGCAGTCAGAGGAACATCAAATGTGTTTCTTCAAAAGCCTAAAAGTGGGGGGTGGGGGGGGGAGCTCTTATCATGGAGGGTTTTTAAGTTAAAGGATTGAAATCTGTGTAAACATAAGGAAGACATCTTCTGCATTTTTTAATTCCTGCTTGATAAGGAAATGGCTGCATTTTCTCTCTTCTATTTCTTTATTTTCCTCATCCCGTCTACTCACCATTCAGTGTCCTGTTTTTAGGCAGTGCTAATTTGTCACTACAGGTGATAGAAGCTAGCTTGTGGAAAGTAGTGCATTGTGGCCTATTTTGTTCCCTCTAAACTAGCTTTCTGTCCTCAGGAAGATGCCAGTGTAAAAATAAGATCCAAACTACCAAATGTCTCCTGAAAGTCCTCCCTGTATGCCATTCTGACAAGTTAGTAATTTAAGCTAGGTGAATTTGTAAAATGTGTTCTGGAACAAGAGTAGAGATGCTTAGCTATTTTTTTCCCTCTCTTTGGCTTATCTCCCTTTCTCTTTTGCACTACAGTACAGTCCTGATGAGTATTGTATTAAGAATGTGGCAAAGGAGTAGAAGAAAATATGTAAAAATATGAAAGAACTCAACACACTTAACCTGATCTCTGAATTAACCCATGGGAGGAGGGGTACATAATATATTAAAGCATAAATGAACCAAATGAGTTGGATTTTCACAATTTACACTAAGCCAGAAAACTAACCAGGGCTTCTGCTAATCAAGCTTAGTATATTGTGAGAAAACATCTACTCAGGCTTTACCGGTTGTGTGAACAAAGTCATTGAACAGCATTTCAATTCACACCAAAGGAGATAAAGTAGCTTCTTATGAACGACCAACAAAACTAATTTAATATTTTGTAGGCAAATGAATGGAAAATAAAAAGTAGGGTTTCTCTCTCTCTCTCTTTCTCTCTTACACACACACACACACACAAACACACACTTCTACATAGAAGGATAATACCTTTATTTGTTTTATAAATGTTCAAGAAATAATTCTGATCCATAATGCTTGATGGATAGCACCATACTCAAAATAGATTGAAAGTAATGGGGCCTGGATGCAGGAATGTAACATTCCAAGATAGAAATTCCATGAAAGCCATTAAAGAAAGCCTCATGTGTCATGCATGATAGTTATTTGATTAGCTAGAAGGTAATCCAGATCTTCCCATGGTGCCCTCCAGATATTGTAGAAGTCATTTCTCTGATTATTAATAATAATGTCATGATTATTATGTGGGAACTATGGGGTCTGATATCCAAATATATCAAAAATGGATCAGCAGGTTAAGGAAGTCTGAGTTTACTAGTACTCCTATATATGTGAGATTTGGGAGATTTGAACTCATGACAAGAAGGGACATAACTCTTCAAATGTATTTATCACTCATGTATGTATCAGCTCTCTTCACAGCTTCAGATGAAACAGGGGTAATCTTACTTTCCTTCTTGCTATCTCAGAAGCCATTGTGATTAAGAGAAGGCCAAGAATGGCTCTATCTTCTAATCAAGAAGAAGAAGAGATTCATGCATATATGATTTAGCTGGTCTCTCACTGTATAATGATGTGGTTGGTCTTCTACACATCACCAGGAAAATTCTTCCCAGGAGATTTTCCTATTGTCTCATCTCTTCTTAAGACAGTGGATGGTCAGTATTCTTGGGTGGTGCAGAGGAACCTTGAAAGACCAAATTAAAATTTTAATTAAATTAAAAATGTAAATTCTACCAATTAAAAGTGGCAGGATTGATATGCAAAGGTAGTTCCCATCCTTCAAGGAAAGGTTTTATTCATGCATTTTTAAACCACAATGCCAGGAAAGATCTCCAGGATTCATAAATGTGAAGATCTGTATATGTAGCTAGCATGTGAAGATGGTGGCAAAGACACGGGCAGATTCTCCCTGTATAATAGTTCGTTGATTCACCTGTTAAATTTAGCTCAAGAGACAGTCCCTCGGTTTGATCATTTAGCTGGTGCCTCTTCAGCTTAACTGATATTCCTACATAACAATGCAGCTGTTTAGCTCCAAAACACCAATTTGTTTTCCCACAGCCTATTGACAACACCCAGAGAAATTATCCTACATTATTTTCTACTAGGCCTCAGTCAGTTTGATGAAGGGGAATTTATATAAGAAATTATTCCAGAGAAGAAAATTAGGAGAAATTCTCATGGAGGAAGAGTAATTCTCTTGCTCTTATTTCATTATGAGGTGGCCAAGAGTAGTGGACAAAGGTCCTTTTTTCCCCCCACTGAATGATCATCTCAACATTAGTTCACAGTCCTTTTCATTTTGCACATTTTAGTTAAATCAGAAAGGTAGACTTTTTGAAGGAATTCTTCCCATTGACATTTTTCAGTTGGGGTGAAAGCTATATTGCTAAGGAAGAGTGTTACTCTTGATACATTGTTGGAGCATTTCTCTACCCTATTGAGAAATCATAAGAAATGGTCCATCCCATGTCTCTGCCCACATATTTGTTGGGAATTTTTGAATAGTCATTTCTAATCAGCTTAACTTTAAAAAAAACCACCATGGATGAATTCACTTGTTATGCAAAGCACAATATCTGAATCTGGATCATATCCTCACTAACCACTGCCCTGACTGTTCTCTTCTTCCTATGCAAATGTGCCTTGAAAAAGCTAACCCCACATGGAAGAGGGGAAACACACCCACCCACAAACACCCACAGAAATAAAGAGTGAGAAACACACACACACAGAAATAAAGAGGAGAAACACACACACCCATAAACACCCACAGAAATAAAGAGTGATAACAAAACCCATTTTCCATAAGCTGACAACTAATTCATCACTTTCTTTACCAGTGAAATAAGCTTTGAATGTAGGCCCAACTACCAATCAAAGTAGGCTTCTTATTGATGTTTAGTCTAAAAAAACATGTATGTTTTCTGATCTTGCTTGATATTGATTTAATACTGTTATTCAACATTACAAAACTCATTGTAAGATTATAAGACAGAGGCTGGAATGGAGATATCTGGCCAAGGTTTTGAAGAGATTTCCATGAGCTAACCATAGCCCTTAACAACAGTAAAGCCTGTTCCTCAGTCCAGAAAATATGAAATTAATCACCAATCCAAGTGGTAGTTCTTGAAAAATTCAGAGTTTACCTTCTGTTTTAATAGTTCTTGCAGAAATCTATCTTCATTCACATACTGACAGTTGGGGACTGGCTCTGGAGAACCTTTGCAATCTCTGCAGCATAATGATCAGTAGAATAGTTTCCCACTATGGGAATATAAGTATAACAACAGCAGCTATTCCAAACATAAGAAAAAAAATGAAATTCTGCACCTATCCAAGTAAATAATGGACTCTTGCCTTCTTTACATCATCACCCTATCTACTCTAGCTTTTGTCCCCAGTCCCCCCAAAACATTAAGGATGGTCCCCAGCCACTAAAACATTTCCCAATCCAATCTATGGTGACAGAAAGGAGACTTGTGCAATTCATGGATGGGAGATCATTCCAGGTTTGCTATAAAAATATAATCGGACTATATAATAAATAGCAAAAATATGTATATATGAGAGATAAAATCATGTTTTTCCACTGGTTTACTATAACACCTGTTAGGACTGGGGTGTTTTCTTTCTCCCCTGCTCAGAGTAAATCATGGACATTTACAAATACTGAATGGTGATTTCATTCCATCGCATCGCCACAGAGCTATGTCAACTATTGTACAACAATGTGCGACGATTACACTAGAGCTACTTTGACAAAAAAGCTACCTCAGCAAGCTGTCAACTCAATGTTTTGTACATTTTCTTTTTGTGTATGTTTGCTCTAAATTTCATCTCCCCTGTCTGATGCCATAGGCTACAAGTCTGTTACAAAATTCAGGCTCCAGCATGTCAGCTATAATGAAAAGGGGAAGCAGAGAAAATCTTGCTTAAAACTTAAACCACCTGCCATCTTATTTCTGGAAAATGGAAACAAATATTCACGTTAGTTGAAAAAGCACGAGTCTTTTCCTAGTCTGGACAAAAAGCTATGCAGTTAAAGGCTGCATTTTGACCACAGTAATAGGAAATGTTGTGAATGTGTCTGAGAGGATAATGGGTATAGAAAAAGCAGGATATAATCTAGAATTGGGATGTACAAATTTTTCAGGCTGGTGACCATCCTTGTTCTTGGGGTAGGGTGCAGAGACTGTACTCTAAAAAGTGGTTGACGCAGGGCAAAGGTGGAGTTAGGGAAGCAGAACAAAAATTACATCTGAATTAATTTAATTTGCATTTAAATGTAATTCAAATTAACTCTGATGAATTAAATTCACTTAATAAGATGTAAAAAAGTTGAAGTCTTTCAGGGAGCTCAGCTTCTTGTGACATAGTGAAGTAGCTCTCATGGGAATGATATGGAAATGGATTTTTTTTTTTTTAAATTCCCAATCTAGTTTACCATTCAAAGGTTTTCTGGTGGTCTCTCATCCAAGACTCTCCAGGTTTAACCTTGTTTTTTTTTTTTTTTTTTTTGAGATTCGGCAAAGCTAGCTCACCACTGCCACCTAGCTGGGTAAAAAGAAGCATAGATGGATAGATAGATAGATCATCAGACAGACAGACACGGTGTTCAATGAAGTTAAGTTATAATTTGGTACCAACGTTTACTGATATTTATTTTAAGGTTTAAGCTTTACATGCACCTTTCTTCTTGTTGTTTTCTACAGAAAAAGATGATAGAAAATTGCTTAGCTATTTCCTGGTGGACTGGTGCTGAAATTTTAGCCCAGCAGGTCCTACAGACAAGAACATGCAGGTCCTGGGATCCCCATGGGTTTGTTAAACCTATTAGGCTAAAAGTGCACGATCTGGATTATAAATTATAAATCCCATGATATCTCCCAATTAACCATGCTACCTGGGCATGACGGGAATTGTACTTCTGGTGTTTCATATCTTGCTGTCCTACTTTGACTTTCCCACTTCCAGCCTTGGAACAAACTTAAAGCTCTTTCACTGTAGCAAGCCTGGCTGTGGGCCTGAATGCACCACCAGATCCCAAAGCCTTAAGGCAGATTCCATATCGGAAGGCTTCCCACCTGAAACCCGAGCTTCTTGGCAATGAGAGCTTCTCACCTAAATTTGCCGTCTAATTTTGCCTAAAGGAGAAATTTGATGTAGGACTGATCATGCTCAGACAAAAACATCTGGAAGAACTTGGAGAGAACTTGAAAGAATTGGAGAAAGATTCTTGGGGGTGAGGTTGGCACAAGTCCACACATTTGATCCTTGCTGTCTCCTATTCAACGAGAGCAATCCCTTTTCTAGCACCTGTTCTTGATAGAAAACAATGTCCTGGTTTGCCTTTTGTGGCAACATTGGAGTTGCCTTTTCAACAACAGGATGAGCAGATACCCTTGAGTTAGATTCATAGCATTCTCTTAACCTTAAAATCAGGTTAAATGAAACCCAATGGTGGGGTTCTTATACAATGCCCAAACTGATAAACCATTTTGTAGTTTAATACAATGGTCTTATTCATGACAATGTGCTAAGAGAGTAGCAGGGTTTCTCACCAGGCGCTGAACCTGAAACAACCCAACAACTAGTCTAGCATGTTATACAAGCTCACCCAATGTGTCTGAATTTTTCGGATTCAGCATCCCTTCTCTAGAGATTAAAATATTAGCAGTTCAATATGCATACCTGTGCAGAAGTGTAACCACATGGAGTTAAATGAGATCTGATTCCAGGTAAGTTATGTAGAGTGAGGTATCATGTAGTCTGTGCAGTCACCAAACTTCTTCCTTGTACCTTTCACATTTCTTGCATGACATCATGTCATCATCACTTGCAGCATCTAGGGGGTGAAATTAAGGGCCAAAAGTGGGAGCCTTGGCTGCAAAAGAAATTTTCTGCCCCTATGTAGAAAATTTCAGGGTAATTTCCTGAGTGATAGATAACATATATATTGGTATAGGCATACCAAGGAACGAACATCAACAGATTGCTACTTTTGCACCATCTCACCTTCCGTTTAAAGAGTAATGTTGTTGACCGTATGTAAATTGCAATTATTTTGTGCTGCAAATCAAGTCATAAGATTCTCCAACATTTTTAATGTTCTTTAGTTTGCAATGAGATTGTGGTTCACAAAGTCCTCATATAGGACCCAGCATGGAAAGAATGGGAGATCTTTTTTCTCTGGGTGTTCACATTCCTTAAATTAAGTATTCTTCTGTTCCAGGTCCCCCCTCTACATCACAACTGCAGCTATAGTGATGAAGAAAGCATGTAAGTTAGAGCTTCTTGGCACATCTCTTTCCCAATTCAAACTCCTGCCAGGTCCGTGATTATTCTGGGAAAATATTGTGCAAAGAAAGCTACCTTCTTCCCCAGAGTAGTCACATATCTGTTTCTTCAGTTTATTCATAATCAGGAGGGATTGATATCTCAACTCTCCCCATTTTCCAACAAACTCCACCTTACACTTAGTTGTAAGTTCTGGGTTGCAAAAATCTAGACAACTGCTAGATGGCAGCCAAGAAGAGAGTCTTCTGTAACTCTAGAGTTTTCAACCCAGATCCTCTACCCCTGCATCAAGATTTCATCCTTGTTTTGGGGCTACTGTTATGGGTCACTGTAGAAGAACTCTCTCATTCATAAAGTAGTTCTAGCCAGAGAGATGGATGGTTAGGCTTCTTAATCCACACCCACAAGAAATTAAATGTGATAATGATCTACACATATGCATGTACTGTATCTTGTTTGAAGCTTTGCCTTTGTATATGAAGCCAGGAGATACAATGATATAGGCAACACACATTGAATGTATGAGGATATGAGGTGAGAAGTCTGAGAACTGTATACTCTCCGATCTCCTTCAGAGTGGGGATATCATAGCTAGACTGCAAAACTTCAGGTGACTGCTGGACAGTAGCCAAAAGACGCTGAGAACTCTCTTTACTGCCATCTCATGTCCACCACAGTCCAAATGTGGTAGCCCTTTATTCAGAGGAAATTAATATAGGTGGAAAATACTTTCCAACCTTGTGAAATTTATCAGTACGGTTGAAATGAATACACATAAAGCTACTTTAATCCCCTTCAAGTTTCAGTTAGACCAAAGATGACTGATGGCTGGAGAGCTTTTGGGGGGGTTGGACGGAGAGATAGCTGGGTGTCCCCAGTTATACATGCAGAGAGTTCCATATACACAACTTTATCTCCATTTCTAGCCCTGCAAGCGATAAGCAAAGTGTGTTTGGGATGAATGAAAACCTCACAGCCCAGTGGGTTTGCAACCTGTGCCCGACAGACAGTAAAACCCCTTCAATTTTCTTCCATGTGTTTGAAAACCACTGTTAAGAACTTGTAGCCACTTAGAAATACAAAGCTAGGTGGCAGGGAACATGTGACTGGACCTGGGGATCAGGAGATGTGGCTGAGCCTGTATGGTGGTTATGCTGATTTGTTATTGATAGTTTGATTTTATCCCAGCTGCAGTATATATGTAGGTTGCCATTGCTTTTTTTTTAATGCTGTTTTTAAAATATTGTTAGCCATCCAGAGTCATGAACCTGAGATGGGCAGTCATATAATTTGAAACATACATACTTGAATGAATGAATGAATGAATGAATGAATGAACGAACGAATGAATGAATGAATGAATGAATGACAGGGAAGAGCATCCCCCCAAAAAGATGGGGGGAGGGGGAGGCATGGGTTGCTCTCATTTGGAGAGAGAAGACACGATAGTGGTTTCTGAGGAATGATCATGTGATCTACAGCTGACTCCCAGAGTATTTCTTTGAAGCTACTGATCCACTTTTCCTGCTTGTCTTCTCTATCTCAGCCAATGATGGACCAGCTCATTTATGAAATGTGTTTCCTAAAAATGAGTGAAATCAAAGTTGCATGTTCTTCCTAGGCCTGCTTGATTTTTCTGAATGACAGTACCCAAATTTCAAATGAGCAGGAGGTTGGCATCCATTTTTGATGGCTCCCTGGGCTATTTTTTCCAAAATCTATAGGAGGTTCTGATGTGGCTGAATCAGAAGTGGGAAAGGACTTGTGGATTTCACTATGTCTGTCCTGTGACCATGACTCCCTTTAATATGATCACTGACCCGGTCTTTTTTTTTCCTATTATTATTATTATTATTATTATTATTATTATTATTATTATTATTTAGGTCTTGAGGACTATTCAGTACAAAACTACCTTATACAGATATGGCTCACAAATCATGCTCAACCATTGCTTGCTTAACCAATGGTTTGTGGAGTAAGCCATAACTGATTGGGGCCATACATTATACAGCATGCTAAGTCAACACCTAACCAACCACAATATGTGGATTGTGTCCATCCAAATTCATCATTGGTATGGGTGACTGAGTGTTCTCCATATTGAGTGGACATGAATCTTCAGATTTCAAACAGGAGTCCTTTCTAGTCCTACCTGGAAAAGCTCCAGATTGGGCCTACTGCATGCAAATTAAGTCTACCATTGGGTCACTGTCTTCCCCAGAAATGGGTCTCCATCCTGTGCAGTGCTGATCTGTCATCAGATCTTCAAAACCTGTGTTAATGAGAACTTCACAGAATGCATTCCAGGGGTTTTTCACTACTACAAACTCTTGGTGTTGCGTCGCCTGTGAGAAAGAGGCTGGTATTTACATTGTGAGTAATAGCAGCTTTGGGCCTGTGGCAATGGGAGTGAATTATTAAGGTTATAATTAATCACTGAGCACAGTAAATTCCACCTAATGGAACATCTCTTGAGATATCTGTCTTATTCCTGTCTCCAGTCAACTAGCTGGCCAAATGAAAGTTGTGGCCATTTCACACTTTTGCAAGCTATATATATTGAGCAAAAGAGGTATGTTCCATTAACTATAATTGTGCTTTATATAACATTACCCAAAACTTCAATTACCAAGAGCTATCACAGTGGCACAAGTACTGTGGGAAGCAAAACATGTTTCAGAAGCAGCCTGATCTAAAATGCAACCCAGTTTCCTACAGGACTCTTACTGGACTTAATAACTTAGAGCTAAATTTCAGGTTACTTTTCACCCCTAGCAAGTTAGCTACATGTGTTCCTTTTTGAAACCATAGTAATGATACTTTCCAATGAATCTTTTAATTGTGTCATCACCCCGTTCTGTACACAACACTTTACAGTTAAAATTTCCCATCTTCTCTAACGTCTTCCATTGTTTTTCTTGCCAGGCAAAAAGTCCCATTAAGGAGGAAAATTTGAAATAGAAATAACCCACCTGAAGTACCAGATATGTAAGGGACCCTATCCAGGCTGAGATCAGAGAGCTAGAGGTGGGGAAATTATTGTCCATTCCAGTGTGACTCCAGTTCAGATGTCCTCTATTTGTATAAAGAAAAAAAAGTGACATTCACTGCAATTAAAGATTTTGTTTTCCTCATTTTAATTGCAGGTACAAAGAGCAAAATTATAAAGCAGGTGCAGTTAGAGATGCAGATTAGGTTCCACATTGTGCTACTTCTAAATAAAAAATAATAGACGTAACTCTATTCTGCAAATTAAAAGCTCCTTGATACCTCTCAGAAAGTCCTTAAAAATTGAACTGTTTTGGAGAGCATTCCAATGATGTTACTTATTGGCTCTCATTTATATTTAATTACATTGACCTTATTTTTGTTATGCCTATGGCTTTTCTGATTTAGTGATTGAACTGTAATTTTTAAATGTACCGTGGATGTTTTTCTATTTTCCTTATGTCATATGAGCTGCTGAGAGTCATCAGAGACTGCAACAGGATATAAATCAATAAATAAATGGGATGTTTACTTTGACCCTTAAAGCGCAGTAATTCAGTGCCACAAATTAATGTCTTGGCAGAAATGGCCCTACCAATATGCAAAGGCAGAGCCATCTCAAGGTAGCAGATGGTAGCACATGGCAGCACACTATTGGAGGAGCAAGCTGTGTGGCTTGCAAGCAGCTCAGTGCCTCCTAAGCTAGCCAGCTATCTTCAGGTGCAGTGGTAGATACCATACCCATCACCACTGCTGAAAAGGATGGAATGAATGGATCCAGTCAGCTTTAATATGTGAGGTATGTTGGACTGAACAAGAATAACCATTGAATGTGAACCACTGTGAATTTCCACAGCTGACCTGAATCCCCCACCTAATCTAATACCTGAACCACACGATGACTTTGATGGCAAAGTAGAACGTCTTTGAGCAGAAGCAAGAATCTTGGTCTCATTTCCCAGAGACGGTAAAAAGATGGAACTGGATTCCCAGCCTTTCCTCCAGAAACACCATCATCTGCTTCTCCTTCATCATCAGCATCAGCATTCTATCATCTTCATCATCAAATGCATGTAACCTTTTATAAAATGCACTCCCTAGAGAGAGGATGGAGATATTTTTCACCTTTGAAACAACTCACTTTTCATAAAGTGGTTTGCTGAGATAGTTGATACATAAAATTCCAATTTGCTTGTCACATACCCATGACATTTTCAGCAGAATTAGACAGCTTCATGTGTAGTTTGTTTGTTTGTCTATTGAATTTATGTCTGCCCAACTCAAACACTGAGACTGTACAATAAACCAAAACTAGAACAAGATAAGTCATTCCAAATAAAATCCAACCAGGCATTAATAGATGGCCAGGGACTCACATTCATACCCTGCTCTAGATGGGAACTCAAATCATCCTGGGTTTTTACTGTCTTTGTGAAGGCTAACAGGGTTGAAATCAGCTATATGTTGGGGGAAGATCATTCCAGGAGGCAGACACTGCAACAGAAAAGGCACAGATGTGTGCCTATGAAGAGTGTATGTGTGTGCATGTGCAACTGCTATCCAGGAATCTGTTTAGTCTGTACAAGCAACTGTTCTTGACCTCCATAGTTCTGAATCAACAGAGAAGCAGCTTCAGGACAACTGTTAATGGTGCTTTCTTGCCCCATTCTGAGATGAAGAGGACTGAGCTAAAGGACCTAAGGAAATGAAAAGAAACAGCACCAAAATAAGCACACTGCACTCCAACAGATCATCACTTACTGCACCACATTAATTGTTCAAATCCTGTCCTGCAGAGAAGGTTAAATAGGCATCAAGGGTGGTGGTGATGGTAGAAATACTTTGGATATTTTGTGTGTGTTTGTGTGAGATCACCGGAACTGATTATAGTTAGGGCTCATACTTTGTGCTAAGCCATAAGGTGATTTGCTTGGGCTTAGCATGCCATGCAAACCTAGCTATGTCAGTTTGGAAAGCATGGTTAAGGCATATGTGTAAACCTAGCCCCTGAAGCATATTCAATGAACCATGGGGTAAAGAATGTGTTGCTTATCCAGTATCCAGTGGTCAGAGGTCAAGCAAATCCTTGATAGCCTTTCTCTACAGAATTGTACGTTGCTGGAGAGAATAATTCATTTTTTGTACTAAATTGTTCCTTTCCCATACTGCTCCTACCCCACTGTCAGCAACAAGCTCAGAGTCCCATTATTTATGTATTTATTTGTTCCCTTTTATCCCTCCTTTCCTCTAAGAGTTCAAGGCAATGTACTGAGCACTCCTTCCTCCCATTTTTCTTCACAGCAGTCTTGTGAGCTAGTTTCATATACTAAATCTCTCTCCCCAAAAATGAATGTAGAACTGCAGAAAAAGTAAGGATCAGATTAGCATGGATGTTAAAAGTAAATCTTTTAACTCTTGCATTACTACTGCAGGGAAATTCATCAGCTCTAATTTTTAAAAATCCAATTTTATCTCATTCACACTTCCTAAAGCTGTACTCAGATTGGAATTCACCAAATCTGCACTTTTCTGATTTTTGGGATGTGTTTTCCAGTTTATTTAAAACCATGTGTTCAAAAGGAGGCACAGTACATTAGGGAAAAGAATTAAAAGGGAGTATTTGAGAAAAGTACACAAAAGTCTGCCTTACGTGAGAGAAATTCCTGGGGAAAAGCAGGCACAAAAATGCCTACATTTGCAAAAACATGCAATCAAAATTCATACATTAGAAGCACCTGCAAAAAAATCCTGTATGGTTTTCCTTCCTTCCTTCCTTCCTTCCTTCCTTCCTTCCTTCCTGCCTGCCTGCCTGCCTGCCTGCCTGCCTGCCTTCCTTCCATTCATTCTTTTTCTTAACACAAAAGCAGGAGAAATAAACCACAGTAAATGCCCATCTTTACATTTGATCAATCTTTTCTTCAAAGGATGACCAAGAGTTGTGGTACCTAGGATCTACTTGCATATTCCTTTTCCCACACTCCCTGAGCCAATTGCCAAGTCAATTAATCCAGATATAAATAAGAAGCTTTGGTAATCTCATTAATATTAATACAACTTAATACGGTGATATGGTTTTTATTATAACATAATCTTCATTAGAATTTTATTTTGTTTATTTGCACAGTCCTTAACAACAGTTGCATGAATGTTATTCCCTGGGGAGAAGAAGGAGAAGCAAAAAACTGGAAGAAGTACCTTTTGATGTAGGTGAGCTTCAGTAAAAAGGAATTCAGCCAGCATTTTAAATGGAAGGCAAAATGATTTGGTGACTCTAACATGTCAGGAAAGAAGGCAACGTGATCCAAAGCTCATTCAGTGAACACATCAAATGCATTTGCCATCAAAGAAAGTTTTTATTAACTTTATAATGGCTTGTGATATGTATCTGCAACTCAGTCATATTGCCTTCATTTCTTCCTGTATGTGACAAGATGCAGGCTAAATCTAGCCTGACAAACAGCAATGAGGGCAATGCTTCATATATTATGATGACACATTTTAAAAAGAACAGGAAAAAAAAAAATGCACATCCCCAAAACTAAGAGCATGCACACAAAATTATTAAACTAAAAAGGACCCCTGTTTGTCAGATGGAGAATAGTTGCTGAAGTTTGCCAGTAATAAGGCAAAGAAGTCTGGCAATATTAATGCAAGGAAAAAAAAAGAATAAAGACCTTTGAAATTAAACACAGCATCACACCTAAGAGGTTAAAGAGTGAAGTTGATCTGCTAAAGGATTGCTTGCCTGGTCAATGGCTTCCAGATGATCTGAGATGCTTTGCATTCTCTTACTAAAGAAATGGCTAAACTTCCAAGGAGAAATAAAGAAAGAGGCTGAAGACAGTTTAAACCTGAATTAAACAGTTGTCAACATCGCTTCACAAACGATATAGAATAAACGGTTAAGGAGATAGGACTGGAAGAAGGTCAGGGCCTCAAAGTTCCCCAGTGGTAGCCAGCAAGCACAGGGGATTGCCCATTCTACTGTAATTCAATTTAAATTATAGTAATTATGTCTAAACAGGCACATTTGATGCAGATTTGGAAATCTGCCTGATGACACAGTTCTTTTAGTGATGCAGAAGTAGCCGCTGAAATGCAAAGCCATTACATGAAGTCGTGAATCTCCACTTTTTTACAGGCTGGTGGGATCGAATTTCTACAATACTGGAACTGGCTGAGATATGGGCTATTCTTACAAATTCAGTTTAGACCAGACTCCAGTCTAGTTAAGGTCCAAATGGATTTCCAAATGGATCAGAATTAGACTTCAGCATACATCAAGGCTTCCAGAACATAGAAAAAGACGTAGTGCTGAATATCTTTCAGCTTCTCATCCAGCTGGGATTTTCACCTAATGTCTCAGCCTCTTTCTCAACCTCAGATGCTTCCCAGTAGGACCTCACACATCTCCTAAAGTCTGAGGCATTCGCTGTGACCTTTGATTGTCCCATGCAAATATGACAGCAGCCAGATCCCCTGAACACTATGCTCCATATCCACCATGTATGCAAAAAGCATCCATATATCCTGTGTTCTCCATTTTGTAAACCAGCCCTCTTTGACCTGATTCTGAGATCAGTCTCAAGTCACCTGGAAATATCAAAATGGACTTCCCTCATGGGCCATGTCTAATCTTGATGTCACTGGGTCATTCTTAGCCCTGAATGTCACAGCTTTTGGGGAAGAGGAGAAGGGCGTTTTAGGTTGTCATATACAATCTTTCACTCATTTCCAAAAGTTAAAGTTGGTGCATCTGGGATCTCTCTAACTCAATATGCTGAAATTTGCCCTAAGTCCTGTTCTGATGATATCATTATTCTGAGCACTGTGCAACAAATACAAGGTGCAATTTTCAAGAGATGTTTCACCCTAATCTTCTGCAGAAGTCAGTTCCATTGAGTTCAGTGAAACTTACAGCAAGATAAGTGTCTATGCAAATGAAAACCTTAATCTCCCATCATCTATATCTGCTCTTTCTGTGGTTAATTACACAGCGTTCTGATAGTATTGCTCCAGGAAAAGGAGTAAAGAAAAGGAATCATTCTTATTCTCCAGCTCTCGGCCCTGGCTCCCTTCAGCAATTGATGCACAAATGTAATTTTGTTTTATGGTTTCCTGACTGCACTAATGAAGTATGATTAATCAGGGACCATAATATGAATCCCCTCCTACACGACCTTTATCCATCCTATCCAGTAAATATAATGCAGGCTATTAATTTGGACTACAATGTAATTTGCACAATAATGTTTGTATTATTCTAATGTGATGTGTTTATCATTAAAAATTATGAGATAAAATTAATTCAGCTCTACAGTCTACCCCAAAAAATTGGATGTGGCAATAAAATAAGGGGAAGAGTTCCGAGAGACTATTATTATTATTTATTTATTTTTGTGCCTTTGAGTCAGTCTTGACTCCTCACAACTGCCTGGACAAGGCCACACAGTTTTCTTGGCAAGGTTTTTCAGAAGTGGTTGCCCTTGCCTGCTTCCTAGGGCTGAGAGAGACTGACTGGCCCAAGGTCATCCAGCTGGCTTTGTGCCCAAGGCAGGACTACTGTAGAACTCAGACTCCTGGTTTCTAGTCTGATGACTTAACCACTACACCAGATTGAGTCTCCTCTGAGAGACTATTGTTCAGCTCAAAAGCTGAAGGGAGGAAGGCTTTGACCCACTGTGGAAGAGGTTTCCCATAGATTGGTACCCCCTCTGTTCTGGGGAGCATTTTGGGAAAATACACAGCTTCTGCTCATGTAAGGTTGGGCTATATTCATAAGTTTATATAACATCCACAGAAATAGCATCTTTCTGGGAGATGTTTCAAAGTCTCATTTTACATAAATTCTCCTGAACTGTATGAAGGGAAGCTACATACCTTCCCAAAGTATAAGAAGGTTTTACTTTTTTTAGATTTCACTTCAAATGGCTGCAAATTCAACTTTATAGATTTATAGTGAGGAGAAAGTGGTTCAGGCAGAACTTCTATTCATCATCCTGAGCAACTAAAGAGGATTTTTTTCCCCCAAAGAGCAGCTAGCCATTTTTGATTCAACATACCTCAACACTCTGCAAATGTCTCCCTGCCTTTGTCAGAAGGAAGCAAACAAAAACATATAAAGCCTCATATGATACGTAAGGATGTTTTCCCAATGATTTGATCTGACACTAGTTTTCACCCTACTCCTATTCAGACAGAAAGAGACATGTGTCACTTTGCAGCCTCTTCCAAAGAATCAAGATGCCCAGATTGAGATGGGGAGGCTGGTAGGAGAGGAGTGATGCTTCTTTTCACACAATTTGCAAGCAATGCCATTATGGCATTTGGCTTTGCCAGGTTGACCATTTCCTTTTACTTTTCCCTGAGAATAAATTAGACTTGAGCAAGTCTCAACTGCAGATACATTTTTCTCCATCTGTTTTCTTCTAAGTGAACATACACACACACACAATCATAAAGAGTGAGAGAGAAAGAGAGAAGGACTGTAAAATAGCTTTCCCTAAACTATTGCACCAGTGAATCTGGAACTATAAACTCACAGTCAGAAACAGAATGTCAGAACATTTTGGTTAAGTGCCAAATATGTTTAAGCTTTTTTGCATTGGGGCTGGTGGGGGAGAAACATCTTGGAAGTAACTGCAGTGAACTGATGACTACGAAGGTTAAACAGTCATCAAGTTAAATTAAATTCAATTTAGGTTTAATATTTTATTAGAAAGGAAAACAAGCATAAGTGCAGAGAACCAAAATCTTTATTTCTTAATCAGCTTCTTTGCTATATTTTCCCATAAATGTGGGATGTGGGAGGAGGAATGGAAAATGAGAGATAATTCTAAGCTGGGAGTTTAGAATAAAATGAATATTGCAGTAGGAAGAGAGTTGAGATCCATGGAATTAATAACAGGGCTTAAAAATACACATCTGTATTGTCCAAGTGCAAAAACATTTAGTGAGTCCATATGTCTAGGAGCATCTAGGTTACCTGCATAGTAATATCAAACTTGGCTTCCATTACTTCTTATGGGAATATGCATACAACAGTTTTAACAGGAGAAACTGTCTGAGCCCCAAATTAACCTGCTAACATAAACTCACTATATATGTAGTGGGTAACTGACAACTATTAGTGTGGGGGGAGTGATGCTACTCCCAGTCAGAAAGACCAGCACTGACATTTGGAAAGTTTTGTTGAAAGAACGTCCCAGGAGAAGGCAATAGCAGGCTACTTCTGCAACACTGCCAAGATATATCCACAAACTCACCAGCTGTGTTGATGTGAGCTCAACACAAATGAGACTTGGTCACTGGAAGGGAGCCCATCAGGAAAAAGAAGCACAGGTGCGCTAAAAGTTGCAGGAGCATTCTGGTAGGCTAAGGATGATGCTGAGGAACACCCTATGAGCTTGCTTTAGATAAATGTGCTTTCTCATTGGCCCCATCCACCCTTGTAGCCATTTTATGATGTCTTCACCACATCCTAATGTGTCCCTACAAAACCCTCAAATGTTGGAGACCTCTAGCATGAAATCACCTCAGAAGATGAGCAAATGAATGATCTGCTGGGGTTGTAACTGAGATAATTGGGGTTTATAGGACAGAATTGGCATAAGCAGAACTTGTGATTAAGACATTTGGCTTGAATCTCCGTACAGTTGTTTGTTTGAATTTAGGTTGTTTAAAATATTTCCATCCCCACTTTTCTACCAAAATGCTGTCAAAGCAGTACAAATAATTTACAAACATGCCGGCAGATAATGATATCCAGATTTGTAATGCCAGTCCAACAAGTCAGAACTATAAAAATTATTAAATCAAGACAGCAGAAGCAATAAGAAAAAGCCAGGTTTTGTTTCATGCTTAAAATCTTCAAATCTTAGAAACCAAAACATGGTTCACTTATGCCCAGTAAGAAGACACTGGAAGGCTCTTTATGCAGTTATCAGCACTTGGAAGGAGAACACTCTAGCTTTCCATTTGTATTGGGCAGATTCATATAAAAATATATACATTTAATTACTTTGATCCTAACTCATTTACAACTTTAAAGGATATAACAGCATGTTGAATATGGAAATGAATCTGTAACCAATACAACTTGAAGAAGAGTGCTGCTCCATGCTTAATTTCCTTCTGAATCAATCACAACATCTGAAGGTACTTCAAGGGCAACTCCCATCTCCAGCAGAGTTGTGCAAACAAAAATGGTCACGAGTGACACATGAGGACTAATTCATTAGCCTGAGGGCTGCATCAGTGGAGCCTTTTCATAAATTGATGCAAAGGTCTTTAGTCACTAAGTCATCTCTGGATCGCTGCTGGTGAGTGCAAGGAGGAGCTACAGTAAGCACGAGGGGAGCAGGCAAATGAGGAAAAGGAGGCCCTGGTCTTGGCTGTGATGGCACCTCAGTGCAAAGCTAGGAGTTCAGCTGTCCCTCAGCCTGCCCTACCCTGCCTTGCCCAAGGATAGAGCTCCACTGTCTTCATAGCCCATGGCCATTGACCTCAATTAGCTCCAATGAACACAATTAGGGCCACAGCATTGTACATCTCTACCAGTTGCCTGGTGCTCAGCCACAGCCCCGGGGAGATTTAAGAATTCTTTCAGACGCCGATACAAAGTCAAGCAGCAGTTGCCAGAATAATCAATAGACACTGGCTACCCTGCCTCTAGAAAAGTGACAAACTAATTCTGTCCATCGTAAGAACAAGGGAAAATGGACAGGAGATTTGCCACTATAAATTGACTCACCCATTCTCTCTCTCTCAATCTCTCTCCCTCTCTCTCTGTATGTACCTTATTTGAAAGTAAAATATTGGCAGGCATTCTTGTAATGACACCTTAAACTTTCTTCATATAAATATTTCTAAACTGAGTTCTAAGAGGCTTTTCCTTGAATTAACTGTTTCCAGTCCAGACACACAGCAAGAAAGTCTGACAGGAGTACCTGAACTGCTGAGTCAAAATCATCAAGTCGTTGGCCTACTTCCAGAAGCTGCTGCCTTGGTATATGATCAGTGAATGCGGTGCTTTCTATTGTTGTGCATTACAGATCACCTAGTGCCCTCTTTTTTTCCTCTGTTGTACCCTTCCTTTCTGTCTTTGATGGGACTTCCAGTGAAATCTTGACATCCTCTGGGTTGAACAAACTAGATGGACATGGAGGTCTGGAGAAACAACAACTTTAGAAGGAAGGAATACAGTTCAGCCAGAGGTCTGAGTTGATTCCAGGCAAACATATTAGAGAAAATATGTCAGTAGTGGGTGATGGTTACTTTTCCAGGTGGGTGAAAACACCTCACCCACTACTGACATACTTTCAGCATGAAGTCCCCAATGTTCTTTCACCCACTTATACATGCAAGCGTAAATATTACATTCACACATATATTCAAACAAAATTCCTTTTCCACACAGCAACAATGTTTTTAAATATTATCTCTTGATCACAATGGAAACTGCTTTTAATTTTTAATCAGAAAAATACTTATTCTTAACATCTGCTTATCAAAAGGGGAAAAACTCATCTCGGGATGCAAAGAGAGGGTTGAACAAGAGAGTCAAAGGAATGGGATTAAAAATAGGAGCCTCAGGAAGAGGATGAAGCTTTAGGGAAGAAGCTCCGTAGAGGAGAAGATGAGAAACTTCCAGAGCTCAAATTAACCCCTCAGTTGAAAGTGTTCCATGAGTGGATTATTTGGCCAAATCAAATAGCTTTCATTTCTCATTCTGCCTTACTCTGAATGATGGGCTTCTGCAAATGATCTGTTCCCCTGCCATTCCAGCAATGGAATACTGAGTGGTGAGAAAGAACAAGGTAAAGATGATGACAGGAAGAATGTACAGAGAAATGAAGGGGGGAAAAAATGGGTTGGTATTGCCCACGTTGGGATCAGTGCAAATCATTACTAGTACTATGCAAACAGAGTTCCCCACTTGCAGGGGGAATTTTTCTTCAGTGAAAAATGAATTCTTCCCTCAATCCTAAAGAGAGTCCTCTTGCACCCTATTATTATAAACTATGAACTTCAGGTATGCCCAAACATAACTGATCATTTGTCTGCTTGATTAGAAATCTATTCACACAAACAACTTACAACAGCCTCCCTCTACTTGCTGTTGATGCGATCTATCATTCCGTCATCTTCGTTCTTTGTAGTCCCTTGTTCTTCACCCTCAATTCTCTTTTTGGTTTCACTAAATCTCCCAGCCCACAGTGATTCTTCTCTGGATAATTTTATCAATCTATACATGCCTTCAAGGAGAGAAGAGGCAAAGAGAGGCAATGGAATTGTTATAATTGGTTCAAATAGGCGACTGTCAATTATGGACAATTTCATAGATAAAGGAACTTATTTTCTGTTGTCATCTTGGCAACTTGCACAGCAAAGAGAGCTTCCATAAAATAAATTCTTCCCCACAGAGCTAAAATTACTAACTACGTTTCAGTTTGCTTCAGTAGGGTTTGAAAAGGATTTCCCGTTGATGGCAGTTTTGGAGCACACATTGCAAACAGCCTTTCTGTGCTCTACTGAAATGTTCTCTTTGGTATTTCCTACTCCCCCCTCTTACAAAATCATCTAGTTATAATTCTCTGGGTTTTCTAAAATCTTAGGCCATCATGGACAGATATAAGTATGATTTCATCACAGCCACATTCGACCAAAGGGTTGATAAAAAAGGCAAGAAGGATAAAGTCTGCTGTGGCTGGCACCACTAAATGAACAAAAGGGAACAAAATAGCATTGAAGCAACACAAAACTGAAAAGATTCAGTTATTTGGCTCTATCAAACATGCTACTTTCAAAAGCCCTATTCACTTCTTAGAAACTCATGGATGATTGGTGTTTTAACTCCTGGAAAGAGCACCCATATTTACAGGCTGAGCAAAAGATGAAGGAAGTTCAACAGAGCAAAGGTTCTCATCCTCATTCCTATGTGCAGAACATACACATGATTAAATTGGCAGAAGACAACTCAAGTGGATCACAAAATTAGGGTATCTTTGCTACAGCTCTAAAGGAATTGTATCAATACCCTAAGCTTGTTGAATCCAAACTGAATCCACATATTGCTAGATTATACGGAGGTACATCTTCTACCCATTCTATTTATTACCTTTCAAATCCTAAAATCCTAGATTTTAAATTATACATTGATTCCCTCCCTCCCTCCCTCCCTCCCTCCCTCCCTCCCTCCCTCCCTCCCTCCCTCCCTCCCTCCTTCCTTCCTTCCTTCCTTCCTTCCTTCCTTCCTTCCTTCCTTCCTTCCTTCCTTCTAGTCTTATTTTTATGAAGTTAATTACTGTCAGAACTGTTTTGAGTAATGAGAGTAATGAATGTTAGAAATTAGTAATAAAATAAACCTTGAGGGTTGACAAACAACCCCTTGGTGGCATGTTTTACTCGTTCGTCCTGTATGTCATTATGTGCAAAATACTTTTTTTTTTTTTTTGCAAAACCAGAAGAGTTAAGAAGCATCATTCTAAAATGATTTTGATTTTTAAGATGCTAATTTCATTCTGTTAAAATCTAAAGTTGGTTTCTAAAACAAAGCTTATTTTACAACTATTTTTCTTAATAATAGACCACATGTGAATTTATTAAGTTTTATTGTTATGTTGTCTCTCTTAGTTTTTGCTTTTTTTTTTTCTTCCCCGTGGTTGGAATGAACAGATAAATCCATTTCCCACCCGTGTAAATTTCTCATGCTGTTTCATTGTGAATCTGCTCAAATTTTCTATTTGAAAATAATTTAAATCCATAGTCCGAGTGCATTTTTTCACAAATGCACATTCCTGAGCTATCTTATGTCCAAGTATTATTTCTATTTTTTTATCCTAAAATAGCTATATTTTAAAAATGCAATTTGGTTTCATTGCACATCGTAATGCGCAGAGATGTGTGAAACCCAAAGGGGACTTACCATATGTTGTAACTTGTAAATTAGCCTTGGAAGTATGACTGAGGCCAGTTTGCATCAGAATTCATGAAAATCAATTTCCTTAAGGATGCTGAATGTATGGCCTTACTTCTAAAACAGGTAAGTTGAAGAAACAAACGCGCCCTACTTAAAAGGAGACACTCAGTCTTCCAACTAATCTCCTTCCCCAAGGCTTTAAATAGTGATCTCTTCATTTTGCCTTTCTTCTGGTCAGTGTTACCCTCACTTTTGATTTGCTATGTAATATTATCATCCATTAAAATTAAATTGGACTAGGGCAGTCCTGAACATTTAAGATCAAAGCAGCAAATTTGATTTCCCCACCTTTGTATCCTAGTCAGTGTTAATTAAGATAATTTTGTGGCATTTGAGCTGCTGCATCACTCATGTCTAGTTTCTTAAATGATCTGGCTTGCAAGACCTTAGATCCAGGAATGGCTTTAGGCATTGTGTAATGGTGGGAAACAGGAAGTACAAGTGGCACATACTTCCTCTTCTTTCTCTTTCTCCATAAGTTTTTAAGTGGAACTTTCACATCTTTCTCTATGAGGAGATTCATGAGTTCCTGTTCTGGTCTGACCAGGCTTGTTTGGCCTCTTCAGGGCCTTCAGGCAACTGACCTAGATTACTAGGAGACTAGCTTTTTATGGTAAGAGGGAGAGTTTATTAGAGGCAGCTAGTTATAATAAGCTGTAATAGAAGAGGAGCTGGTATTAACAAATTTATTTATTTATTTATTTATTTATTTATTTATATAGTAGATTTCTCTCCCACCCATCTCCCCTACAATAGGGGACTCTGGGAGGGTTACAAAAACATTAAAACTATAAATATATATAAAATACGTGTCATATATACAATTAAAACAATATTAAAAACAAAAAAAATCCAAGAAGATGGAAAATCAGGGCAGGGACGGCTGGCCACTATGGGGCTAGCCATCTCCCTGCTTGAGCTGTTCCCTCCCCACCCCAGGCCAAGTGGCAGAACCAGGTCTTCAAGGCCCTTCGGAAGGCCAGGAGTGAGGGGGCCAATCGCACCTCCTACAAACCTCCTACAAAATTCCTGCAAACAAGAATTAATATAGTCCAAAATTTGAAGATCCAAGCCAGGTCTGATGTTGGCCAGGCCTCTGTCCCTATGTGAAACTGCATAAGAATATCAGAACATAAATGCTGCTCTCCTGGATTGGACCCCTGGCCCATCTAGCCCAGCAGTCTGTTCTCACAGTGGCCAACCAACTGCAGAAGAAAGCCTACTAGTATCCCAACCGATGACCTTCAGGCAGTCACAAAACATCAGAAGGGTTGATACTCTACTATGGTGAATGTCAAAAGGGATGGTCAGAAAAAAGGTCAATGTGTATTTCTGGATGGGCAAATTTTATCCCAGGCTTGATTTTCTAAATAGAAATAAAAGTATATTTCACAAAACCTCAAGAGATTTATAAACAAAGAAGCAATAAAGGAAACACTACTTGTCTGGAATGTGTTTCCTCCCTCTTCTAACAGCCCAGGTTCCATGCAATCTAGAATAGTCCATGATCTGCACACTATGGTCCTGTTGAATAATCTTGATTTTTTTTTTTCTAAATAGCCAACGATGGTTAGTAGGATACTTCAGGGATTTTATTTTAAAAGTTTATGGTTCCAGTTCTAGAGTCTCATATCTCATATCTTCATTTTCTCCTGTGAAAAGAATGTGGTCTAAGAGATCTCTAAGGCAGCAGATATTAGTTAAGACTGACAAGCTGGGTTGTCACCAACTTCCATCAGACTGAGGACACATGAGGACTACTTAAGCATCTCACCCAATTTGAAATAGCAATGTCATACCCACATAAAACCATAGGAAAGTAGGACAGAAGGCAGTTGTACTTCCTGTTCCGTGCTTTGTAGTGATATCTAGAGTAGTGGACAGTAAAGCATTTGGTCTGCATTTTAATGTGGACTTACAGGGAACTCTTGTTCTTGAACTGATGATAATGATAATGATGATGATATCCTTGTTATGTAATGCCTTTCTTCAGAGGCCAAGGTGGTGCTAACATGAGTCAGTTCCATGACTATTTACCTAGGTTTTGAGGCTTTCTGGCCCATAACTGGATCTTTGATATGGCTAAATAAGTCACACTTCTTAAACCAAAGTGTGAACCAAAGTATAGTTATGTTGATATTTTTATATTTGTTTTACAATATTTATAGCCCACTTTCATCAATTAAGACTGAGTACTGAGTAACAAAACAAGAATAAAACAGAAGACTCTTGTAACACACAACTTTTCTGAATTTTGTGACACTGTTGTACAAAGAAAACATGCACAGTAAAACGCATGTACTGTGCAAATTGCTTTAAAATATGAATATTAGAAGCATATTTATTAGAGGAAATTCAAATGAAAATGCTTAAGAATGACGTGCATCTAAAAAATTGAAATGAGCGCTGAAAAAATAATCCTAAAGGTGAAGAAAAAAAATAGCGAAACCAAAATTGAAGATTTGTCTTTCCTAGAATCAGCCAGGATTATTATTAGCTCCTTTACCATGAAGCTGAGCAGAAACTGTCCTGATCACATTTGTATAATTGGTAATCCAAGCAACTGGATTCCATTTTATTCTCTACATTTATTTTTGATCTCAATTCCTTAACTTTTATTGATTTTATTGATTTTATCTTTTTTACATTAGTACTTTTTTTCCACAAAAGGTGGAATATTTGCATAGATAAATTTTCCTGGGAGAAATTTCTTAATTTTCCTTAATAATGTACCTGTTGGAGTGAGAGTGATGTTCCAGTTGCTCTGCAATTTTCTTCAGAAGTAATTCTAAACTAGCTATGATACACTTTATAATAAGCCAGAAGTCTTAACTATAGAGAAACGTTGGGCTCCAGAAAAGCAGATTGTCCCAATGAGATTATAGGGCGTGACACCTTTTTCACAAAAGAATGTTTCTGGGAAATATCAGCAAATGTTCTTTGAGAAGCATTACCATCTTCTTTAATGCTATTTTATTCAAAATCATTTTAAACAATTATATATTTTTTGTAAAGAAATAGGCAGCTTGCATCAAGGCAAATCATAGAATCACACCAAAAAGTCACCCATAGGAGCAAATCCAAGCAACTTTATGATCACAATAACAGCAAAATGTCAAAAGTAAGATCAGTAGCTTCTGATCTCTGGCCAACTTTGTTCTCCTCTTTCCACTCCTAATTCCAGTCACAGAGACAAAAGACATCTGCAGATCAAGAAAACGTCTGGCAACGGGTCATTGTGACACCAGAAGAAGGCAGGGAATTTGGACACCCATCCATCCCAGTATTTTACTCCATTTTCTGAGGTAGGTCCCTGATAAGTGATTAGTGCCAAGATTTCTAGATTATTTCTTACGGTAAGCCATTTCAGGAGATACAAATTAAATATAAAATTGGCCAGTACTAATTAGCAGATCAGAAATTAAGACTCAGTAAAGACTCAAAAGAATACATAAATCATTCTTCTGGGAATTTCAGGTTCCACATGTATGTATCTCTTGGAGGAAAACAGGACCATATGGACATGCTCTAGAGGACAAATGGAGCCTTCAAGGAATTCCAGTGTCTGGAATAATGCCTACATTTTTTAAAAAATAATTCTTCCTTTTGTCCTCTTCTCCCATCTTCCTTTTTTCCTCTGTGGTAATATTTTGGCAATAATGGCTGACATTCTCCAAGATGAACTACAGCTCCTTCAAGTGCACTAAATGCAGTTTGCACCTCATCTAATCAATCAGCTGAGTTAATTAATTCGACTGCCTCCCCCCCCCAAAATATCAAGCAGCATTTGTATAATTTAGATGATTTGCATAATTCATTCTAGGAACTCTTTTCCTGCTATAATATATGAAGAACTGGGGGTTGCAGATTAATCTGGTTATTCACACTCCAAATCATGAATCAGGAGCAATCATCTTTTAGATCAAGACATTTACAAACTGTGTTTCATAAAATCTTCTGGAATCACTCTGCTGCAGCTGGGAGAATCCAAAATCAGGCCTTTCCTATTTCCATAAGGAATATGTGCCACTCTGATTAATGCAGTATTGCCTGAAAAATGCCAAAGAGTTACTATGAGTAATCCAGACATCTATTCACATCTATTTAAATTTGTGATTCTGGAGATTCTCAACATATTCTAAACAGCTATAGCTTTGGCTAAGCTTATCAGCAACATCAGCCTGCCTAAAGAATGTAATTCTCTGGACATTTTCCAAAGAGCTGTCTCTGTTGTGATCTAGTTGATTTCACACCCAACTCTGCTGAAATGAGAGCTCCATCCTTCCTTTAAATGGGTTTCTGAAAGTAATAAAGACATGTTGCTTTCTTTTAAGCTAGCTTGTAATTACACCTTACAACCATATGTTGACCTGGTTTCTCTCAAGCTTCCTTATGACTATGGTTTTATTATTTCAATTTCAAGTTGCTTTTTTTGTTAATGACTTCTGGCCAATCTGGAGATGTATTTTCTCCATTAAGCAAGACAACAATCTTTACTAATTTAAGTTAACATGCGCACTTCAGTTAACTCATGATCTCTTCGTTGTTTTCACAGCAATTGCTGCTGTAATTGTCTTCCCAAACCTATTCACTTTAGGCCATAATACAAATCTTCCCGATGGGTTACAGAGGCATGAGGATCAACAGCCCCATCTTGGATGTTTATAGAACAGGCAGTTAAATATTATAGCATCAGATGGTTGCTGGATAATTTCAGACATGGATAACAGCAGAGAAGAAAGTGAAGATACCAAGTTTCCTGCTCTTGGGGTTTCTTGTAGATAGTAGAATCTGCTGAATTAGGGAGAAAAGCGAGCATATCAAACAGCTTTATGAGGCATCAGGGCATCTAGTTTAATGCAATCTACTCTGACTGACAATGGCTTTCCATAGTCCTCGGTAGGCCGTGCTACATAACCAGCCCCCCTTATCTGGGGTTCTAAGGCAGGGATAGGCCAATAGCATATTTCAAACATTTCTTTATTTATTACTCTGCTTGTAGCCCAACTTTTCTCTTGAGATCAGGAGGCAGATCGTTTTATCAGCTCAACAACAAACCTGTGAGATAAGTTGAGCTGACAGCAGCTGGCCCCATGACACCTCCAGAGCTCCATGGCTGAATGGGGAATTGAATCTTGGTTTCTCAGGTCCAATTCCAACATCTTAATCATGCCACTGAAGCTACTAAAAATAGTTTGAAAAATGGGCTGCCCTGGCCAGAGAAAGGTTGCCATTTTGGCACTAGGGTCTGAATATCCAGGTTTTATGATCTCTGCTTCTGAGCTACCAAACTGGCTTCTCTCACTATTATACATTTTTAATTAAATTACTTGAAAGCTCTCTTGTTCATCCCTTTTGGAACTGAGGAACCTGGGCTGTGGGAAAAGTAAAAGGATCCTAGTCTCCCTGAGCTTTATCCTAGTAACAAATACAGCTGTGTAAATCATTCAGAGAGGACATCCTGGCAGAAGTGACTCCTGTGCATGTGCAGAAGCTCATCCAGTGGGGAAATGCCAAAAGAAGGTTTGACTGCACCAAACCTTCAAGGAGATGCAGCTGCCTTGATGCTCCAAGCAGCAAGTCATTTTGCAAGTACTCTCCAAATGCTTTCCACATTACTGTGTATTAATATAGATGACATCAATGGAACATTTTTGAGCACTTGCTAGTTCTTGCTTCCTCCAGCATTGTTCCAGTCTAACTCGTCTGATTGTACTTCTTTCCCTTCATTTCACTTATAGTAGGTTACCTTTCTCCTTGGTATGGACTTTGCTTTCGGCAGTTTCCTTTTAAATACATTAAACATTTGCAGCTTATAGGGATGCAAGAGAAGTAGGACTTGCTGGACATGTTTCTGCAAGTACATTAAATAAATACCCATGGGGCTTCTATAAGTCAAGACCCAGCATCTCTTCTTATTATAATGTACTACAAGAGTACAAATAGAGAGTAACATTAGTCAAGTGTGTAAAGGGACAGCAAGATGATGATGATGATGATGATGATGATGATGATGATGATGATGATGATGATTGATGATGATTTCCTGGTGTTCCACTCTGTATTGTGAGCCTTTGTTCTGAGATGCACATGTCAGGCTCACTCTGTAAAACTGAAAATGATTGTTTCTAAACATGATTCTCACAGCTCTCTCTTTAGCAAGACTGAGATGAAAGGATTGGGTTATAAGAACTCCAGCAACTGAACTATTCCCTATTGAGAACCTGCATATCCCATGGTCCATTAAGATGGAGACTTCTTGGGTATTTGTCTAACGGCCTTCCTGCAAAGACAGTTTCTTTTTTCACAGATAACAGAAGCTTGCACCCAACTATTTGCATAATGGTCTCCTAAAATTTTATTACTCTTTATCACTTTATCACACCATGTATGCTCTACTTTCAGACATGTTCTAATAAAGTACATGCTTGACTAAAGGATGATGCATTCCTATCTGGGATGGTCATCCTCTTCGCCAACCATGAAGCTTTGGGAAAAGTGAGAACTTCTAAAACTAAACATATATACATTCCTATGTTTGTGTTGCTTAATCACTTCTGGGTACAGTTTTGGTCTCTTTTTATGGAGGAATGCACAAAGTCCCCACTAGATGTATTTTAATTTTCTAGATGATGTGGTTGGTCCAAATAATGTTGATCAGTCTAAGAAAATGAGTTGGTTAATGAATAACTATCTGTTTATTTGTTCCAAATACAAAGGTTTTCAGATGGGATGGCTCCTTATTTCCAAAATTTCCTTATTTCCAGCATCATGAATACATCTAGAGGGCTTCAAGTTAGGAAATGCTCAAAAATAGTGATTGGAGAGAATTTGTCCCCCATGCATCACTACAGTTCAGAATGTTGGTGACAAGTCCACCCCTTTCTCTTCCTTCCAGGTCAGGGGACTCAGGGTGGAGCTATTATTAAAGAATTAAAAATAATTCCAGATGCCACATTCTGCAGACTTTTCTTATCTTGTTAGAGTATAATGTGCCTTTCTTGTCATATTTCAATATGTGGTAAGCCTGATCTATAAGTACAATGAAGAGGGCGCTTGAATTTCTGCCCCAAAGTCCTCCCTGATGAAATCATTGAATCAAGTGTAATAACACATTGAATATAACTTGTAGTTTCTTCAGGATTCAGACAAAGTTTCAAACAAGGTTTAACACTGTTTATCTGGAGGAAAAGTGTAGTTGGGAGGGAGTCAAGAAGACCCATGATACAACTTCCAGTATATCCATTCATTCTTTAAAAGAGTTTGGGGCTCTACCATCTGTCTATTTGTCCATCAGAAGGATAATTCTCCAAAAATAAACAGAATGGGACAAAAATTGGTTTGGGGAGAAGCTGACAGAGAAATGCCATGTTCAAAAAGGGGTTGGATCCAGGTGGGGGCTACAAAGAAAAATATACTAGGAAAAGTTTTCCAAGTGCATTCCTATGGGAAAGGCAAGTGGGGTGTGGCTCCAAATACTGCTCACTGCTCCATTCTAAGCCCCTCCTCCTCCTGCCTCTTGGTCATGTGACCCTGTGTGGAATATAGGCAGCCTGTCCTGTGCTTCCCACATAAATATCCACAGACTCAACACACTACTTTGTTACCCAGAAGAAAATGCAGAAATATCCTATGGTTCCTGCTAGTAAACGGGGTGTAAAGAATTCCAGAAACCATGCTCGGCATGCTTTTCCTACCAAATTTAAGGTGCCTTCCATTTTGTAATTCCCACTTCTATGGGGCAAGAACCAGTGAGGTATCTAGTTAGAGAAAGAGGAGAGAACTTGTGCTCTTGCAAAAAGTCATGAACTGTAGCTTCAGCATCCCTGACCAATGGCCATCTTGGCAGGGCTGACAGGAGTTGCATCTCAGTAACATTTGGAAGGTTCCAAGCCAACCATCCCTACATTATAGTGGACCACCTCAGTCATGAAGCTCATGAGAAGATTTTCAGCCAACCCCTCTCCCCTCAGCCTAACCTACCTCACCAGGGTGTTGTGAAGACAAATTAAAAGAGGAAGTATTATGGACACTACCTTAAGGTTCTTTGCCTTCTAGCCACTATTTTTTTCCAGAACAAAACTTTAGGATTCTAGAACAACCTAATGTTTGGGGAAATGGAGACCCAGGGAATTAGACCCACCACCACCACCACCACCACCACACATATACCCAAAAGCTCACCACCAGAGTCAATTAATATGAATGAAAAAAAAGAACTAAGGTGCTATTCATGATTAGTGACATTCTGGAACATTTCTGAAGAATTTGGGAGGCTCTCTCAAAATGGAGTCACAAGCTCCTTGGAAACCTTATATTTCTCAGGCTGGGGAAGAGGGGTCCCTGTAGGATAGGGTAAACAAGGTCAAGATAGTAGCCACAATAGTGAGATCACAACAAGCTCCTTACAGGCAAAACTTTGATTGCACCATCATGGCCATCATACTCAAGTGAGGACAGTAGTTATTAGGGCCAGGCACAACCTCCCCTTTGCACTATTGCAGAGTAAGTATTTTGGCTATGTGCACTTGCCCCTGTGGATCCAGGGAGATCGAAACAGTTCATCCCTTACGACTACATTGCAACTTCTCCAGGAATATTTGAAATAATTGTATCTTACTCCTGCTGTGTCAATACCCAGGAAGAATTGATAATTGTTATATGACCCTCCTTCTTTCAGGTATAAAATTATCATCTGTATGGTAGCTCAATTTTGTGTTGCCGCAGTGGAAATGAGGCAACAGTTGATGCAAATCTGAACACTGTAATTTTTTTCATTTTTAATTATGCTTATGTGTAATTTATAAATCATTGATCAGAATAAGATTTTGATGGTATCTCAGGCAGGAGGCACCATCTAGGTCATCTCCAAAAGCAGGACTGAACCTAATATCTGGATGGAAGAGCACTAGGCATCGGTTTAGTCATCAGGAGCCAAACTCAACTCAAGAGTTTTTACTTTTATTCAAAATGGAATTTCAATGGAGGCTTCAAGTTTTGTATTCACACACACACACACACACTCAATTTTTGCACAAATGTTCTCACCTTTTCCATGTTTTTTTGCCCTTAAAAAAAAAGCTAGATAAATGCTATTTTGAGCAGCATAACCCAAACTGGACTGTTTTGTTGTTGTTAACCTTGTTGATGTTACTTAATCATAGAAGATACCCCACATGAAACAGGAACAGAGGAAAGCCAATGGCTGATAAAACATGTCAGGAAAGACATATCTTTTTTAGGAAGTACATTATGTTGCTGAGAGCCAAAGCTCATGAGTTTATAGTGTTCACATCCCAACTTCTTGGAGAAATAAATTGTCCAGGATTTAGCAATCTGTATTTCTGGCAGCAGCAGTCAGATCCAATAGCTAAAAATGTCTTAAGTAGTTGGAAATCAAGGGATTAAGCTTGGCCTGGAGGTTCATGCAAAAAGAATGTGACAAAATAAAGCAGAAAGAATTCAGAACTCTAAACTAACTGGTCTATAATCCTAACTCATCTATTACACTCATCTATCGTGTAACTCATCTACTAACTCATCACTACTTGTCTATTCCCATAGTGACCCAATGACTTGGGAGGAAATGCAGGTGAGCAACTTTTCTCAGCAATTTTACCTGGATTGTGGTAGTGAAAAGGCATATACTCATACCAGTCTATACAGCAGCCACACAACTATATTTGAGAGAAACAAAAGTTACAGGGCTTTTCCATTGGTGGCTTCCTATTTGTTGAATTCCCTCTGCAAGAAAAGTTGCCTGATGCTTTTATTGTTGTTGTTGTTTAGATTTGTTACAGCCACCCTACTCCAAAAGACTCATTTTAACTCCCAATATAATTATGTGCAAGTAGGAAGCCTAACTCAGCAATGTAGATTGGGGAAGATTAATTTCAAGGAAGATAGCAGAATAAGGGTATAACAGATATAATAGCTGGTATCTCAGGATGCATAACTCAGTGACTGAACTGAACCATTGTGTTCACACAATGCATTGTTTAATAAACCAACTAAATAAACTGTTTGAACAACATGTTAAGCCCCCCAAAAGCTAATGATGGTTAAACTTGAACATTTAAAGTGTTGTGTGAATATACTCACTAGGTCTTCAACTGAGTTGGTGTAGACAGTAAGGAGGATGACCTTGACAGAGAGATGCAGGAGACACTGCCTAAGCAAAAGAGGCTGAAATATTTTTAAGTCCAGACTGTCCAGTAACTAGTTTTAGCCTTCCTGTGGAATTGATTTCCTGGTCTAGTCTACCTAGTGGGGCTGACCATTAGTTAAGGATGTGCAGGAGCAAAGACATAGAGTGAGAGGTTGCAGCAGCCTGAATAAGCCTCTCTCTCTGATTCTTAAATGGTTGCAAAGACCATCCTGTTAGGTAAGCTATGTTGAGAGATAGTGACTGGCCCAAGTTATCCAAAGTCAACTTTGACCTCACTAGTCTCAGATGAACATCTGGATTACTACCTTAAACCAAAGTTGGGCAACTTGCAAAAGTGGTGGGTGCATCTACTTCTGGTGCTGAGAGAGAGAGAGAGAGAGAGAAAATTGTGACTCACTTCAGACTCCACTGCCCACCACTCAGTGGATACTGAAAGATTACCCCAAGGTAATGCATTCCTTAATGGGAGGGGGGAAAGATCACTATCTTGAAAGGTATCATAATTATTCATTCTGCTTAATTCAAAAAGTGTATCTGTTTTAAATTGTGATTTATTAATTTTAAGTCAAATTTCAATTATCTAATTTAAAAAATGGAGATCCAACATTGCACTATTAAACTCTTATTTGAGGAAATCCTGCTTCTATTCAAAGGACCATGATAAATTTCAAGAGGAAGTTCTAGATTTGATAAGAACACAGCTGTTTCTTTTAGATGGAAAAATGTTGAAGACTGAAAAACTGATCCTGCATTTTTTTCCCATTTAGGTTATCAATCAAGCAGAAAGGATGAGCTGCTTCTGAGGTTCTTTTGGGTAATACAGTTTTTGTTCTACAGTAATTACAGGTTACTTTGTAATACAAATTATTGAAAATACCTTCTCCAACCAGACATCCTTCGAATGGGATTTAGAAATCATTAAGTTTAGGCTTCTCTAGGGCTGTGTGAAGATTTGATTTAGAGATTCAATCAGAAAGCAATTCCATGGCCTTTCCACCTGTATGGGAGTTATTTTTTCTGTACTTAAAAAAATATTCAAATTAAAATATGTTTATTCAGATTAATTCAGATCAACATGAATTGGCTATTCAAACCAAATTGGGGTGATTTGCATACTCCTGCTGCTTGGTAATGGAAATTAGACAATGGTTGAACAAGAGCCAGCATCCACATGGAATGAGTTGAAGAATAGATATGGATACCTATATAAAAAAAACCAAATCAGTCTAGAGTGTTTACCATATTTTTCAGTTGCTAGTAATCATTATCAAAAAAAAAAAAATGGACAATGACTAGAAGGTTCAGGTTCAAATCTACCTTTAGCCATGAAAGTTCACTTGGTAATTTTGAGTCATTCACTCCCTCTCATCTCAGCCTTTATCATAGGATTATTGTTGTGGAGAAAAATTGAAGGAGGGGATTCTACGTACCCCATCTTGATCACCTAAAAGGAAGATGGGATATAAATCTAAAAGATAAATAAATACTGTCCAATAAGTAGACTGAGAAATACAGATGAATGTGTCCACTGTACAAACCTGGTACCAGATATTTATGATCAACTGCTTCTTGTTTAATGGGTTGTGGCAGGTTAGTGTTGGTGGATTTTCAAAGAAAACTTTAAAAGTTGTACTTTACCATTCATTTGTCATCATTTGTCCTCAAGCAAACTGAACTGGAAGTGCAGTAAATTCTTGGGGAATAAGTAAATCACAATGTGATTTCCCATTTTAAAGAAGGCTGTCCAATTTTTGTGGGCCAAGGCAACACTTGACTCTTGAGAATTATGGCAGCAGGAGGCTGTTCTCCAGAAAAGTAGTTGATGGGTTCGGGATAAAAACTACATTTGATTTGATTTCATGTGCATTAACAATTAATTAAACATTAGATGTGATTCCTCTCTGGTTTTCATCACAATTTAATTACATCTAGAGATCTCTGGGGGCCAAACCCAAAGTTTCAAGTTTGTGTGTGTGTATTGTCTTGGTTATTGTTGTTGTTATTACTATTATTGCTCAAAATTAATTTTCCAGAACAAATATGCTGAATTCAGTGTTTACAGTGGGCAATCCTATCTATTCGTCTGGTCTAGGCTGCAGCATTCCATTGCCTTGAAGCAAACAATGTGTAGGCTGAACTCCAAGTGACCCACTTGTTTCTGCTAATCACTGGCTGATTACTAGCTAATCAGTGTCTTGTTTAGAGCAGAGAAGCCAAAAACACTTTGGACTGGGCTGCCTTTGGGAAGCAGGACACATTTTTGCAATTTTCATTAACGTATTGCAATTATACTGAAGCTACACAAAGGAAATGCAAGGCTGAAATCAAAGGCAAATTGTAAACCTCGGAGCTGTAAAGGGATTCTGGACCTGCATTAGAATGACTATAAATCGCCCAGACTTTTTTGTCTTCTAAGTATTTGGAATTCCAGGCAATCTTAACTGTCCTGGAGGCTGTATTCACTCTGTAAATTCAAGTGTAGTCTTCATATCAATCTCTTCTCCAGATGTTTTGGATTACCAGTCCCATCATCCATGAACAGTGAACAGTTAGAGTCCAGCTGGGTTGGGGAAGGTAAGCTGTAGGTGTAAAACAACACATGAACATGGCAAGACTTATAGTCAACATCTGTTGGATTTCTCATTATCCAGTGATTTCTGAAGTTAGTTAGATGGTGACATCCCAAATGTACAATTCCTCTCCCCATGGTGCTCAGATTACAGTGGAACAAATTACAGGGGATACTCTATTATATTTACAGTCAGATTTTTACTTTCCTCCCTAACTGTTTCTGCTCTTTTCCTTTATCATCCTGAGCTTCATCCAAGGCCCAGGCCCTCTGTCTTGTCATCTAGCTGTTTTCCATCTGTGTGGATATTATTGCTGTTAATTGTATTTATTCTGCATTTTTCCTATGGTCCTGCATCATTTTCACAGCTGCTAACAGTGAACCTAACAGTTTTCATGGCTACATAGCATTATTGACTATAAAAACTGATGCCATAGGAAACACTAAACGTTAGAGACTGTGAGGCTTTGCTTGGAATGTACTTGGCTTTACTTCTAGTAGTAGACTTTCTGTTGAGAGCTTGTAAGCTGGAGGGTGGGCTTATTAATACTTCAGTAGGTACATTGTATGCATATTGTAAAATTTAAAACAGCCATGATTTACCTTCAATTTCTGCTCTCCTGTGATTATACTGATTTTGGTTTCTGCCTTTATTTAGTCCACCATGATTCCCAATTTCCCTGAATGCACCACACAGACACGTCAGCATCTAGATCCAGGATGCATTTTTGATCTGTCTATGATTAGGTTGGGAATAGAGTTTTGCTCTACTAATTCCCATGTCCAGGGTTAATAAAACAGAAGTAAGGCACCAAAGAGTAAATAAGTACTGATCATAATAGGACCTTGATTTCTAGACTCTGGAACATGGTATCAAGTTGTAAAGTCAGGCTTGAAGTGTTCTTTAAAGTCAGATCCATGTATCTTAGCCCCCCTCGTGAATCTGGGAGTTGAGGTCCAACCATCTTAAAGTTGCTGAGGTTGAGAAACAGTGATCTATACAATGGCCTAAATTCAAATAGGAGATTAAATACCTCTTGATTCTGACCTTGACCCACACATCTCAGCCCAGCCTATGGAATAGCTTCACACACAGCATGATCTCAGCAAAGATCATAAAATGTTCTACATGCTTTCACTTAAAAACAAGTTGTTGTGCAAAATGTTGGCAATTTTAGCAATCCAGATTCTACTGGTACCCAAATCCACAGAAGTCCATGCACACAGGCTTCTTGTTCTTTCGGCTAAAAATCAATTGGAGTGTCTATGCACATTCCCTGCATACCTTTTCCTTGTACACATGTCATGCTCAGTGTACGTTAGTGTTTCCCAACCTTGGCAACTTTAAGCTGTGTGGACTTCAACTTCCAGAATTCCCCAGCCAGCATTCTGGGAGTTGAAGTCTACACAGCTTAAAGTTGCCAAGGTTGGGAAATACTGGTGTAGGTTGATTCAGAAGGCAAGGGCATGCAACACAGTCAACTATGTCCATACCTTTAGTCCTCCACGTAGGAAGCAACAACACAAAAAGGAATTAGATCTAAATCCCAGCCCTGGCGAGTGAGGATTCAGTCTGAATTAGATCTGTGAGGGTGGATATGTAATACTTCATTTTGGCCATAGGCAAGAATAGCAGGGAAGATAAACATAATAGAGGAAAGAAAAGTGAGATAAGTGGAGAGGAGCTAGAGGAAAAAGGAGTAGCCATCACCCTTTTGCCTCTGTCCAAGATACAGTTTTCCTACAATTCCCAAAGAATAGGTGGAAGTGACTTAAGGGAACTTGCCTTGACCCTCAATATCTGCACAGACAGGGGACTATCAAGAGAATACACACACTATAGTACTCCACTATTAGACAATGAGACTTTACTGAATATTGAATGTCCTGCCAGCTGTTTACAGGTCAACTTTCTCAAAAACACTCTCACACCCAATAGTTGCAGGGAAAAGGCACAATCTTAACTTCGGTGAATATATACATTTACATATAGCTCTATGTAGTCAAGTGTTATTGACTCAAATACATTTGTAGACTTCAATAGCCGTTCAGCCATTCGACTTTTGCTTAAATATATTTGTTTGTGGGGTGTTGTGTTTTCTTCTGTTTTTGCTAGATTTGTATCTGGTCTTTTGTCCTGGAACTCAAGGTAATAGTCACTCCCTCCTCCTCCTCCACACCAACAACCCGGTGAGATAGGTTGGGCTGAGGAATAGGGACTAGCCCAGCATCACCAAGGGAGTTTTGATGGCTGAGTGGGAATTGAACCTGGACCAGCAAGTTAGCAATTGCCCCACACTTAAGTGGTTTTTGCCCTCAGATCCTCCTGGTCAATTATCAGGAGGTTATAGGAACAAAAGGCAAGTCAGATGACCTTGGAAAGAGGTACACAACTTTTTTGTTATGTTTCAGTTTAGCCAAAACAGATTTTGGTAAAGGTGTAGAGATCCCTTTCCATATGAGAAATATTGAAGTAAGCAAATTTGAAGGACCAACAAAGTGTCCCAGATGTGGGGGGGGGGGGGGGGGGAGTCAATTCCATGGAGGAACTGTGCATATAACTATTTATGCATTCATTCATTCAATTTATATGGCTACCCATTTCAAACATAACTTCCCATCAACAGGGTCAGTAACTTAATTATTTGGAAGAAAGGAGGCCCTTTGATTAAAATACAAATTTCCCCTTCAGACCCTTACCCTTCTACTCCAAACATGCTTTCTATTTAGGCCTTTAAAAGTTTATTTCCAGGACAGGACTCTGGGCAGATTTCTAGGGTCACAATCAGTGGAATGAGTAGGCAATATCGTTAAATGCAAGCAAATAGTTTGCCACATTTTGGAGAAAGTAAGGAACAGACATTCTGGTCTGGTGGGTTAGAGTCTAACTTTAATACCAGTAATAACTGGTATTAAAGTTAAACTCTAACTCTGGTCTCTAAGTCCCGAGTTAGAGTCTAACTTTATAACCAGTACCAAAAGGTAAGGGGCTTTCTCTCTTTCTCCCCTTCCTAGTTCTAAACATACCTGCTTAGATAACTCAAACTACAGCCAGGCACTCTTTCCTTAATATATTATACTGAAGGTTTTGAGGGGGTGGCCCATCACAGCCTGACATTATGAGACTGGGTAGGGTTGAATCTTTCAGCTTCTCTGCTGCCACTTTTGATAGTTCAAGATAAGCCTCCCAAAGGCTTCACCACCTACTTTATGCTTTACTTTGTAAAAAGAAAAAAAAGAAATAAGATTATGAAATGCCACCAAATTCCAGTGGTGCAAGAACAGGCCTGAGGGAAGGGGACAACAGGCAATCCACCCTTTACTCTAAGAACTTCAGAAAGTAGGTCTCAAAGCCTCCACTCCCTGCTGCCACCACCAGCTCCACCATTTGGCCCAACCCTGCAAACCTCTGAAATCTCATTGTCTGCCCTCCTTTTGGCACAGCTGATGGTTAACCACCTCACTATTACTCAGGATATGGAACTAAACAAGAGAAGAGTAAATAGGCAGAAATGTTTGATCAGTTCTGAGATGAGGAGACTGGATGTCTATAGCAGGAGGATTCATTTGACAAGAACACACACACACTCACCCTGGAGCTGCAAATTAAAATAAAACAGCCAAAAAGCTCTTTTCCAAATGGCATGTCTTCCCCAGTCCCCACCCCCAGATCTAAGGCATTCAGCACACACAAATTTGTGATTATCTGCAACTATTATCTAAAATTAACTGTGGTTTCCTAATGAAAAACATTAAAAGAAGGATCAGATAAGAATGGGGCCTATGTATAATACTTCTACAGGAAGGGGGGGGGGGGAGAACAAACTGATGCTCTAAATGAAACCAGTGTGTAGCACATAATACAGTCACTCGTTGGAGTTCATTTTGCTTTATTGGTAACATATAAAAGGATGTTTTATCATGTCCGTCAATGGTTAGCAGAAGTTAATAAACTGCAGAAAGACACTCTTCCCTCTCCATGTTTTACCACCATCTTTGTAAACAGCATCATCCTTTGGTGATGTTATTGCAAGCACATTTCTAAAACATTTTTGCAGACACATAGTATTCTGAGAATTCTGGGGAGAGGCTGTGGAGTGAGGTAGCTGGATAGAGATCAGAATCTTGAATGCAGTATAATTCCTAATATTAGCATAGTTGATACGGGGCGGTAAGAGGCCCTGGGATTGAAAGTAGCCTTGAAAGTAGATACCTTCCAAATGAGGTAGGCCTATGATTCATAGAAGTTCCAACCATCACCTGCTGAGAATTCTGGGAGCTGTAGTTACAACTCATCTGGAAGGCACCAAGTTGGGGCAGGCTGACCTAATCCACTATAAAATCAGCAGGAAGCATTTCAACACTCTTGGCATGTCCCATTAGCATCATCACCCTGCACACCAGTTGGATATTATTATTTGTCAGTTGCTGCTCCATAGGTAATTGTGACATTTGTTCTGGTATGTTTTATTAACTCTCCGCCATGTTAGGTCATCCTGTTTGTCATGCTGTTATTATCATTCATTTCACTCTTGTATTGATTTTAATTATTTTTGTACACCTTGGGCATTTTCTGAAGAAAAGGAATAAAATGTGTTTATTAATAATAATAATTATTTACATAGAAATAACTGCAGTAATTATTAAGCAAAGACACATTGTTATGGTCAAGACTAGAACAGCTTCCCACCCATACCCCGAGCATGATCTTTACAAATCATTTCTCATCTGGAAACTCTCTTGTGTTTAATGGATGAAAAGAGTTTCTGTTTTTCCTCCTTGAGACATTCCAGCATGTGTGTGTGTGTGTATACACAAAGGTCATGTGCATTCCTCTTCTAAACTGTAGTTTAACATGATCTGGGTGTGATTTAGCAAAAGCCACATCCCACCTTTTGGGATGAATAAATCAGTGGAGATCCCGGGAGGTTGGATGGTAGAAAATCCCAGACTTGAGAAGACCCAGAAGAACAACTGGATGTGTAGCCAACACCTGAAGCTTGAATGTCACTGTTGCCCACTCCATTACAGAGCACAGCAGCTGATATGAGCAAAAGATCATGGATAAACTAGCTACAGTCAACCCTCGAGACCAATTACCAAGGCTCAGTGGAGAAGTACCATCAGAGCAGACCACAGTCACCATCACAGTAGCTGACATCCAACAGCAGGTCAAGAACATGAAGAACTGGACAACACTGGCCCAGACATGATCTACACCTACTAGCTAAAGAAACTAACAGCAGTGCATGAACGCCTAGCAGCACAGCTGAACCAGCTGCTAGCAGCAGGCTCCCACCCAGACTGGCTAACACAAGGAAGGACAGTGTTGATCATGAAAGACTTCCACAAGGGAACAGCACCATCCAACTACTGGCCAATAACCTGCTTCCCCACAACATGGAAAATCCTGTCAGGTATCATAGCCGCCATGCTACAGGACCATACGGGCCAGTACATGAGCACAGCTCAGAAGGGCAATGGGAACAACACCAGAGGCTCAAAATACCAGTTGCTCCTAGATAGAGCAGTTGCCTGAGACTCAAGGGCAAAACAGACCAATCTAAGCACAGCCTGGATTGACTACAGGAAAACCTACAACTCAATTCCACACACATGAATCTGCAAATGCCTGGTTCTGTACAAAGTCAACGGGGCACTAAGGACCTTCCTCAAGAACTCAGTGGAACTGTGGAAGACAACACTGGAAGTCAACTCAAGACAACTCACACAAGTGGCTGTCAACTGTCCCTGCATAGGCTTGAATCCCCTCGGCCAGATAATCACAAGAACTGGATATGGATGAGAGAATGCCTGAGGCAGCAGTGGACATGGGAGGAAGTTCAAGCAGAGTGCCGTGGCAAGACAAGACCCTGCATGGGATGTACCATTGACAGATAGCCGAGGTGGCTGACATTCGGAAATTGTATCAGTGGCTGGAAAGGGCTGGACTAAAAGACAGCACTGAGGCACTGATCATAGCAGCACAAGAACAGGCACTAAGCACCAGATCCATAGAAGCAGGGGTCGACCACACTAGACAGGACCCAAGGTGCAGATTGTGCAAAGAGGCCTCAGAGACAGTCCAACACATAGTGGCAGGGTGTAAGATGCAGGCAGGAACAGCATACACTGAACGGCACAATCAAGTAGCTGGCATTGTGTACAGGAACATCTGCCCAGTATATGGGCTAGACCCTCCCAAGTCCAGATGGGAGATTCCACAGAACATCATGGAGAATAACAGGGCCAAGATCCTGTGGGACCTTCAGATCCAGACGGACAGGCAGGTACTGGCCCATCAGCCAGACATCGTGGTAGTAGACAAAGACCAGAAGACAGCGGTAGTGATAGATGTAGCAGTGCCAAATGACAGCAACATCAGGAAGAAGGAGTATGAGTAGCTGGAGAAGTACCAGGGCCTGAAGGAGGAACTAGAGAGGATGTGGAAAGTAAAGGCCAAAGTGGTCCCAGTGGTGGTAGGAGCACTCGGGGCTGTGACTCCTAAGCTGGGAGCTCCAAGAGATCCCAGGAACAACATCAGAGCTCTTTGTCCAAAAGACTGCAGTGCTAGGAACAGCTAAGATACTGCGCAGAACCCTCAAACTCCCAGGCCTCTGGAAGACACATACCACCCATAGAGGTGAGAGAAGAAATTATGCATACATACATACATATTTAGTGATGTAGAATGCTACATGGGGCAACAATGTTTCCCATTTGCACTGGGAAGCACTGAGAAGGACTTTGGTAACTATAAGTGATAACTAGTCTCAGATTCAGCCATTCCCTTCTTTGCATCCACTTTCAAACAATCCTAAATTGTAGTTAATGTTAAGAATGACTTATTTAAATAAATAATATTCATAACCTCTGATACGGAGCTGACTTATTTCAAGTGAGCCTTAGTTGATGTTAACCAAAACTCAGCAGGTTAGATAAAATATCAAATTCATTGGAAGCACAAATGAAAGCACAAAATGGAAGCCGATGTTTCTGAATTGTTGCTTGCAGCCACACCAAAGGAGGAAGAAGCACAAAAACCTAAGGGACACAGCAAATCCTTCTCATTGTTCTGAAGGATGTTTTAGTGTGACATCTGGATGGGCTGACAATGGCTGGGTTCAGAAATGTAGTTAAGCCTTATTTTCTTAATCATAGTTTGCTTAATATACCACAATTGCTTAGATTCACACTACCCAGTAAACCATAAATGATGTGTCTTGGATACAACATTCCCACAGCGAATGAAGCCAACCCACATGATAGTATAATCTGTTATGTGAACTATGGATTTCTGGGTAATTTCTTCCCCTTCCCTCTCCACCCTACAATCTGAAAAATATTTCAGATGGAAGTTAAGGGGAATTGTGAGGGGAGTAACTTTTTCCAAAGACAAGTGTAATTCTGGGAAAGTTAAGCTGAAGTTGGCCTTTGACTGATAGCAAAGGTGGTTGGATATAAAAGATAAAAGGACTCAACATAAGGCTTAGCAATATATAGACATAACACCATCAGCTATAAACTGTTAAAGAAAGATCCTGTCATAAGATGTAGGAGATGTTTTTAAATATTCATTGAACTTGGTTTTACCCTGCTCTTCCTGGGATGTTCTTAATACTTCTACTGCTTCTGTTTTTTTAAGTTTTAAATTTTCTTTTAATATTTTAATTGCTTTTATTCAGTTAGACAGCCCAATATGCATTGTTCGTGTGCATGGATATATATATGAATGTGTGTGCATGATGTTCCTTTAAATCTCTTTTGGGAGAACAAAAGGCATCATTTGCCATCCACCCAGCAGGGCTAATCAATGACAGGTGTTATTAAAAGTCCAGTTGAATGTCCCCCCAGAGCACTGTGGGAAATTAAAATGTACATCCACAGACCTAGCCCCTGGACTGCTTTATAGGTTGTATTGGAAACCTTTATTTATCAACCTTTATCAATGATTTCAAGGGAGTTTACAAATATTAAAAGCAACTGTTTTTCCTGCTGGGGGCCATCACTGCAATATCCCCACCTGGTAAGCTTCTTAAGACCTTTAACTTTGAGAGATTCTGATGTAATAGGGCCCTGTTGCTTGGTGGGAAGCTGTTCCCTTCAGATATGTGGACATTTGGAACTGTTGGCTTATCTGAAGGAGATAAAGTGGTGGGTGGCTTTCAAATTAATCTCTGTTAACTGTAACATTGCACTAAGCCATAGGTTTCTATGGTTCTGGTTTAGTGTAGCTAGCCTTTGCAGTTTGCAAATCATGGTTTATGGCTTAGCAAGGTATGTGGTTAAAACAATGTGTGAAATCAGCCAGTGGTTCCATTTTAAAAACATGTTGACCAAATGTTCTGTATGCTTTTCTCTGTTCTTCAGTTGTAAATGTGACCTTTTTCCTTACACATAAATAAGGCCCATCATAAGCATTTTTTTTTCTTTCTTGCACACCAGCATCTCACCACCATGCCTATCCTTGACCATTACTGTTATGCTTGAAGAGAAGGAAAAAAGGTGCTCCCTTCAGACTCAGAACCAGCTCTTGGCACAGCAACAGGTAAGAATTAAACCTGGTTTACTTAAAGGAAGGATCTATTGCTTGGACAATGTTGAAGGTGGGAGAGTTTATTTCTTACACTGTCCATTACTTACAGACTTATCATTATATTTCTGTCAACCAGCCCTATGAAAAAGGTGAAGATCATGTTGCTATCATTTTTTTTTTTTTACCTTTGTGTTCCTATGATACCAGCAGCACTAGAAGATTGAAACATATTTATTTCTGGCTTAGCTAGAGCCTAAGCTTCTGCAAAGCTAATATTTCCTTTTGTAGCATTTTGCAGTTTCCCCATTGGGGGTAGCTCTTATCTTTCCTCTCTTCCCAGCTCCTGAACTTCTCATCCTTTAAGGGGAATGGTGGCTTTACAACTTTGCAGCTCTCCCTTCTCTGCCCACAGTTACCCAGGTTATGTGAGCAGGGATGAAACTGATGAGAGTTTTTTTCAGTTTTCCTTGTCAGTGGAGACAAGCTAGGCTTGTAAAGAGTCAGGATATTTGATTGTTGTCTGATGCCTAGACTAAGGGTATAGGGGTTTGTAGCCTCTCTGGGCAAGGCATTTCCTGTTCTTGTCATGTCAAGTTGGCCAAAGTGAAGGTGATCATAGTTTCCTTTCAAGCCAAAAATGTAAAAGGGGCTGCTCATATTCTACCTCCTTTTTACTCTATAAAGGCTGGTTATGCAGGGCTGAACCTCCCACACCATAGGGGGAAGTGGCCTGATTTGGAGATCACCCTGTTGATCTCAACAGCAAGAGCAGCATAACTTTCAAGGGTCAACTCAGCAAGGGTGACCTTTGTGGATTCAGGCAGAAAATGTTTTCAGTCAATAGTGCTGAAACTCTAGGTAACATAGCAAGACATGGAGAGAGATAAGCAAGGGATGGAAAAGTTGCCTTTAAAGCATTCGGAGTGTGGTCATTGGAAATATTAGGAAATAGCTAGAGAAACTACATCTTGGAGTCCCTGAAGCATTTTGTATATCTGATCACATCTTTGTTTTTCATTTTTATAGAACAACTTTTAACTTTTTTTTTTTTTTTAAGTTTCCACTTGAGAAATGTTTTCCCAGCTGTTGGAACTAATTAGCTGACACAAGGAATGGCTTTGTTAAATTTTCCTCTGGATAGGAGCAAAGTGATTTCATCCAATTCTTATTTATTTTTTACACAACTCTGCCGGGCGGTGCACTGCATACAGAGCAGTTTATTTATATTGCTTTATCTCACACCTGTTTGGATCCTGGTTGTTTTATGGTATTTAAGCGTACTGTTTCTTGCCAATTGCTTTCTCTCTACCATTCCCTGTATTTGCCATAAGTGTTTCTTGTTAGCTCTAGAAGAAACTCCAGTTGCTTTATGGATACAATTAGCAAGGACAAAAATAATGTAATTGTTAGTTACATCCAGCATATTATCACTGAAGACCTATAAAACAGTTTTTCAAAACACTGGAGGGACTATTTGACTTCTGGAAAGCAGTAATGTGTATGAGGAACAGTTGTTGTTTTGGGGGGAGGCTGCTTTCAAATGTGGGGGAAAGGTTTGCTTTGTTTATGTCCTATTTTTTTGGCTATTGACATCTCAGGTTTGGTCTTACCTGTGCAACAAAATGGTATAGAATTTTCAGGAGCTGAAGAGATGGGCTCTGCAACAGACTGCATTTTTCATTCTCCCTACAAATAGAAAATGAACATATCAGGGAGAAAACAATGAGATTTGACTTTTGACTCCTGTTTTAGCTTTTCATTCATTCCCATCAATCTTTTATAGTAATAAGACAAATGTCATTAAGGTATTAGGAACCAAGAGAAGATGCTTCAGAGTTTATATCACTAACATGGTGGCTTGCCAGAAGAGGAAGAAGCTGCTGGACTGACTTTCTGCTGCACCTGAGTAGCATCAAAGGGCTGATTTCAGTCTTCAGTTAAGCCACGATTAAATGGAAAGAAGGAGGCATCAACATTCCCCTCAGCCCTACAAAGGTTCAAATCTCCACTTGATTTCATGGTTTGAACAGCTTGAGCTGCATCAACTGATGATTTAGACCTAAGACTATCTAACTCATTTGACTAAGTTAATGTGCAGTTTGCTTCAGGATCTTGCTCTTCCAGCATTGGTGATTGATGGATAGACAGACAGACATGTCTGTATGTATTTATGTGTGAGAGAGACATCCCTAGTCAGATCTGGCATCTTGCTTGATATCCTTGGTGCCCAAATCTCTAATCAATTTTAGGCATTTTGTTTGAGGCAATGTACATGGCAAGCTGATTAATTCCCCTTCTCTTTTGTTCACACTAATGTTTACCTTCTACAAGAGCAGATACTCATTCCATCCATTCTCTTCTATTCTTTATAAGCCTTCCAAAGAAGCAAAAGTTCTTAAGAATGGGCAAGTATCATAGTAAAGAGTCAAAGGACAGTATGAACTGCCAGAAAAGCTAGTTGGCTAATTGGCTTGTCAGCTACTTAGCACCAAAAGGGAAGGTCTGTTGTGGACAAAATGTACCTTTGTTATCAGTGTGATGTGTCCTGATAAGGGATATGCAAATAAGTCAAAATCATTGTTCTCTAAACAACTTTTTAAAAAGAGCCATTTCACTCTGCATCCTAGATCAGAGCTGGCTTTGTATCAAACTCCATTTAATTGGTTTACTCCTTAAGAACCCTTTTTTAAAATGGAAGTCACCCTGCAGCATATCCTCTTCTGGACTTTTGTTTCAGATTTCCAAATACAGTTTTTGTGGACTGGGGTAAAATGAACACTAGCTCGACCTATGCCACTATCTCATTTGTTCTACAATGAGGTTGGGTAGAAATAGAAAACTTAGTTTGCTTCCAAATGAATTGGTAGCAGAATCCTTTTACACCCTTAAATTTGAGCTTACAATAAGCTGGAGTAAGATTTATGCAAGTGGATGTCATGAACCAGAGGGGGGCTTTCCCCATGTTCTGTGCAATGCCCACTCTTGATGCTGCTGAAAGGTAGATACAAGGAAATACAATGCCCTTATGAGTATGCCCTTGTGAGTTAGGACATGTGGAATTGAAATGATTGAGCATGTCCTTCTCTGTTGTCAGTTGTATAGGGAACCCTGCAGAGCCCCAAGTAGATGTGCTTATCGCTCAACTTCTGAATATTATGACAAAATTCACTATCCAACCATATGCATAGCTATCTGTCACCGACCCTGAGACGATGTATAATGTAGCCAGGTTCTGCATGGCTCCATGTAAAATAAGGTTCATGGTAGCCAAAAGCAACTGAACCTGCTTGATTATGGTATGATGGCTATGACTTGTTCTTGGTTTTAAATTGTGTACTGACTTACCTTTTTATTTGCCAAAGCCTCTTGAATTTTAAGTGAAGCTTTTTTAGTTTACTGTTTCATCTACTTTGTGCTGGCTGATGACCACAGGAAAGATTGATTTGATTTGGAGCAGATTTTTCATATTCTTGTTAGATAAAAACTGTTCTTAGAAAGTTGTGGATCTTATCAATGGAAGCTCCCCCCACCCCCTCTCTCTCCTGATGTATTTTAGCAATTTGTTTCTAACATTCCTGCTTCAGCTGTCAGTGGAATGTACCACAACACTCTCTGCAAAGGATCTCATTTACTCTCCAAATAAAGGTTGTGCACAAACACACAAAAATGCTCCAATTCGTTTTGTATGTCTGAAGTATCTTTTATCCAGAGCCAGAATACACATAACCATCATTCTTTTTCTCTTTTTTCAATTCACATTCTTCCCCACTCCTTTCTTCAATCCTTTATGAGCTTTTCACCAAAATTCCTAATAACTGAATGGCTGGTACAGTTTCCAAGCTTTATAGACTGTTCCTCTTTATTTACGTGTGGTGAAAATGAACAGGTTTTTTGCCAGCGTCCTATGCTGGCTAGAAATTCTGAAAGTTGTAGAAGATGACAGCTCAAAGGAAAACTTACTGGAGAGATTTGGAGGTGCCAGACATTGTTTGGGTTCACACAACATGCTAAAACCTAAGCCAGGTGAACAAAACATAATTTCTGTCTTCACATAGCCTGTTAGACCCAACAATCACGCATAATATGATGGCCCACTTCATGCAACATGCTGAAACAACAGTTATGTTCCCACAATATTTGTTTTTCTTCCTAGCATTTTTCCTGCAGGTGCAGGGTCCCCCAGAGTCACCCAGCCAGCTTTCATGCCAAAGGTGGGACTAGAACTTAGTCTCCTGGTTTCTAGCCTGGTGCCTTCACCACTAGACCAAACTGTCTCTCAAGGTTCCCACAATATACTTAACCACAAACTACACAATTCCATTTAAAGTTTGTTTAGTTTGTGGTATAAGGCCAGTCTGTAAATCTGACCATTTTCCATCTAGCTGATTACTGTCAGCAGCAATTCTGAATGTTTTTGTCCAAATGCCTGAGATTCTGTTGAACAGTTTCTACACAGAAACTGTGTGTTCTCCACTGTGTCACTGACCTGGCTAAAGTGCTGAGCCATATTGCTAAGCAGCTTACTGTCAGCTAAGGGAAACAACTATAAAGCTCAGCTTCCCAGGCACCTCCATCTCTGAGAGTAGGCTTAAGCCAGGGGCCAAAGTTACAACCTTCCTTGCAGGGACTAAATACTGTAGTCCTCCTGCAAAGAATTTGTTTCAAAGCAAATATGGTTGAAAACTTTGGGACTTGCTGAGGCTACATGGAGTTTAACAACACTTCCACTTTTTAAAGGATTTGCATTTGAACCTCATCCTCCTAGGCTGATGCACAATTTCTTTGTGCACCCTAATATAAAACAGCATATATGCATGGATGGATTTCTACCTATGCCACATGAATGGTTTATACAATTGCTTCAACTGTTGCATGAATAAAGGAGCCAATAAGTCATGACAGGCATCTTTTCCCCTAGGATTATCTTCCCACAGCTCTAGGGTTAGCTTCAAAGTTGATATGTTTAACCCCATGCTTTAGCTCAAGGAACTGGGGTGCATCCACAGGTGGTAGATAGTGGGATGGCCTGCAGATATGAATGTCATCTGCCATATAAGTGGGATGTATTCTGATGAATGAATAGTTGCAAACCATGAGTGGCAGTAGGATGTGATGAACAGTGGGGAGAATGAGGTTTTATGAAATACCACAGAAATGGAAAGATAGCACTGTAACAAGGCAAGTATGGCCCACCTTAAAAGTCTAAGACAATCTCTCACTGCAAGCGTAGGGCTAAAAGTAAATCCATTGGATGGGTTGCAGCAATTCTATTGCATGGAAGAAAGTAATGGCTAGCTACTTTCCTAGATAAGCCAAGACAATTCATGGAAAGCAGCTCAACAAGAAAGAATGTGATGTTGCCAAAAGAGGAGACCTTCCATGTCTGAAGATGACTATTTGGCTACTGGGAAGAGCAAAGACCTTGATCAAGTAGGTCTAAGGCAGTATGATGTGAATGGATCAGAGCCTTCAGGAAATCCAGTTGCTGATGTAGCCAGAACTGAAGAAAGCTTGGAGCTTATTGAAAACACTTAGGATGGGAACATGGAGCATCTACAATATGAACCAAGAAAAGCTGGATATTGTTCAAGCAGAAATTATATGGTCTAGGACAGAAATTCTAGGAATAAATGAACAAGAATGGACAAGAATGGGACATGTCCAATCTGATGAATTCAAAATTCTGAAAATGAAACTCACACACAAAATAGAGTAGCAATTATCAACCCCAAACATGTAACTGTATGTGTAATGAGATTCAACCCAGTCAGTGACAGAATAATTTCTAACAGGATTCTAGGATGGTCATTCATGTTCACATGTATGCACCAATAACAAATACTGGAGAAAAAGGGGTTGATGAATTCTACAGAAGATTAAACAAGTAATACACCAAACATCAAAGAAGGAAGTTCTAATAATTGTTGGCAAATTTAATGCAAAATTTGGAGAGGAACCAATCTTTTTTTTTTAATAGTATTTTATTGGAATTTTAAAATTACAAAGTTAAAAGTTAGAAATGAAAAAGAAAATTGAAAATACAAATTATAAAGAAAAGGAAAAGAAGTGAGATAAAGTAAAAGAAAAAGAAAAAAGATATGAAAAATAGATAACCCAATCTATCTCTGGTCTTAGGAATAATAAGAGTATCATAAGTGCTAGTTTTTAATGCATTAAGTAGGAGTAATTCTTTGTCAAAACATATCCCATTATATTTATAATCTAATCTTCAAATCCCCATGTAAGCTTCACCCCACCTGCATTTTGCAAATAGTCCATCAATGGTTTCCATTCTTTAAGGTAATAATTATTTGAGTTTTCTTTTAATAAGCAAGTCAGTTTATCATTTTCTGCCATTTCCATCAGTTTTAACAGCCATTCTTGTATTGTTGATAGTGTCTGGGTTTTCCAAAATTGTGCATAGAGAAGTCTTGCTGCGATAATCATGTCTTGAGTAATTCTAATAAGATGTTTTCCTATTTCAAAATCCATTATCCCCAGCAGGAATAATTCTGGTTTAAATGGAATTTGTATTTGTAGTATGCTCTGCATCAAGGTTTGTATTTGAGTCCAGAGAGAGGAACCAATCTTGAAAACTGTTGGAAAATTTGGCCAGGTAACCCACAGTGATGCAGGACAACTATTGATGGACTTCTATGTAGAACGTGGGCTTTGTTACTAACACAATATTTCAGCAACACAAAAGATGGCTCTACGCCTCAGCATCTCCAAATAGTCAACACTATAACAGAATAGATTACATCATATGTAGCAACAGCAGGAGAATTTCTCTGCTGAATTGCAAAACACAGCCGGCTGCTGATCATGGATCAGCAACAAATTACAGAAATATGTATGAGTCTGAAAAGACCAGAAAGGATCCAGTCCCATAAAATCTAAAACCCGTTCCTGAAGAATATAAGATTGAGGTTAGAAACAGATCAAAAGACCAGGAGCTAGTGGGCCCAGAACCTGAAGAACTGTGGGAAGAAGTTAAAATGATTGTAAAAAAAGAGACAAAAAGCACATAACAAGGGGCAGAAAAAAATGAAGAACACACTGTCTAGCAAACAAGGCGACAGAAATAGCTAAGGATAGAAGACTGGCCAAAGCCAGAGGAGATCTTGAATCAGTCTGAGAACTTAATGCAAACTTCCAACAACAGTTGAGAAGAGATAAAAAGGTCTATCTGAACTACCTGGACTCTAGACAAATAGAAGAAAAGAACAGAATTAGAAGAACAAGGGACCTATTTAAGAAAAACAAAGAAATCGTTTCCTCGTAGCAGTGTCATAAGGCACAAGCATGAAAAGGAGTTAATGATGGAACAGAACATGAGAAAAAAATGAAAGGAATATATGAACCTGTGCAAGAAGCTCTGAGAAGCCTGAAAGCTCATTGGAAAGAAGGATCATGGGAAAAAAAACCCTGTCATACTTTAGACACATCATGAGAGCTGATGCATCTGTGGAAAAGATGATGGTGCTGGGCAAGGCAGATGGAGGGAGGAGAAGAAGCTGACAGTATATGAGGTGGAATGCTGCAAGCCACAGAAATGCACAGGCAAGAATCGCACAATGTGATGAGCGACAGGAGAATTTTTATCCATTGAATCACCAGGACTTGACTGAGCATAACAACAGCTAGGTTTAAAAGCTGGGATGTTTACAAATTTGAGGAACTCCGTGCTCCTTGCCTCAGTCCTAATATAAACCACTTTTCTTCATCCTGAACCAGTAATGGCAAACCTTTTGGGCTCAGGGTGTCCAAAATTCAGAAAATGCCTGACTTGACTCTGCTGGCATGACACACACACAGACACACACAGACACACACACCCCAAACAAAAGAGAAACAATTCTTTACATATTCATTTATTTTTAAAAAATATATATAGTCTAATCATGTGTGGTGCTGTGTATTATATAAAGAAATGGTGTTTGTTTATTTATTTATTTATTTATTTATTTATTTATTTAATATGCTGCCCATCTCCCCCAGAGGGTGATTCTGGGTGGCTTACAATTAAAAACCAAGACAAGAAAAATATAAATATCTCCCAATTAACATCACAAGTAACAATTCTATAAAAGCCAATATACAATTTAAGATGATGGGGGGATTAATTACAAAAATGAAATAAAATCAAACAAGCTCAGTTTCTTTAGTAACTCAGACAGGGAGAACAGTTGTGGTTGGGTGTTGGTGAACACTGGCATTTCACCCAAAACGTCATGGTGTGTTACCTTTGACACACATGCCATGGGTTCACCATCACTGTCCTAAACTCTCTGCCACTGCCTTCCCATTATTGCTGTTATTGCCCGTATTAGAAAATGAGGCAGAGTACAGGCTAAGATAGAACTTGAAAGCAATGTGAAATTTTTTTAATTCCTCATTTGTTAATCTTTGCCACTCTCATTCTTTAATCTATGATTCCCCCCTCCCCCTTTAGCCTTGCAAGGCTCTTTTCCAAACAAGACCCATTTTACTTTTAGCAATATTTCAGTGATCCTCCTAGTTTGTAATCATTAGCTCTTAAATTGAGGCCATTTTGCCACCTTTGTAATCCACTAGATATTTTGAATTTAAATATATATCTTTCCAAAGCACTTTACGAGTTTTATCCCAAGAGTCCCACTATTCATTCATTCATCATTCATTCATTTGGTTTATATAGCTGCCATCTCGTACATGTGACTCTGGGCAGCTTGCAATAAAAATCAATAAAATACTACAATACAAAAAACAAACACATTGCCACCAAGCACTGTAAAACAACTATTAACATAACCAGGAGATGGGTTCTGTCACCCACCCGGGGCCCCAGGCTTGGGCACAAGACCATGTTTTCAGGGCCATGCAAAAAGTCAGCAGGACCAAGGCTAGTCTGATCTCCAAGGGGATGATGTTCCAAGGGGTGGGCACCATGGCAGAAAAAGCTTTCCTTCTGAGCCCTGCTAGTCATCATTCCTTAGCCGATGGGACCCGGAGCATGTCCCTCCTGCTGGATTGGGTAGGACAACCAGGGAGAGCCAGCCTGTAAGTAACCCAGACCCAGTATTGATCACCCAGCCCTTCTGCAGTGGAGGGACTGAGGCCAAGATTGTGACTTGCCTAAATCAATGGAGAAGATTAACAAAAGGTTGGGATTTGAACTTGGAGCTCCAAGCCCCAATGCTGAACCAACTACTATGGAGAAGCATCATAAATGTATTGCAGGTGTGAAATATCAAACTTCTTGGCTAATAAACATCTACTTTTGCATATAACTAATTGGCTATAATAATAAGAGTGTCAAACAAGGGAGGGACCAGGCTTCAAATCTTTCCTCCACCATTGATTCTACTCAATGACTTTGGGCTAGCCTTAGTCTCTCAGCCTTTCAACCTCCCTGAGAAGGTTGCAGTGAGTATAAAACAATGGAACTGCATCAGTATCGCCTTGGAAGAGGGACAGAATAAAAACACACAGTCAATAAACATAAATACATTAGTGAAGGGTATGTACACATACTGGTGAAGGAGGTGCAGCCCACTGGCACTCTTAGCAATTTATTAGCACTGTATTAAGAGACTGACTGATTTAAGCCCGGCTTGTGGACATGCAACACAGACAACGTAAAGCTGTCTGTCTGGCCCTTGCCTACAGCTGACAATGGAGATATAAATCACCCCTGTCTTCAGCGGTGCTGACAAACCCATCTCATAACCATCATCTGCCAACAATGGCAGATTTACAGTCCTGTAACTCAGCCATCTCATTGCTCAATAGTGTTGCATGGACTGTACCTCCCCATAATCCGTCCTTAGTCCCAAACAGTTAATTCCTGCCTTGGACTGTAATAGAGTCTATGGAAATGTTCCCCCCTCCCCAACAACTTCTTTTTTTCTTGGCACAAAGCAAATCTCAAAAAATGGGGATACTCCCCTGCCCAGGAGGGAGGTGTAATACGTGCACACAGCTTGGCAAGGAATTCAGACCAGCTGCCAGACTCCCAGCTGATCTTATAACTCATGAATTCACCACATATTCAGAGAGCCACCCTTCTCTTCCTAACAATGACCCTTCCCTCATCCTTCACTTACAAAGCTGTGTGAGAGAATGGGATGTGTCTTGAATTATGGAAATAACTTGTCCTACATGATGCCTTCGAATTGTGTCATCCATTTACAAGGGTCCAAAGTCTTGAGCCAAGAGAAAATACAAAAATATTTTTATGACATGGCCAACCAAGTGATTTTTATTTCTATCTCTATCTCCTATCTGTCTATCTGCATATATTAGCACCCCTTCATTGTTTTTCAGTGTTACTATTTCAAGGAACCCTTTAACTTCCAAGATTTTGCATCTCTTCTTCCTCCTTATTAAGGAACTGCTACACTTCTATCAATGGATTTCTGTCTTGCAAAGAATTCTGGGGCATTGTTTAAATTCTTTTCATTCTTAAAATCAACTTGCTTTTTGATGTTAAATAATAATTTTAAAAAAAATCCCAAAGCAGGGGAATGATTAAAAGCAATTTACAAGATAGATAGATAGATAGATAGATAGATAGATAGATAGATAGAATAATTAAAACCTCTAAAATAAACATATTTTGGAAAAAGTGGCTTAAATAAAGGCCATCAAATCAGTTCAGAAGGAAAAGCTGCATGAAAAGATGTGACCTAAGCATGCCTTTTAAGCATGTCTTCAAAGCCTAGTGGCCAAATGGCAGCTAAACAAGGAGAAAATTAGAAGAGGGGGTGAAAGCTGCCTCCCCAGTTTGGTATAAGGTCAAGTGTTGGATTAGGAACTGGGAAACCCAGGTCATCCTCAACCATGGAAGCTCAAAGGGTGACTTTGGGCCAATCCCTCTTTTCAGTCTGTCAACACTTCAAGGTAGTCCAGACCAGGAATCCAAAACCACGAATAGTAATACTATTTTTATTGCAAGGCTACAGTAACAGAATCTTGCTGAAGTCTGAAAGCATTTCCTCACTCCCCTGCCTTTACATTCCAGACAACTGGGGGGGGGGGGGTCCCTTCTGAGATGCTTTCTCCACCCCCATCCCGCCTTTGGACTCAGATTTCTCTTATCAGACATTGCCTAGGCTGCAGCTCTTCCTCCTGTCTCTCAAGGTTATAGACACAGCCCAACCTACCTCACATGGATGTTGCTGAGAGGAAAAATAGATGGAAGGAACGCTATGAATGCTGCTCTGAACTCCTGAGTGGCAGGTGGAATATAAATACAATATATAAATAAATAGACAATTGTCCATTCAACTGGGTAATGCCTGAAGTAGAAGTAAGCAACCTTGTGGGCCACAGAAGTTGGTCACTGTTAATTGGTGTTCAAGAACTGCCATAGGTAGGCCATGATGACATAAAGTGTCCCAGATTGGATAAGGATGAGAGTGCAGGAGTATTTGGAGGGGATCTGAGGTGTTAAATCAAATACGTACCTATTTCTTTCTCTCTCTCAAAACAATCATGAAGCTTTATAATTTGCAGTCAAAGTTCAGCTCAAGCCAATGGGCTACAAGTACTGTATATGCTCATGAAGAAAATCTATCTACAGGTGAAACTCGAAAAATTAGAATATCATGCAAATGTTCATTTATGTCAGTATGGCAACTCAAAAGGTGAAACCAATATATGAGATAGACGCATTACATGCAAAGCAAGATATGTCAAGCCTTACTTTGGTATAATTGTGATGATTATGGCGTACAGCTTCTGAAAACCCCAAATTCACAATCTCAGAAAATTAGAATAGTGTGAAAAGGTTCAATATTCTAGGCTCAAAGTGTCCCACTCTAATCAGCTAATGAATCCATAACACCTGCAAAGGGTTCCTGAGCCTTTCAATGGTCTCTCAGGCTGGTTCAGTAGGAATCACAAGCATGGGAAAGACTGCTGAGCTGACAGTTGTGCAGAAAACCATCATTGACACCCTCCATAAGGAGGGAAAGCCCCAAAAGGTAATTGCAAAAGAAGTTGGATGTTCCCAAAGTGCTGTATCAAAGCACATCAATAGAAGGTTATGTGGAAGGGAAAAGTGTGGGAGAAAAAGGTGCACAAGCAGCAGGGATGACCATAGCCTGGAGAGGATTGTCAGGAAAAGGCCATTCAAAAGTGTTGGGGACTTTCACAAGGAGTGGACTGAGGCTGGAGTTAGTGCATCAAGAGCCACCACACATGGATCCTGGACATGGGCTTCAAATGTCGTATTCCTCTTGTCAAGCCGCTCCTGAACAACAAACGTCAGAAGCGTCTTACCTGGGTTACAGAAAAAAAGAACTGGTCTGTTGCCCAGTGGTCCAAAGTCCTCTTTTCTGATGAGAGCAACTTTTGCATCTCATTTGGGAACCAAGGACCCAGAGTCTGGAGGAAGAATGGAGAGGCACACAATGCACGATGCTTGAAGTCCAGTGTGAAGTTTCCACAGTCTGTGTTGATTTGGGGAGCCATGTCATCTGCTGGTGTTGGTCCACTGTGCTTCATTAAGTCCAGGGTCAATGCAGCCGTCTACCAGGAGATTTTGGAGCACTTCGTGCTTCCTTCCGCAGACAAGCTTTATGAGGATGCTGACTTCATTTTCCAGCAGGACTTGGCACCTGCCCACACTGCCAAAAGTACCAAAACCTGGTTCAATGCCCATGGGATTACTGTGCTTGATTGGCCAGCAAACTCGCCTGACCTGAACCCCATAGAGAATCTATGGGGCATTGCCAAGAGAAAGATGAGGGACATGAGACCGAACAATGCAGCGGAGCTGAAGGCCGCTATTGAAGCATCCTGGTCTTCCATAACACCTCAGCAGTGCCACAGGCTGATAGCATCCATGCCACACTGCATTGCGGCAGTCATTGTTGCAAAAGGGGCCCAAACCAAGTACTGAGTACATATGCATGCTTATACTTTGCAGAGGTCCGATATTGTTCTATTTCCAATCCTTGTGTTATTGATGTCATGTAATATTCTAATTTTCTGAGATTGTGAATTTGGGGTTTTCATAAGCTGTATGCCATAATCATCACAATTATACCAAAGTAAGGCTTGACATATCTCGCTTTGCATGTAATGCGTCTATCTCATATATTGGTTTCACCTTTTGAGTTGCCATACTGACATACATGAACATTTGCATGATATTCTAACCTGTATGTGGACGCTAGGAGTCAGAAACAACTTGATGGCACATAATCGATCACTGTGTATGCATTTGCTCACAATATTTATACTAATCCTGATTCAGGGCAGGATACAACAAGGCCAAAATCAAAAATATAAACCCAACCAGGTTTATAAATTAAACTATGGACCAAACATCTATGTTTTGGCTTTGTGACAAAATACCAGCAGAGTTGGGACCATCAGTAGCTTCAGAAGGGAGCGTGTTCCACAGAATGGTCACCACTGAGAAAGCTTGTTACCTGGTCAGCACCTCATATACTTCATTAATGGGGGGACCTGCAACCAGGTTCCCTACTTCTGATTTGAAGCAACTAGTGGTGATGTTTGAACTTTTAAATGGTTTTCAGATTGCTTCTTTCCCAGCCCTACCTGGAGATTCTAAGGATGGAGTGCAAAGCATAGGCTATCCCTGAATTGTAGCTCTTCTCCTCTATTATTCTTCTATAGATTTTGGTATTATACTATATCTAGCTATGATCATAGAATTTGCTGCAGATCTTTCCTTTCAAACTGTGTTTCTCTACATGCATGGATGAGGGAAGAGCTCAATTACTTATGAGTTGGGGAGAACCAAACCTGTGTACCAACATTTCAGTGTTTCCTTTTTATAAAATGAGATTATTTTAGGATTTCAAGTTAGGTAAACCAATGCATCCTCAACCTCTTGGGTAGATAAGCCATCTTCGTTCAATGTGAAGATGAAAGGGAAGTAAACAGAATTTCCTAAAGGGTTTTGTTTCCCATCCTTATTCATAGAATAAAATCCTGAAAGATCTACAACAGGCAATTCACATGTTTCCCCTTCTTAATGATATCTCATCTTGCAGAGAAGCCATTACAGATACTACTAGGATGATTACAAAGAAGTTGTACTTTAACAGTCTAAGGATCATTAATGGAGGTACCTAGAGAAAAATTGACAAAAGCAGCAAATGCCTTTAATTATTAGCCATGTCTCCTTGTTTTTCATTCTGTAATACTTTCCTGGCTCTTCTCATATTTCCTTATCTGTTCTCTTTTTATTTCCATCCTTTGCTCTAAAATTAGCTCATCCCAACTCTGCTAGGGTGATGGCATTTATAAACTACTTTTGTTACATGTGCTTATTCAAAACTCAAAAAACATTTCAAAATAATTAATTTAAAATGTCTGTAATGCTATCAGTAAAATTCCCTGAACACATTTTTAACTTCAGATAAGATGACAATTTCCTGTTCATTAAGTATATGTGTGCTAAACTCAAAAGAGAAGAAGTTAAATAAAGTTAAACAAAGTTATGTACCCTAGAAAGAAGATTCCTGGGCCAACAGAGATGAATCCTGTGGTTTCATCTACTGCAGGTGTAGTATAACTTACCTGAACTTTAAATTCAGTGCCATCCACAATATGTTTTCATGATATCTTTGTCAAGGAAAATCCTTGCATTTCCTAAACCAAACACAAACATTTGGCTTTTAAAAACATATATGAGGACTATATTTACCCTATAAGCACAGACTAGTTTCGTGATAGTCATTTGGTCTAATCCAAAACAGCATGAGGAAAACAGCAAATTTCCCTTTATAAAATGCTGTTATTCTTTTTTAAATTAATTTTATTTTTCTGCATATCCCTTGGAAGTTTTTCTGGATTCTTTATCATCACTAAGAATTCTGTTTTGGTTGAAAGTTCAATGGCAACTTCTGGAAATACATTTTTATTGCATTTCTATAGTTTCAAAGGTGTTCAACTATGTTTTTCTATTACCGCCTTCGGTTTATATCTTTTCTACCATGACTTTCATATTTCCTCCCCTATGCCATTTCAAAGTTATTGCTAATTAAAGATTATGCCAGGGATGTTGGCTGGGTAGATTGATTGATTGATTCAATTTATATGGCCAACAAACTCACAAATAGGACTCCGGTGGCTCACATCAGATTAAAAATAACAGAGTATCAAATTGCACCCAAGGCCACTCATCCATTTGCCTATTCACCCCTTAAAGATAGGCTCACATAACACGCTGGCCCAATGCCAAGGGTTGAGCCAGATCTTCAGTGCCGTAAAAAAGGCAGGGCCTGTCAGGGCCATCTACATTCCAAGGAGTATGTTGCTCCGTAGAGTAGATCCCACAACAGAGAACGCATGCCACTAGGGTCCCATCAGATGACATTGTTTCACAGAAAGGACCTGGAGCATGCCCACCCTGATGGATCTTTGAGATGGGCTGAAATAATCAGAGGCAGAGAGTCTTGCAAATGACACAACCTTGTGCCATTGGCACATTGCATTAGCCCATAATTTGTTTTACCATAGTTTACCAAATAAACCATAATTAATTAGGTTCATACACCATGGCAAGCCATAAACAATTATTTACAAATCACAATGGCTAAGTACAGGCAATACAGCTTAAATCACATGTAAATTCTCTCTCTTTAATTTATTCTTAACTTAATCTAGTCTCCTCCTCTTTCTCTTTCTAATATCCAACCTAAAGAAAACCAGGTATGTCTCCCAAATTGCTTTGGGAGGGATAAGAAACTACAAACTCCACAATACCTTGAAACAAGCCAGTTATCCATGACCAGTTATTTTTTATATCATTGAAAAGGTACCATTTTTGCACAGAGAATGAAGGACTGAAGGATCTGAAAAGGATTGATGGCTTCTGGTGGACAAAGCAGGACAAATTCATCGCCAGGACTGTAATAGTAGTAATAGTAATTTTATTTGTCATCCATCTATAATCAGGCACAGGGCAAAATAATAAAATACAACTTCCAAAATTAATAAAGTAATTCACTACAATACAATTTAAGATTACAACTAAAGTAATAGTGCTTCAGTAAACTGAAGAGTCTGTAACATTTTCTTAATGGCTTTTAAATAGTTTTTATTGCTTTAATGTGGTTTAATGATTTTTTTTTTACTATGATTTTGGTTATTTTTTGTCTTGTTTCGTGTGTTTTTCATTCCATAAGCCACCCAGAGTCATGTATGAGATGGGTGGCTATATAAATTGAATAAACAAGCAAATAAATAAAAACAATCCTTAAAACCTGTACCTAAAGAACAAAGCATTTCTACATAAAATTAATACTTACACATAACTTTCATATTGTGGTTTGTGTCCGTTCAAGATAAGCAAGAGGAAGTGAAACACTTCAGAATACAAATCAGCTAAGTTTGTCATCTATTGATACAACTTTTGTATTAAATGCTTTGATGTGAGGTTTAACTACTTGCAGAGAGGAAACAAACTTTACTGTGCACCCAATTCAGAACTGGATCCAATTCCTAGCTGTTTGCTTCTCTGTGACTTTGCCCATGTCCTAATATAGGTGGGTATGACTGGTTGTCATTATTAATATGGCCCAACTTTAGAGGACTACTGGAAGAACTACACATCAGGGATCAACCTGATATTATTGACAGCCCTGCCAAATGTTGCCCTTTTCTGTAGCACTCCATTTAAGCCAAAAGAGAAATCGGCAGTGTTCCTTCCACTCATTGTATCATTGCCAAATCTGGAGCATTGCCTCTCTTTCTCTTTGAAAGCCTGTTTTCTTTTCTTTTCCAGTGCCAAGTGGGAAAAGGGCCGTCAAATGATGGCATATTGGCCACTTGGTCCCTACAACGGGCAAAAAGGCACTGCTTGTTATCCTGTCAAGGACTCCAGTGCCAGTCTATGCAAACTGATTTGCAATCAATGGAAAGTGATTACACATTGTTTCCTATCGATTGACACAAGGAAGCCTTGAGAGAATAATGAGCTACAGCTGATGACAATCAAGAACTACTGTCTTATGGCAAGTTTGATTGCACACTCTTCCATGGAGGCAATGAACACTTGATATACAACATACAGCATACATACAAACACAAAATTATACATTGTTACATGCACACCCTACTTTCCATCTCCTGGGCACTGAAGAGTCCTAGGGGATAGCATTATAGAGTTTGTTTCCTTTGGATGAGAGAATGAAGGGATCTTGGAAATATCTGTTTTCTTTGCACATAGGCAAGCAAAGAAACTTTTCTGTAAAGTAGCAAATCTGCACCCCACTAGGTCTGCACCCCCAAGTAGGTATTGCATCTTCTACAAGGCTGTACCCCAGATTAACTGATTTTGCTTTTTTCCACTTCAAATAGCAAATTCTTATTTTGCCTGTCTTCCTTACATGGTCTAAGACAAACACATCTCTGAAGGTGAGTTAAATCTCATCCACTGCATATTAGCCTTAAAGTCAACCTTGAACCATTCAAGCCTTAGAGTCAGGCTTGAACCCAAGAGAATCCCCCTATATTAGGGAATTTAGAGTCTACAGTATGAAAGGTTCTTAAGTAATGTCATGCAATGCAATGCACTGGTGGTCTAAGTTCAGCCACAATTGTGAGTATGCTGGAAATTAGCTCTTTCCACTAAATTATCCATTCCCCCCCCCCCCCCCCCCCGCAATTGCTGTAGTGTTAGTAAGTCCTTTCCATCTCCAGTTTAGAAGACAGAGTGAGGTGCAGCTGTTCTGGAAACTACTGAACAGCTGAAATAGAGAAGTATTCATTAATCATAATATGCATTCTTTCCTTCCCATATCCCAGTCCCACGTTCTGCATACATACACAATCCACATGTGTGGTGTGCCTAGGAAAGGTAGTATTTGTACAGTTGGGGGGGCATTGTGTGTGGGGTGTTTCTGGCACATGTACGTAAATTGAGGGTCCTCCTAACTCTGCATTTGTGTTCCTTTTGTTTATGTGCAAGGGAGTAACTGAACAATAGTTAGCTTGATAGGTGGATTTAGGCATCTTCTCAGAAATGATGATAGTTATGAGAGTTTCAAGTCCATTGACTGCAGTGCAGAAAAAAAATAACTAAGAAAGCAAACATGTAAATCGTTAATTAATACATTAATGTTAATGTAACTTACAGCGTTCATTAAATAAAGAAACTCATAAGCATTTCAGAATTAATCACAAGGACTTCTGTAAAGTAGAATGAAGGAGTACCAAGGAGCAAAGACATATGTGAAGAAGAAAGGGAAGAACTTCATAGTAGAGCATCTGTGATTCTGAATAAAATGTGTATAGAGATCTCAACCAATATTTAGATAAAGCAATCTCTGTTCTGAATCCCCACTGTAGCTGATTTTCAACAAAGAGAAAGACAGCCTATAGGGTTTTCCCTTGGGAAATTTGAATTGCATTTTCTCCGCCACATTTAAGATCATGAAATGTAGCTAGTTTCAGGCACAGTCTGATCATTAAAATTAAAATACAAACACACACCAGATCTCCATGGGAAGGGTGACACTTACTGTAGAACCTGATTTACAGTGATTTGCCCATCTTGAAAATCAAGTGTGTATCCCATGTGTTCTTCCCATGCAACTGAAACTGTTCTCATTGAGCTCCTCCAGGATATTTTCCACTCTCTCCAATTTCCCCTTCTTCCATTCTGGGATGCATGGAACAGGAATGAATATTGCTTAAAGCATCTGCCTAGTTGTTTAGAAAGGCTTTTGAACCAATGTGTAAAGCCGTTTCTCAACATTTTCTGGAAACCCTGGAAAGTGGATATATGAGGATCAAGTATTAGATTAAACGTGTGATGGCATTTAATGCATCTGGATTTGTTTATTGTTCTGAAATGTTGTAACAGTCACAGAATGAGAGAGGAAATCAGTCTGAGACCAGGAGGATTCATGCAAGGATTTTATCCACACCGTGGTCTCCCAAAGTTAACATTGATACTGTCAAATTTTATTTTACTCCAGAACCTATGGTGCAATGCAACCATGATCACGTCGTGCATGCAGGGGGTCTTCTGAGGTAATGTAAATGCAGACAAACAGGATCAAAAAGGACAGGTGGATTTTGTACAGAAATCTCTGTAACTGAACAAAGTTTATGGGAACCTGGTTGGAGGTTTCAAACAACTGCTTAAGAAAGCAAACCACAAACTTCTGTTCTCTCTGCTCTGGGAAAAATAATTCAAGTTATGGATGTCAAGCTACAGTAATGTTCAGTCACACCCACCCTTATTCTGCAGAATAATCCTCTCATTATGGCTTAAGTATGCATTATGTAACTTGCTTCTTAGGATGAACTTAGCATGGTGAAGATATGTACCAAACTAGGTGCAATGTGAGAAAATGCATTGGCCATTCCATCTTGAATCCATCAGCGAGTGCATATTTTTGAGCTCTTCTGAACTCATGAGCATCACAAAATGTACTTATAATGTGTGGGATTTATGGGGTGTGTGTATGAGTGTTTGCAGTAGAGCTGATGTTGGACAGAAGGGCTCGGGAAGTGCCTGTCGTATATATATATTTTTTCATATTGGCACATGTTTTGCATTGCTCAGCTACCATATGTAAGAATAGTTATGCCTTAAGCTCAATAATCTTTATTTCTTCTTCTCACATTTTTTCCTTGGTAAATGAACTGACTTGCTCAAGCTAAGTTCTACACCGCAAAATGTAGATTCCCTCATAGAAGGGTCATAAGATAGTACCATATTTGTGTTCCTGCACAAATGAGTCTTACAGTGAATAGCTGCTTGGAAAGGAGTGATGTTTTAGTGGTAGCGAGCATGTTATGCATATGAGTTCTTTGCAACATTTGAAAAGGTTCCTATTAATGATTCTGGAAAACTATTGCAACTCTGAGTATTATGGATGGTGGATGGTCTGTTCTGATATATGGGGATGACATGCATTCAGAATAACCATTAATTTCTGGATTACGATGTCTCTGTCTCTTCAGTGATATTTGGTGGTTCTGTGGATTTCCTCCAAATTTCTCTCTTCCACTCACAAACATTTAAATTAGGAATGACCTGTCAGTCACATGCTGCCTCAAGCATGCCATTTGAGGCTCCCTGCACCCCAGGGTTATAGTTCTGAAATTCAGCAGTCATATGGCTGGTTTAGGTGACAACATTTTGACCAATTTTTCACTTACTTTGCCTTGGAAAGACCTCCCATTCCCATACCCATCCTAAAAACACACCCAAAAAGTCAGGAAATGGCTTGAAAAGATTGTATAAGCCCCTTCATCACCAGATAGCTTCCAGTAGTCCTCCAAAAGGTCAGAAGGCTTGAATTCAAACCATTAACTGCTCAAACATTGTATATCCTCATAGATATGCTTCCCATAAACCTTTAAACTTAAAAATAACTACCATAACATTTTGCTTTCTAAATGAGATATATCTGTAGCATTTAAGAGGCTAGTCTGATTGAATCTAGAAGCCCTAGTCTGAAATTCAGCAGACCTTATACTGGAAACAGCTTTCTGTTGGTGGTTCTCTCTCCCCATTACAAGAATGTATTGCCTTGATTGGAAATATCATTGAAATTCAAATTCTTAATCAGAAGAACCCATGCAATTAATAAGTTTATTATTATAACCACTGGTTATAACATAATATACCATAAAATATAATAAAGTAACAGTTGAATAGTAAAATTGTGAAATGATTTATTAATTTTTTTAAAGAAAGAGTATTAGATGTAGCTCTGGCTTTATCTTGTTTTAACTTTCTTACAACTAAGAACTTAAGTATTTCTTTCTATCTTTAAATGACAGCAGAGCAAAAGTAGCAACCTGGTTCCTAACAGTTGGAAAGATATCTGCAAGAACATACTTCAGTTGGTCAAGGTCTAAACCCTTGAGTTCACCTACCATCAATAATTTGGCCCTAATCTCATTGGAAATGGACAGTGGAGGATATAATGAATAATGTCCTCCACTTGACCAACACCAAGGACAGGGTGTTCTTGTTCTTGTTTGACAGGGCTACCCATGCAAATATGCACTGGTTCTCATTAAGGTAATAGGCCGTACAACTTCAGTCTTGTAGATAGAAAGCAATATGACTGGATGCTCCTCCATAAGACTGAACCAAAGTTTAGGGCTTCCCAGCAAAATCCCCCACTAGTGAGATTTCATTAGGTTCCTCCATCATTATTACTCCACCAGGTGACCTTATGACCATCTGTGGCTGGCAGCAAAACAATGGTTACAAGCCATGTGCCATTTTGGTTATCCACAGTATCCCTAGATGGTACTGTGCTTCAGCAAAAGCTAAATGGAATGGCTACTGGTTCAGATGAGATCTCACATTTGAATGTTCAGTGAACTGCCTTTTGTTGTTGCTTCCAAACAAGATGATGCATTCTTTGATGGGCAGGGAGAACCAACAAGCTCTGTTGAATGCACATTATCGTAGGCAAGGCTACCTCCCCTGTAATAGGAGACTTGTTAAATGTGGCACTTTCCAGGTAATATTATCAAACTACATCATTAGGAATGCCAAAAACATCTGGATTTTTCTCCTGGGGTTTAGGGGAAAGGGTGTTTGCCAAAGGTTATGATTATAGTGTGTTTTAATATGTAACCTTTTATTGTAAACAGCTCCCTCAATGATGTCTGGGTTTTGTTTGTCACAAAGTTATATGTTTGAGCCAAGTTAATGATTGATGGAGCTATACCGGTAATTTATTGCACAGACCACTGAAGTCCAATTTGCTGACTGCTCCTTGCTTTTTATTTACCTCCTCCTTTGGAAAAGAAAGGTATTCCTCACCTGCTCATGTTGCTTGAGGAACATCCCAGCCGTGCATTGCTAGCTCCAGGGCCACTAGACATATATTTGAATGAAAGAACCCCACAAAACTGAGTAAGACTGGTTCTCATCCTGTGAAGAAGTCTGAGTAGATCTATTTATTTTTCTCAATTGTCTTCCAGGCTCCATTCAGAAACCCTTCCCTTTGAAAGAAAGTATGGAACCTCAGTTGAACCATCATATTTCTAGAGCCCAAAGTTCTTCTCGTGCTTGAGACTGGAGCTTTACTTTAAAATGTGCTAGCTTTTCATTTCATTTTTTTAAATTACATTTAAAAAAAAAAATCATATGGGCAGGGTTTCTGGCAGGCAGCAAGAGAAGATCCTTGCAAAGATACTGCTATCTCATTGCCATAAGTCCTTGCTAATTCTCAGTTCTGTGGCATATATCTGTCACCATCAGCAAGTCCTAATGTAACAAAATTACAGGAAACCAGCATTCAGAAATTGTTCTTCTGTGGATAAAATGACAAGGAGTGGTTAGTCACAACTTGTACTTATGGAAGGAATCCTGAGCACAAATATTTGAAAAGCAATAAAAAAGAAAGCACAGCAGCTTTCAAGCTCTAGGAAAATGGAGAAAGGGGATGATCTAAACTTCATCCTTTAGTATGGAGCAAAGTTGTAAAAAAAAAAAAGAAATATGTCACACGAGTGAAATAGAGTGTTGCACACAAGTGGCCTCTATAATGCCACGGATGGGCAGCAAGAATGGGCTTCAGCAATTTTTATCTTTCTCACTTCAAAAATGTGTAGGCAGAAGTTTTGGGAAATAATGACTGACATCCTACATCAGTGTTTCTCAACCTTGGGAACTTTAAGAAGTGCAGACTTCAACTTCCAGAATTCCCCAGCCAGCCATGGAGTTGAAGTCCACACATCTTAAAGTTCCCAAGGTTGAGAAACATTGCCCTACATTGAGAAGCATCTTGTCTTGTTTGTTTATTTTTCAAAAAACGGGATCTGATGGTTAAATTTAAATTGCATTTAGAGGAGCAAAAAGCATTAGAGACAGTTGTGCACAACATTCTGTATTAAGGGAAAGTTCTGAAAGAGTGACAACAAAATACAGATTTTCTAGTATTTTGAGTTAGTTGTTGAAAATACATGAAAACCTGTGACATTGCCGTGGCCTAGATTTCGACCAATCTACATATCTCAGCTTGAATTTTGCCTATGGAAACTGAGCAGGACAAGGTTTTGTATATTAAAGGCCAATCCTGCTTGTCATTTTTTTTTTTAAATCTCTCCCCCCCCAAATTCTTATATCATGAATCAATTTCATCTGGGCATCTTGCTAATTTCCATAGGAAATTGAATGATATGTTCAGGCAAAACATTCTAAGGCATCTCCGTATGTATATGTGTGTGCATATTGCTTTGGTTTTGGCCCACTGATGCACTAGGGAGTAAATACCTAGAGGAAAAGTAGGCACATGTGTTCACATGCACATGTGTGCTTTGCCCTGAGACGCATATGCACACTTCTGGAAAGTATTGATCCTGCAACATTTCCTGTCAGCCAAAGGGCAGGAACAGCCAAAAGGAATCTCTGAAATAGTTTGGGACAATTGTTTTAAGGATGTTTGATTTACTATTCAAGCACAAACAGCTGCCATAAGGGAAAGAGGCAGCGTGCCAAGCAGGGGGAATGGGAGGGAAGAGCACCAGAAGAGAGCAAAAAAAATTGTTTACAGGCAGATCCATTAAATGGACTTTGTCAGAGATCCACTCTGCTAAATGAATGAATTATCTCTTTCAAATAGATTTCTACAGAGATGCCATTTTAAGCGAGGTTTACATTGCCCATGAGGAGCACCCAGCAATTCAGTTTTCTGCAAAATTCCAGCTAAGATCTTTTGCTCCATAATCTTCCTAGCCAGGAGTTTGTTCACTGGGGGAGGCACTAAATTTTGGGAAAAGGATGAGGGATCATATATGTGAATGGAGCCAGGATTTTCGTTTTTCCATGGGTTCTTGGGTAGAATTTTTTTTTTTTTAATTTAATTACTCACAAAGCAGGGTTGCCCACTCCTAGGCTTTTATGGAATAATTTATCTGATGCAGTGGTGTCTGCAGGGGATGGTTAAAAAAAAATGTGAAGATGGTGGCTACAATGGTGCGATCATTGTACAAATAATATCAGCCCTAAAAAGTATACCAAACCAAGAAACAGACACCACCTAGGCCCAGAACTACTTTTACTGGAATGCTTATAGTAACAGAATCTTGCAAGTCTGAATGTGTTTCCCTTCCTCCCTTCATGTGAAGGAGGGTGGGGTGGGGTATCTGTCTGAGGCATTTTTGTGAAGCTGTTTCTTGGTATGGGCTCAAGCCACATTTATTTGATGGTTGCCTAGTAACAGATCTTCCCTCTGTCTGTCAAAGCCATCCTCTATACTCTCCATCATTCACTGTTAGGCTTCTCACTGACTTGGGGATCTTAGATCTCCATGGCAGAAACCTTATAGATGTGTACAAGTATGAACTTATATACACAAAGAAGCTTTGCCCACTGTATTACACAGCAGTTATATTAGTCTATGTCTAGAGTTTAAATTCTAGGCTTTTTCATCCTGCCTTTTTGAGTCAATAGATACTTGTTTATTCTCTTGAGGGCCGTCAGTATCTCAACTATGCCGATATAACAATTCTCTTTAGCCTGGGAACTGCAGGTTCCTATCTCTCCAGCTTCATTTCTTGTTGTTGTTGTTGTTGTTCAGTCTTTAAGTCGTGTCCGACTCTTCGTGACCCCATGAACCATATTGCGCCAGACCTTCCTATCTTTCACTGCCTCCCTGAGTTTGCTCAATTTCATGCTCATTGCTTCAGTGATGCTATCTAGCCATCTCATCCTCTGCCGTCCTCTTCTCCTTTTGCCTTCCATCTTTCCCAGCATCAGGGTCTTTTCCAAAGAGTCCTCTCTTCGCATTAGGTGACCAAAGTATCTGAGCTTGAGCTTCATTATCAATCCTTCCAATGAGCAATCAGAGTTGATTTCCTTTAAGATTGACTGGTTTGACCTCCTAGCAGTCCAGGGGACTCTTAAGAGTCTTCTCCAGCACCACAGTTCAAAGGCATCAATTCTTCGGCGTTCAGCCTTCTTTATGGTCCAGCTCTCACAGCCATACATTACTAGTGGAAAAACCATAGCTTTGACTATGCGGATCTTTGTTGGCAAGGTGACGTCTCTGCTTTTTAATATGCTATCTAGGTTTGCCATAGCTTTCCTCCCAAGGAGCAAGCGTCTTTTAATTTCACGGCTGCAGTCTCCGTCTGCGGTGATCTTGGAGCCCAAATAAATGAAGTCTGTTACTGCTTCCATTTCTACCCCTTCTATTTGCCAGGGATTGATGGGTCCAGATGCCATGATCTTAGTTTTTTTAATGTTGAGTTTCAAGCCAGCTTTCGCACTCTCCTCTTTCACCCTCATCTAGAGGCTCTTTAGTTCTTCTTCACTTTCTGCCATTAGGGTGGTATCATCTGCATATCTGAGGTTATTGATGTTTCTCCCTGCAATCTTAATTCCAGCTTGTGATTCTTCCAGCCTGGCATTTCTCATGATGTACTCTGCATATAGGTTAAATAAGCAGGGTGACAGTATACAGCCTTGTCGTACTCCTTTCCCTATTTTGAACCAATCGGTTGTTCCATGACCGGTTCTAACTGTTGCTTCTTGGCCCGCATACAGATTTCTCAGGAGACAGGTAAGGTGGTCTGATATCCCCATCTCTTTAAGAATTTGCCACAGTTTGTTGTGATCCACACAATCAAAGGCTTTTGCATAATCAATGAAGCAGAAGTAGATGCTTTTCTGGAACTCTCGTGCTTTCTCCATGATCCAGCGAATGTTGGCAATTTGATCTCTAGTTCCTCTGCCTCTTCGAAACCCAGCTTGTACATCCAGTAGTTCTCGGTTCACGTACTGCTGAAGCCTAGCTTGTAGGATTTTGAGCATAACCTTGCTAGCATGTGAAATAAGTGCAATTGTGCGATAGTTTGAGCATTCTTTGGCATTGCCCTTCTTTGGAATTGGAACGTAAACTGACCTTTTCCAATTCCGTGTTACTGTCTAAAAGAAACAAAACAAAAACTTACAGGTTTTTTAGGGCCATAAACCAGAGGAGGTTTTTTAGGGTTTTTTAATATGTTTTTAATTATTTATAGTTTTTAGCCATCTCGGTGAGAGCTGTGTTTTTATTGTGAGCCGCCCAGAGTCACCCGTTGGGGAAGATGGGCGGCATACAAGTTGAATAAATAAATAAAATAAATAAATAAAATCCTGTTATTGTGCTTGCTGTTGTCATGCCACCTTCTATTGCTATAGTTTGAACTACAAAAACTGAACTGCAAATCTGCACTCCTAAGGTTGTTTTCTGATGGAAGAGGTTTCTTTTTCTGTGAGTTAAGTGAAATGGGTTAGAATAAAGACTGTGCATTAATTATAGGCGTGGAAACCAGTGGCCTTCTAAGATGTTGCTGAACTACGACTTTCAGCAGTTCCAGCAGGCATTGTGAATGTTTAGGAATTTGGAAATTATAATTCAGCACTTTTTGGAGGACCCCAGACTCTCCCCCTTGGATAGCAAAGGAAAATAGAAACAGCTGAAGGATTCTGTTGGCTCTTTTCTCTAAAGCATGTAGCAAGAAAGTCTGTAAAAGGAGGAGGTAAGCATGCTTCTGTTTCAAATCAGAGTGTCCTCTATTTAATCTGTCTTTGAACAAAAACAATTCCCACTAACTTTTATATATCCTTTGATTATATTCAGTCCACACCCACTCCCATTTCTCTTCTTTACCTGTTCACTTGTGGCTGGCTATTTGCAAATTTTAGATGTATTTAGAATTAATTTATGTCGGCTTTTTGCAATCAGGTGCCCTCCAGTTGTCCATTGTCCCCCACCTACATAAGCTATTTAGGAATGCTGGGTGCAACACAGTTAGAGAGCATTCAGCAGAGGAAGAGTGGTTTAGGACAATAGTAGGACAGCCAGTTTGGTGTAGTGATTAAGGCATCAGGCTAGAAACCAGGAGACCATGAGTTCTAGTCCTGCCTTAGGCACAAAGCCAGCTAAGTGACCTTGGGCCAGTCATTTTCTCTCAGCCCTGGGAAGAACAAGACAAGAGCAAAGCCGCTTCCAAAAAGATTGCAAGAAAACTGCAGGGACTTGTCCATGTAGTTGCCAGGAGTCAAGACTGACTTGGAGGGACCAAAAAAACCAAATGCAAACTGCTATCAAGTTTTTTCTCTATCCATCTCCATCTCCATCTAGAGCCAGTTTGGAATAGTGGTTAAGGCACCATGGTAGAACCCAGGAGACAGTGAGTTCTAGTCCCACCTTAGGCGCAAAGCCAGTTGGGCCAGTCACTCTTTCTCAGCCCTTTAAAGGAGGCAATGGCAAATCACTTCTGAAAAACCTTGCCAAGAAAACTGCAGGGATTTCTCCGGGCAGTCTCTGAGAATCGGACACGATTGAACAGATCCAAAAAAAAAAAAAAGTTAGGCTTTGATTCTGTGCACAAATCTCAAGCGGGAGGGAAATTGGCCAAGTGTTTCAAGGAGAAATCATTTCATGAAGTAACCAAGCCAATGGAGGGCTGGGGACAAGGAAGGTGGGACTACTACACTTTATCAAATGGAATAGCAAGGATAGTTTTTCCCTTCTTTCTTAAAACTTATTGGGACTTCTCTCTAAAGAAAAATATAGAATGTGTGTGTATATGTGCCTTTCTTAAATACATACCCCTTTCTTTGGGGAGAAGAATAAACAGAGTTATTCATCTGCTCACATTATGATTCTGTGAAATTGAGAGGGCAGACATGCCATGGTGCCTTTTAGCACTTACTTACGGTGAACAGCAAGAACATTTGACAAAAACAGAGGGAGCACAACGTAAGAAGGATGATTTGAAATCTGATGGAACAAGCCTCAGGAAATAGTAAATCATCCCCTCGTGGCAGGATTGGCAAAATAACAAATTGAGCTTAAGTGTTGTTGTTGTTTAAATGTAATTTGTAAATCTATAAAGAGAAAGGAGGGTTGTTTGGGACCTTTGGGAGAAAAAAAACTAAGCTACACAGGAAGGGAAAATATGCAGATACTTTCTCTTGTTCATTCTATTGAAAAGGCAGTGCGCTGGGATGGAAACTTCATAAGTAGCTGAGTGCTTGATATTATAACATATTTATGGCCTGGATTGGGAAATGCCAAACCTCTAAGCCAGTGTTTCTCAAAGTTGGCAACTTTAAGACATGTGGACTTCAACTCCCAGAATTCCCCAGCCAGCATGCTGGCTGGGGAATTCTGGGAGTTGAAGTCCACATGTCTTAAAGTTGGCAACTTTAAGAATCACTGCTTTAAGCATTGAAGTAAGAGCCAGGAATATTCAGATGTCCTGGAGATCAGAAACAGAAGACATCAAAAGGTCAGATCTACTGCCATTCCTATTCCTTTTCCTATTCCATCAGTAAGTCAACTGCCTCACTCATGAAAGATGTAATGCATATGTCTACTTTCCTTGAAATCTGGATTTTTCTCTGAGAGCTTTTGTGGCTTCCATACACTGCCAAGTATAATATATTTGAAATTACAGGCCTATTGGTTTTACTTGGGAATACTGCTAGAGGAAGAGACATGCTATTTATAAAACAGGGAAAACTAAGCTGTATAGTTTCTTCTCTGGCATTGTGAGATTGACTAGAGGGGATTAAGATCAATTTTCTGATAAAATCCACTTGTGAAATTGACTAGAGAACAAAGTGGCAAGGGAAGCATTGTTGGAAGGGGATCCCCCTATTTTTTCCTTTCTCCAGATAATTGCTTGGGCAGGAAAGATTTTTCTTTTTTCAAAGCCTAAATCAGGCGCATGGGATTGGAGGAACAATGTGCAGAAATGAAGGTACAATAGATCAAACCTATGTAGGTTTTGCAGACAAAAAAATGGACTTTAAAAAATAGCCCATGGCAACACCTCAAACCTGCAACTCCATCAGTTAGGCAGCTGAGATATATTCCTCATGATCATTGTTAGAACTATAGGAGATATCATACCACATTTTTAATCCAATGCCTACTGAGTAGCAATTGCCTTTTGGAAAAATTCCACCACATCATTGCACATGTAGAAGTGGGTTTCTTCCTCTTTATCAGCTTCCTCCTCTCAACTTGGATGGGTTGACCAAAAAGAAAAAAGATCCCAGCCACCCACCCCCATAACAATGCAAACACTGCTTTCCCCAAAATGTGCATTGCGTTGCTCAAGTGAAAGGAGACAGGGTGAAGCCTATGAACCTAACAAAAAGAAACAAAGTAATTTTGCCACTACTTTTCATTTCCAGCACATAATGTTCCACAGGCAGCCCATGGCAGACATTTATAGCTATCCAAGCAGAGGTGAAAGGATTGATGTAAATCCTTCAGGGTAATTTGTGGACTCATAAATGTTTAAATCTTACTTGTGTGTGCAAGTGGAAAACTAATCCATTCTATCACATCTGAGTCAAATACATGATTACACTCACACCTTTGTGCTATATTTGCAAAGCTAAAGTTTCAGGAAGGTGGGGTGGGGGGAACTCTTTTTAAACAACCAGACTCTTTCAATCAAAAAATAGTTGAGTCCCCAGCAAAGATCTTCTTCTGCACTCTGCTAAAAAAAGCACTGAAAAAAAAACAACGAATTTAGTTGTAAGCAGAAATAGTGCTAGATATCCAACCAGATACATTCACGTGTATTTCATTTAAAATCAGCCTGGATAAATAGGTTTGGAAAGACAAAAAAAAAAAAAAAACTTTCAATCATTTCTGTTAATCTCATATCAGCCATATTTTGTAAATACACAGACACAGCCAATGGTCCCACTGATGCTTCATTTCCCAATAATGAGAGAAGTGGTATTTACAGGAAAGATTTAAATATTTCTTTAGCACCAGAGCATGCATTTTTGTATGTTCTGGATGAACCCCTTAATGCATGGATGAATAATGTATCCATCTAATTAAATTTTTACAACATTCTAGTACTAGAGTGTCAAATATTTGTTTCCAGTTTGCTTCCTCATTATACTGTCACATAATTCTCTCTCTCTCTCTCTCTCTCTCTCTCTCTCTCTCTCTCTCTCTCTCATTTAGTATTGCCTTACTATGAGTGAAGCCTCAGCACTTGAAAACACCTGGCCCATTTTGTCTTGGTTCTGAACTTACAGTGTCAGATCTAGTTAGCATTGGTTGGGAAACTACTGAGAAAATCCCAGGGCTGTAGACTCTATTGGAGCGGGGGGAGCATTCAAGTCAGTCCTGTTCCAGATTTTATCTGGGTGGAAGGAGTTTGGGTAACCTGACTTCATTGACCACCCCATATTTGTTGTTGTTGTTGCTGCTTGAATCTCTCTCTGGCAATTGTCACCCCTGCGTGTTCAGATGTTCTCTCCCTGTGGATGTAATTCCAAAGCACCTCATTCAGATCATAAAACTAGTGCAATTGCTGTTCTTCTTCTTACTCTTGCTACTGGGGCTCCATGCTTAAAGTGCATTAGCAAGAAATGGTGATAACAACAACCAAAACAAAAAGAAAAAACAGGAAGGAAGGAAGGAAGGAAGGAAGGAAGGAAGGAAGGAAGGAAGGAAGGAAGGAAGGAAGGAAGGAAGGAAGGAAGGAAGGAAGGAAGGAAGGAAGGAAGGAAGGAAGGAAGGAAGGAAGGAAGGAAGGAAGGAAGGAAGGGAAATCCCACAGGAAACTACCATGTTCTGAATCAGACTATGGAATCTACTTCTGGCATTTTCCAATGTTACCTGGAGATGCCAACAGTTGACCTTTACAATTTTGAGCATGCAGTGCAGGCTTTCTTCCACTTAGCAGAGGCAAAGAACTGCTATCATGAACACACAGAATGAGGTGAGCCTTGCCAAGTGTCCATAGTTGCTGGCTCTAATTACAATTTCCTAAACATTTGTTCTCCTGCTAAATCAATGTTTGTGTTGTTTTTTTTGCACACTGCACACTAACCGCTAATTGGGCCAATCTAATTTAGCCCAAAGCAAAATATTTGTGTGATGTGTGAATTCAGTCAGTTGTGCCTTATTTAACAAACCATGGCTTAAGCTGGCTGGGAATGAAAGGGGGGCTAACTGAGCTTCCAAAAATCAAGAATTTCAGAACTTAAGCAACAATCTCTCCATTGCACAAAAAGTAATGTGACATGAACAAATTTCTTCGCTAAGGGTAATCAACTTTGTGGAAAATTCTACCGCATTGGAATCTTTTCATTCTTTTTTTTTTTAAAGCTAATTTCTCATTCTCTTCATTTTTGTAACCAATTTAATTGAAAATCTTCTAAATAAAAATCATCTTTAACTGTACAAGAGATGAACTGCTCATCAGTTGAAGTAAAATCCCTTGAAAAAACCATCAAGGTATTCTGCAAAAACAAATGACCAGCTACTTTAATTAAAACACCCTCAAAATTGAGATAATAAAATGTAGAATTAATATATGGTGTAATAATACACATCAGCTTTTTAGTGCATTAAATGAATATAAGGTAATTGATTTGCTTTAAATAGATAGAAATATTACATAGATGTATTAGCATAATTTCAGCATGTGGTCAAGCCTTAACTTTTGGGCAGCTTAAGTTTAATTAGGGGTAAAGGAAATAAACTGTTCTTTCTTTTTGTAACATTTGCCTTTTTTTCAAGCATGGGTTAGTTTTTATGAATGGTTTTATCTGCACAAAGTTGCATGCATTTTCCTGGGCATAAATATTTCTATGCATTTTTGTACAGAACATCCGTAATACAGTTTTCTTACAATCACTGTCTCCTGATTTGCTCCCCTTTCATGCTATTTCCTCAGTGTATGTATCAAATGTTTCTTTTTAAATTAAAAAGTGGCACTGAAAAACCTAAAGAAGCATGAACATTGAGAAATAATTGTATTCCAGTTAGTGTATTTCTTCTTAAAGTATGAATAAGTTTGTTTCATATTAAAAAGACAACCCCTTCACCCCAAAAAAGATGTTCTCATCCCAGATTGGTAGAACTTTCAAAACAGACATTTCAGCTGAAAAAAAAAAAAACCTTACTGCCCCCCCCCCCCCCCCCCCCGCTTTGCAAACAAACACATTGACCCCTGGAAACTCTATCTTTGCACCTGGTCTTAAACTTAGTGAAAACATTTCCCATTGAGGGGAACACTCTGGAAGACCTTGATCTGGCAATTGAGACTATGACCTCAGTTATGGGACTTTATCTTGCAGACCTGTTGAGATATTATGACATAACATTTAAACTGTAACTTGGAGAAGAATGAAAAACAAAGATGTGAGGCCTACTGAAGGATTCATATGGATTTAATGAGGACTTGCTGTAAAACACAGATTAAATGTCCGTGGCCTGCCTTCTTTTTCCTAATCAGGGGTCTAATCCCTCAACACATTTGCAGCGTTTCAGCACTTAAGGCAGCAACAGACATTATTTGAGGGGTTTGAAGGCTGTAACTCATCTGACCTTCAAGATGGCTATTCTGGAGTTTTAAAGGTGGGGTGAGAAGTGAAAAGCTGAGCTGAGGAAAAAAAGAAAAAAGAAAGAAAATCACACAGCTATATTGCAGCCATTTTGGTACTGCAATTTATCAGCATAGTCTTGGTGTCCTGGAGGCTTGCATCCACCTGTGATTTATGGGGAATGGGGTAGAACTCATAGACCCCTTAAGTTCAGCTTCTGTTGACAGTTTGATCAACTGAGCAATTCAAAATCTATTAAAAAAAAAAAATTAAAAGTGTTATATATCCTGCCTTCAAGAGCTCAAAATCACCTATGTAATGTTCAGTCCTTTTCTTTTTCCTTACATCAACAATCCTGAGAAGTAGGTTGGACTATCAGAGAGGGACTAGCCACTGTTACCCATTAAGCTGGGGGTGGACTTGATCTACCTACACCTCTGGACTAGTTAGAGGTGAAACCTGTTTAGGGCCAGACTCAGGATTCATAAGACCCAGGATTCATAAGAGCAAGAAATTGCATAGAAAGCAGGTGCTGCTGTTCTTCCTTCTTGTCCCAACACTCTTTTGCATTCTCCTTCTAGGTCTGAAGGACTGGCTCTATCATTATTCAGCAGACATGAAATGTCATGAAAGGGCAGTAAAATTATGATTTCATTTATTGTTATTTGCATGACTGTTACTGCCAGCAAAGTTCAAATGGGCAACAGCATGGCACTGATGGATCCATAGACAGACTCATCATCTTAGGGTGAGTGTGTGTGTTGTCATTGATCAGGGCTACCATGCCCATAAAGATTATAAAGGGGTACCAGCCATATGAAGAAATCCAAAGCATTAATGGTGTTGTCCTCTAAGCTTGTGCAAATGATGCATTCTGAGGTGGGAAAATATGGCTCTTAACACATTTGGGGTAATTCAGTTTTGAATATACTCAAAGAGATCTTTCTGAAACATACTTGCGTTCATCATTCTTGGTATTCTTTTCTAGTCCCTGCAGATTTCTTCCTACTGCCTCTCAAAAACTAACTAGTAGCCCCATTTGGAGACAATTGACCTAGGAGTTTTATAATCTGGAAAGTAAACAGGCAGTGTTTGTACTGATGAGCAAACATTTCCTGCTCCTCCTCCTCCTCTTTCCTTCTCCTTCCACCTGATGGAAAGAAATTCCTTTTTGTTTTTATTTTAATAATAAATGTTGAAATTTAAAATTGCAGGGGTGAGGGGGTATTGCTTGTCCTTCGATTACAAAGGGAATAAGGAACACATGGAGCATCCTGTTATCTGCTGTTCAACTAATTGCATTTAGTTGTATATATTTGTGTATGTGTGAGAGAAAGAGACAGATTATATTTCTTTTGTTAACCCCTTTGAATTCTTTTGAAATAGTAAAGGAGGGCTAAAAAATAAGTACTTAGAAAATAATGAACGCTTACATTAGTAGCATATTGAGGTCACGAGTTATTAGGGCGAGAAGCAAAATCAGTGTACCATTTCACACTAATTGGAGTTCCAAATTTATACAAAGTCTGGGGTCCCAGTTTGTCACATCTGGCCTCTGTGTGAAAACAGCCATTGGTTTTTCTTCCAATAAGTGTATAGGCTTCCTGTTGAATAGCAGTACAAGTGGCCACTGGCATTTCCACTGTATTTCCCTGAAATGCCAGTCTCTACACTCACCAGTCATGAAGCCAATTCACATGGTTAGGGCATGGTTCGAAAAATCCCATGGCTAGAGGCTAGCCTGAGAAGTTGGGTGTGTATTGGGGGGGGGGGGGAGGGAATTATTGGAGAAAGCAACGACAAACCACTTCTATATTGTTGCCAAGAAAACAACATGGCTGTGGTCATGTGATCAGGGTTTAACCTTGAGTCCAGGGAGGCATTATCTTTTTCTGTTGTTACCAACCTAAAAAATTGCATTAATTGATCAGACCAGGGTTACTGTAACCATGGATGAGCATGCTGGGCAAACAGTCTTGGTTTGGATGTGTGGCCACCAATTAGGGATGTACAAAATATCAGTTGGATATTGTGTACATCCCTACAAATATAGGGATGTATCTATAGATCTGATTCCAAATCAAACTGGACTTTGAAATGGTTGAGTTGGATCAAACCGGATCCCTCTATATTGATTGAGACAACTTCTGCACATAAATAGCAACTGTTTTCCTGAACTAATACCCATAGTTCAATTTGCATCAGTTTTCCAAGTTAGAATTGGATTGCAAACCTGAATCAGAAATTCATCTTGGATTTTGCCTGATTTTCCTACCCCTACTGTCTGTGGCCCAAAGACATGATCTGTGGTGAGTAAGGATCACTTCAGGTGACTATATAAAAAACTACTTTAAGCTGGAAAGGAATATGTGTGTGCGTGTGTATATATACACACGCACACACACACACACACACACGCACTTCTTGGATGTGTATTTATGGGTGGGAAAAGAATAAAAATCCTGAGTACTGTCCCTATAAATTTATTTTTGCAAAGCTGACTTCAACATCTAGTTAAGTCTGCAAGCATCCCTGACTTCTCTCTGTCTCTGTCTCTGTCTCTCTTTTCTTTTTCTATTCCCCCCTCCTCTTTTTTTCCCCCTGTACTTTTTTCAAAATACCCCAGTATCTTTTCTTTGGCACGCTTCCTATTTTCCAAGCAGCAGCTGCAAAGAACTGAATGGTAAATCAAACACCCTAAAATCTGTTGTTTTAATACAATGTCAGAGATTTGCCGATTCTCTTCCCCTCTCTCAATTTTGTTATAACCATGGTGCCTCATCTTTGTACTGCAGAGAAATAACTAATTGGTATAGCAAAAGCCTGACCTCTGTTTTTTGGTGAAAATTAGGGGGTAGGTTAAGGGGTGAAAAGCAGATAATTCCCCGGCAGTTTAGATAAGTAGATATTATAGGCTTCCCATGTTAATTAGTATTAAATATTTTTTTTTCAATTACTAGTATCTTTCATCATCAGACTCTCTTGTGGCAAATGCTGTTTTTTCTGTTCTTCTAAAGTAGATCTCGGCACTTAGAAAGCTCTCCCAAAGATTTTTCCACAGCTTGTTTTTCTACAAAGGCCAACTAATGTGGTCCCTTCATGCCTGGGCTTGAAGGTGGCACCATTTAACATTTTATGTCTTTAAATTAAAGCCGGCAATAACTAAATTCAACCAGGCATTTGTAAGATAACTGCCTTTCGGACTCCTTTCTTCCCCCCCCCAAAAGAAACTGTTTTATAAAATGCCTTTTGTGTAAAACCCAAAATATACTTTTGTTGTCTTTGTGGATTGGTGATTTTGGATCGGTGACTGTTTTGTTTAATTCTTTCATGGGGTATGTTTTTTATTGTTTTGTACACTGTGCTCGCTCCTTTGGCAGTCAGAAAGATATAAAAATAAAATAAATAAGGATAAGTGTTTGACAAATCATATTAACATGGTATCATCTGAACCAGACATCTAATAAACTGGGCTTCCAAAATCCATGCTACAAAGAAACTTAAGTAAACACGAATTGCTTTTTTTAAAAAAATCCAAACATATCAGATCTTCAGAATTCTTCATAAATAGGAAGGGTAGTTATTGCTGTTGCTGTTGTTGTTATTATTTTTAAAAAATCTTAGTATGGGACCAAGCAAAAATAGCACCTTTCTTTTTCCAAATATGGAATACTCATATTTCCAATGTTGGAACGCCCTTCACATTCAGTTGTGAATTAGGGTTGCAAATTGCCATCTCTTTTTTCCCACAAGCTTCTCATTTTTAATGGTAATATGACAAGCAACCTAACAGGTTCTTCTTTGTGTAGATTTAGCTCTGTCTACTGAATTTGGGGATGTAGAAAGTGGAAGATTTTTTCCCAGTTTAAGGGGGGGAAGAGATAGAAGGAATTTGTGCTTGAATGCTTTGAAGGTGGGAAAGAGAGATACTTGTAGGTTCATTTACCCTTACTACAAAACTCCTACAATAATACCTGGAACTGGCCCTGGTCAGTTTCCTGATTTGTCTGTGATAATAGTTACTTCTCTACCTGGCTGGGATTACACTGCATTCCTTCTTTGGGATGTGCATATAAGAATAGGATAGGGTAGTTTAACTGTTGCTGAACTACAGCTCCCAGCATCCCTAGCCAATGGCCGTCATTCAGTTTGATCCTCTATTTTCATATTTTTTGTTAACATCTTCATCATCTGCTTATTAATCTTAAAACTTGCTAGCGTACCAAATTATTGGAATTTTCCCATTAATATTTCTATTCCCTTTAATGGATCCTCCAAAACCAGCATCAAACCATCAGCAAACGCCCTAAGCGTATAAATTTCTCTTTTAATCTTTACTCCTGCAGTTCTCTCATCTTCTGGTATAACTCTGTTCAGTACTTCAAGAACTAAAATAAACAAGAATGGAGACAACGCGCATCCTTGCTTTGTCCCTTTTTGTATCTCACAGGGTTTTGTTAGTTCTCTGTTAACAATTATTTGCGCTTTTTGTGAGGTGTAAATCAGTCTTACCCATTTAATAAAATTCTCTCCAAAGTTCATATCTTCCAAAACTTTAAACAAGGAAAGCCTAGTTCAAATTGTCAAAGGCCTTCTCTGCATCTAACAAAATCAATGCAATTATCCCTGACTGTCTTTTAGGTAAAAACCCACATTGATCTTCATGTCCTCCTTTTCTCCTTATGTACTCCTTTTTGTCCTTATGTCCTCCATCTGCCAGGCATAGCCTTAAAATCAAATGTTGTTGGCTTTTTGAGTGTTTCTTCTTGAGCAGCTTTTTTTCCCAGCACTTCCCTAATAAGTGCTAACCACAAGTTAATAAGTTCAGCTCTGGGACTTTAATTAGTTGATTAGTACCCTGGCTGGTGTTGCTGCCTGAAATTGACAAGACCTTAATCAGTTACATGCTGAAGGCTTTTGCTTCCTAAGGGCTCTAGCACATTCCTGCCATTGAAAAACCAGTCTTTCTGATGCTGGGAAAAGTAATTTGATATATATGTAGGCCTAAGTACTTTTTTTTTTTTTTTTTTGCAGTTTTTTACTGTAATCTTTGTTGCAGGTGCCAAGAAAGTTTAAACAGTCTGTCCTCCTTTTTCCTCCATTTGTCCTCCTTTCCAATTGGCCGTGTCCTCCTTTGCCTGTTCAGATATCTGGTAACCTTATGTTAGACCACAGATGGGCAACCTGTGATCCTCCAAATGTTGCTGAATACACCTTCTAGTGTGCTTTACAGAGAGGCTGGGAGTTGAAGTTCAGCAACATCTACAGAGTTGCCCACACTTGCAAAAGAACTTTCCAGAGAGAGTGGCCCTGTTAAGTCATTTGCAACACCAACAGCTAAAGAACTTTGTAACATTTTAAAGACTGATCAGTCTATTGTCATATTAGCTTTTATTGATCACAATTCATTTCATCAGATGTCCAGAATATGGGAAATCCAAAGGATCAGCTGCCTGCTGCATAATTAAAATAATGGATAGTTTCACCCAGGGCAAAGAGAGGGAGACATCAACATGCTCAAAGGGACTTCGGAGTTTGCCAAAATAGGAACACTGTTTTGGGGGTTGGCAGGGAAAAATATCCCCCAAATGAGCACAGAGCATTTTCAGTGACTGCCAAATGTTTGGCATGGTGATGGAAAATGGGGAAGATAATATTGCAGAACATCTTGAAAAAAGGCAAGAACAGGTTGGCTTGCAGAAGGAGGAGGCCCTGCCACATTTTATGGCAAGACTGTTATGGTAATTTGACCTACAGCAGACAGAAAAGCTTTAATAGAGAGTCAGTAAGATATAAACCTTACATCACCATGAATTCAATTTTCACCTGTGAAACACAGGAGGGTGGGTATGTAACGCCCATCAACATTTCCACATTAATGTTATTTATAAATTATTGACAGTAATAATAAAACATTATGTCCCTTCCTGATTGTGTGACAAGAATGTAATTATAAAATCAGGAAAATAAACCATGTAAGCAAAGATAAACAAGATGTATCTGATTTCTTTACCAAGAAGCTGGTTTTTTAATAAGGCTCAAGAAATGTGAGTATCTGCACGCAGCTAAGAATCTTACAATTGTCACCCTCTCAGTGACAAAAGGCAGGAAATTCAAAGATAAGGTGGACGTAAAGTCCTTGACTCCAGACATTGTGACAGAATGATCCAAAGATTATGAAAGAGACAGAGAGAGGGGTGGGTGATGCTCGCTCTAACTTTCGAACTTCAAAGGTTTATTTGTGTCCGGCTGTATCCAATAATACCACTAGACTATAATGAAAACCCTAAGTAAAAAAGGGAGAAATAGTTATAGGAAAATGGCTATTGTTGTTGAGCTCTTTTTCTGATTATAAGGGAAACAGCACAGGGCTGCTTTGCACATTATGATTGTGTGATTCAGGTTCCCAGACAGCATAAAGCCATGATTTGCTTGATGTGTTAAACCATAGTGATTTGTTTGGTTTTGATTTAGCATGGGGCATGAGCCCAGGCATTATGGCTTATAAACCATGATACATGGTTCAGCATGATGTGCAAACTCAGGGTCAGGCCCAAAAAGGCAGACCAGACTAAGAATCCAGTGCTATTTGGATATACTTTTATTTTAACAGCTACAGTATAGTAACAGAATCTTGCAAGTCTGAATGTGTTTCCTCCTCCCTCACTTTATCTTCATGTAAGGTAGGGAGTGGCTTGTCTGAGATGTTTTTTCAAGTTATTTTCTTGGCTTGGACTCAAGCGCTTCTTATCTGACCCTTGCCCTGGTAGCTGCTCTTCCTCCTGTCCTTCAAGGTCATTCCCTATGCCCTCTCCACTCAGCCAGTTGTGATTTATTCATTAAACCATGGTTTAGGAAGACAAAAGGCAGCATTAGAAGAGGCAGCATTCCTGTAAGGAGGAGAAAATGGCCATTCAAAATTTCCACTCAGTGTGCGGGCAGAGATATTGAGAGGAGTTTTCTACAAATTTCTGCAGGGGAGAAATTCCATAAGAAAATGGATTCTTTCTTAAAGATGGCAATTGCTCTGCTATTTAAAGGCCCGGCATAAGGGGGTTCCTCATGGAGTTTGCCCAGAGGGAGAGAGGGCTATCCAGCTCTTCACCTCCTTATACTTAAACCAATGCAAGAACACCATATGCCCTCCATGAGAATTTTACCAAAATTCTCTTTTCTTCTGAAATAACAATGATGTCATAATTCACCAAACTGAATGGAGCAGATTAAACATTTCAGAAGAATTTCCATGCTTGGCACCATGGAGGAGAAAGTCTTTTTCTTCCCCCACAGAGGAACCTAAACACATTAGGTGCATAAGTATTGGTGTGTGCTAACTGCTGCAACTAGTTTCAGGATTTTCTCCTTTGTCCATACAGCCATCTGATCAATGTTGTGGTTTGCTAAGTTTGTTTAAAGTAGTCAGTTGCCTTATATATTTTATAGTTGTGATTGTTCTAGTTTCCCAAGCTGTTTTGACTTCACGTTTATATGTTATTGCGTTTTCATGGTCTTTCATTCATTGTAGTCTTGCTTTATTGTTTTTCATTTTACGGTGTTTTACAATGTTACCTTTTACAGTTAATTTTCTTTATTGAATAGATTGCAGAGTTGTGGGGGCTGGTCTGTGACCATTTTAAAATTATTTATCTACCTATGACCTATGAAAGAAATGTTTGTTTTTATAATATTTCCAGGGTGCTTAAGATTTTCTTTCAAATTTCTTTCTTGTTATTATTTTTTAACTGAACATTTTTTAAAAAATATGAACAAGCACGAAAGAGAACTTGAAAATGAATAGAAGACTATGATACACATAAATAAACTAGGGATTTGAAAATGTGGATGTTATACAGTTCTAATATATCATTAATTAGTTGTAAATTGTTAAATATATTGCAAGTATTATGGCATGTTAAAAACTAAGAGTCTCTATTAAACTTGAACTAAAGTGAAGATTAAGAACCATGGTCAACATAATAAATAG